>VZSC01009644.1:843414-891807 GCA_013398225.1 Steatornis caripensis
TTTTTTTTTTTTTTTTTTTCTTATGGCTGAGGACTGGTGGGTCTCAGAGGAGGGCCCTGGGAGGCAGGCAGCAGGTCTGCGGGCAGGAGCTGCTCCCAGGTGCCACCGTTGACCCTCACGTGGCAGCCGACAAAGGCCCTATTAAGAGGGGCAGGGAGGCAGGGCTGCGGCCGGGGCAGAGGAACATGATAGCAGCCTCTCAAGGCCAGGGAATCTGTAAAATAAACCGCCAGGCAGCGCGAACCTGGAGGTGAGGAATGTGAAACCGGAGTCGAGTTATTTGAAAGCAGCGCCTGTCCAGCACTGCACAAGACGTTACTGGCCAACAGAAGCAGCGTAGCTGGTCATAAAATGTAGCGTCGATGAGACAAACTCTTTATTGGCATAAATAACTTAAACTCTAGTCAGAACAACTGCCCACTTATACGCAGGAACGTTTGCAGTGTATGTGGCTTGCTGACTGTTGCCCGGCCACCTTCCCCATCCTGGGTCCGGCTGGGCTGATAAGAGTCTGGCAGCCGGTGCTGGTGCAGTCTCTGCAACCCGCTTATGGAGGCACGTGGCAAAACAACTGCTGCATCCTGGCCAAGGCTGTGCTGTCTCCTACTTGTGGTTACATCTCAGACGCATTCTTGGGCTATTCCACCCAAGGATGAGGTTTAAGGCAGAATCGAGGCTGCGCTTGCCGAGAGCCATGGTCCTGCATTCCCCCCTCATGCTTTGTTTGGGCTCTTGTTTTCAGCCTTTCTGTACTGACCCTAGTTAGATCTCTCGGGTTTTCCTTCTGCCAGGTCAGGTGTGGCCCACCACGAGTACTGGTGCTGGCATAGAGAGAGCTTATGGGTCCACGCAGGCAGAGGGGAGAGGGGCAGGAGAAGGGCGCTGCACCTTTCTGGGGAAACACATTCCCAAACCCACCCCTGCTGCTCTCCAGACTGCTCCTTCAGGGGTGGCAGCATCCTGGCTTCTCTAACCTGCCTTGTGGCTATACTTTGCAGATGTCTTGAAGAACGAGAACATACCAATAGTTTATGCAGAAAAAGCTGCTGATCAGGAGGCAGGAAAAAGGTTAAAATCCAGAAGTGTCTTTGCAAGTGCTTTCCTGTGGAGCAGGCAGCGGGTCTGCTCTCCTCACACTCCTTGGTTCTCATCTTTCTCTACTAGATCAGCTGCTGACAGAACAGACCAAACCAGCTGAAAATAGTGACTGGTGCATTTCAGCAGAGGATAGTTAGAGAAAGAAATGAAAATTAAACTTGAATTGGGTAGTTAGTCTTCCCATTGATCTCCATGTTGTGCTACTTCACCCTTAAAAATCTTGCAATGCTAAGTGTTAAGGAATGTTGTAGTTCAGCAAAAAGAAAATAAGGACTGAAAAGAACCGATTCCTTTTGATGCAAACAAGCAAAGCATATGGTAGGCAAAGCCTGCCGTAACAATTGAGCCTTCCTATCTGACAAATTTTGTATGAAATCAACTTTGTTTATAGTTCATAACATTACTAAGAGGAGTGCTCTGAACTGAGACTCGAGTGTTTACTATCACAGCAAAGGAACAAACAAACAGAAAATGGAATAAGATCTGTCTTAAGAGGAAAAAGCCTAATTAATACTAAGACAACTGAGCTATTGTCTAAACAGTGGTTTAAAACTTGATTTAGCTCATAACAAAATGTAACAGTACCCACCACAGCATGTATTATGTCTAATGCGTTCCCTTGGGCTGGAATGGAGAAATAGTTCGTTCTTCTAACTTGTTCCAGGTATAAAAATAATGATGTTTTTTATTACTTTAAAAATATCCCCAGAAGTTGATGGCATTATTTAATAAGAAGTGTCACTATCCTGTGCTGTGTCCCTGAAGAACCTCTGCACCTCTGTGGAACATGACCAACAGTTCATTAAACCGGAGGAACAAAGAATACAGCAATAAAAATCTGTTACGTGTGACTTTTGATTATCTCATTTAGTTTACATGTTACTTAGCTGTATGCATTTCATCAACCTAAACTCTAATTAAAACTGAACAATAAACTCTAACTTTTCAGTCATAATGTTCCTGCATCCTCTCTTTAACAGCAATATTTTAAGGAACCTGGAACATATTTGTAACTTCTCCTCCAAGCTCTGGATCCGTTTTCCTTGTTTAAGAATTGGAATGGAACTGACTAAATATTTGTAATCAACAAAGAGTATTTGGCTTATTTGTGGAGTAATTTCATTCATTCTTTGTATATATTGGGATGACTTAATTTATACTGAGGTTCTTGAACAGATGGTTTTGCGTTTCAGAAATTGCCTGAATTTTTACTTCAAATAATTATTCTTAAAATGGAAACAATAACTTGCTATTGGCTGATGTTAACTCTTTGTTATTCTTGCTGTTCCTAAGTTTGGTTTTGCCTCGCTTCAATTACCTGGATGCTATTATCTGGTAAAAGGCAAAATGAATACTTTGCAAATTAACTATGGATTGTGTTCTTTGCTTAATGTCTGGGATTTAAAGATAATGTAGCGACCTGGTAATCTTTTTACGAATGTTTAAAAAAAAAAGTAAGTGGAAGAAAGGAAAAGGAGCTTAAAATATGGAGCGTCTCCTTCCTCCATAAACTTTTCTCATTTTTAGGATTCATGGTACTAGCTGTCAGTGAACTCTGTTGCTTTAGTTGTGTATTCATAGCCTATGTATGCGCATGACTTCATTGTCAGCGAAGCCTGAAAGTGTTCATCCACATTCCCAGGAAAGAGGCTCTCTTAAGAAGCACTTATGAATTCTGACTCGCTCGAGGAGTATCTGTCTTCCCCAGCATGTCACATGTCTTTTGTTCTTGCCTGTAGCTCGCTCGCCGAGCAATGAAAGTTGAAATCTGGCTCTCACCTAAGTCATGCCTATTTACAGTAGAGCCCAGATTTAGAGAGCAAAATCCTTCCTTTCCCCCTTTAAATGTAAATCAGTGCCATGATGTGTGGTGACAGTCCTGATGAAGTGTCTGAAAGCCTGTCCTGTGAAACAACATGTGCACTTACACAGAATAATTTCTAGGTTCCTTCTAATACAGGAAAGCTATTTATTATGTAACTTTCAAATCCTTTTCTAAAGATAGACTTGCTTGTAAACAGCTCTTAAAGCATTGGAGACTGAAATTCCCAGTAAAGTGCTGCTGTGGTGTTTTGCCCATCAACTTTTGGTGAGGCTGCTATGGATCAAGAGATGGGGCAACACTAGTTCTCTCAGAGAGGCTGGAAGATTTCTAGCTGCGTACATCTGGTACTTCCCCTGACACTTCTCTTCTTCACCTCTCTTCCATACCTCTCCTCCGTCCCAATTTATCTGTGTGTCCAGAAGAAGCTGGATTAAGATCGGCTCCTTTGGCTACCAGCAGATGTCTGCTGCTAATGACTTTTTTGTTCTGTATGCACTTGGACTGCATGTAAAACAGTAAACTAGAGATGAAATGACCCATATTATGTTTGTAATCATCTCCTGTGCCATCTGATCTCCATTTAGGAATTTAGATTTAATTGTTCTTGTGTAGGCCGGTTAAGATATTAATCTGTAATGTGGGATAGGCAGTCCTTAATATTGTTTTGGATAGTGTATTTCAATTTTTGCACTTTTGTGCCCAGAGCATAGGATGTACATCAAATGCTAGATCTGACTTCCATTGAAGTCAAAGCAGCAAGGGCAAGATTTACCTCTTATGTAAGATTTTATTAATCTAAAGAAATAGTTGTTCATCCTTGTTCTGTTTTGCCAGCTTTTAATATTATCTCATTAAAAACAAAAAAAGAAAGAATAACAAAGAAATGCCTCATGTAGAAATGCTTGTATTGAAGTTGTATCACAGATTGAAATTAAGTGTTGCCTTTTGGAGTATCATTCTTGCTGGGACTCTTTGTTCCCAAACATTTATCATTTAAACCAGAATATCAACATATTGTATAATAATATGAACATTCTTTTGAAGTACAAGTTGAAGAGATGTCGGTAAAGGGGAAAATGTCGTGTATGTGTCTGTTTTTTTAAAGCAGGGTACTGTATTGTGAGAAAACTACTGTACTCACTCTCTTCATTCAGTTGGAAAAGAATCACGAGTCTTTCATGTCAAAATGAAGTGCTTTTCCAACTCAACTATTATTCTTCAGAGTTGCTGCCCAGGAAACTGAATAGGAGATTAACAAAGTATCCGGCTAAAAGGATGTCATTTAAAAAATGTACTGCTCTGTTTATAGTTGTGCAAGGCCGGCCAATAGATCACTTGAAAGTGCGAAAATTGGAAAATGGCACTGTACAGTTGTGGAAAATCCCATTGCTCAGAATTGAGATGTTTTGTAAAGGAGAGAATTTTCTTCAGCAGATGTGACTGAATTTTTGACATTCTTGTATTATCTCATTCTGCCGGAGGAATGTAAACACTGCTCATCTGTCTGTATAGCTGTTGCAGCTGGATGGCCTTTGGGACTGGCATTTTTTTAAAAAATGAAGATGTATCCTGAATGTGGTGCTTACAAACTGGCAGCTCTAAACAATAAAATTTCCACTGTGATGGGTGAGATACGACAGATAATTTGCTTTGTGTTGCCCCATTGGTCTGTTTATTGTGACTTGCAGAGGAATTAATTCCAGGCTAGATATGTAATCACATTTGAAGCCTGACTTCCTGCTCCACTGAAGTGATCAGTAAAGATGCCATTAATTAATAGAGAACAAGTGTGAAAGCCAAAACTAAAATTCCCTTTTTGTCAGTTTCTAGTACCATTTTTTAGAAGGTTGAAAAGTTTTGCCTGTAATAATTTGAAAACATTTGCTTTTGCTCATCTGCATTGGCTACAAAACAGTAAAATTAATTGTAATTCCGCACTACCCTGCAGCGCATGATTTTCTCAACAGCTGTGGACTTCAGACTGGGAATTGTGAAGATGTTAGCCCCCCTTCCGTTTTCCTCCGTCTACTTCACCAGAGGTACCTTTAGCCATGCATTCCTATTCATTCCTTTTCTAAATGTTATGACTGTGCTGCAAGCAAAAGTTGGTGTAGATACCTGAATGCAGCTGAAAAAAGCTGGGTGTATAGAACAGTCCAGAGCAGTGTAGCTAATGCTTTGTCTCAGATACCACTTCTTAAATGTATACATGTTCTTAAATTTATACATCTTCTATTAACCGGAACAGGGCGCAAGAGCATGAACCCAGGACTCAGTATGGACTGCTGTCCTCTTCTTTGGCCTTACTCTTGCTCTGAATATTGTATTCTTCCTATATATAGAAATACACCAGCTCAGCTCTGAAGTGAGAATTCATCTCTGCCTTTATCTTCCCAGTAGTCCAATTCTTAAGGCAGGAGCTGATAGATAAATTTGCTGGGTCTGTACCTGGCAAGAATGGGGAAGGTGGTTGAACCTGGTGTCCCATTCTGTGCTCACAACTGCCATGTTTTCAGCTAGGCTTACCAGTCTGCAGGCAGAGTTTGGAGAATGCACAGGAACCTGAGCCTCATTTTACTGATGAGAACCTGGACACCCCGCAGCTTAGGCAGCTGGGTGGAGATCTTGTGGATCACTTGCTTGAACTTGCATACCCAAGTTTCTCCTAAATTGCTCTAAGTGCCTATTTATTTATTTATTCATTCAGATTAGGCCCTTTCTTTTGCTCTGCTTCAGTCTCCATCCAGAAAAGAGTAATAACAACAATAGCTGCCTCTCCAGGATGTTGTGTCGTGAATATTCAAAGGCTTGGAAAACACCCGTCTATGATGACAACAGGAGTTAGTATGTACCAAGCACATCTAAGTTATCTATTCACTGTAGCTTCTGGTCCAGAAAAAGCAGATGGAAGGAACAGTTATTTTTGCCTCCTTCTCTAGGTGTCTCTGTGTATTGATGAGAATCTACGAAAGGATACTTTTTCTTCATGCATCTCCCTCTTTGTTTTCTCTCTTATATGACACAATATGAGCCACNGTAGCTTCTGGTCCAGAAAGAGCAGATGGAAGGAACAGTTATTTTTGCCTCCTTCTCTAGGTGTCTCTGTGTATTGATGAGAATCTACGAAAGGATACTTTTTCTTCATGCATCTCCCTCTTTGTTTTCTCTCTTATATGACACAATATGAGCCACTCTCTGCAAATTTGCCCAGTCCAGCCATGGTAGATGAAATTCTTTTTTGATACTTGCTGTCATTTCCAAGTGGGATTTGTGAACATAAAGCCTTACATAAAAGTAGAAATACACTTACCTGTCAAGAACTAAAATGTGTGTGTACGTGCACCTGTGTACACAAGACTGAGGGTCATCGTTGCAGGTAGATTTAACACTTATGGATAACATCAACTCAGTCACATACTTGTAAGTTAAAAGGTTTATACATAAAACATTTTTAAAAAGCATAAGCTAATTGTATGTTTCATTAACAAAATGACTAATCTCGCTGAATGTTGCAATGAAAGTGCTGACAGAACTTAAACTCTAATCTGTGATTATAATTTTACAAGAGTAGCTGTTCTTAATAAACATCAAAGTGCATGTAATGATTACGTGACTTTAGCCCTTTTTTCCCACGATACTATAGTTAATCTTGACAACAGCTAGCATTAAGTACAGTGTTTTAACTCCCCTGATGATAAAGTTTAAAAATACCTACAGTTCGGATTGTTCCACTCTCCCATTATCCTCCTTCAGCTGGCTCAGAGGATGACCTTCGTTCACTCTTCTGCCTGGAGGCAGGGCTTGGACATGCTGGATACTCCTTTGGAGGCTGCTTTGTGTGCATTTTGGGAGATGGAGCGAGGACACGGGACAGTGTGAAATGTCCTCTTGTGGAAGAGCACCCCTATTTTGAGTATAAGTTTAGGCTGTGTTAATATTTGGATGTTGCTTTTATATTTCTCTGAAGTTTATTGATCTCAAGAGCAAAGCAAAAAAAAAACCAGAGGATTTGTGAGATTTGGAGCAGAGATTGCCTTCCTAAAAAAAGCAGAGGTGGAGCAATGGAGGTGCTCTGTTGCAGTTGGAGCCGAGTGATGTTCTGCCCTGCTGATGGGGAACTTGTGGCATGGCCACGCAGCCTGCAAGAGGTCAAGGCCAGGTGCTGCAGTTGGGCTTCCACAAAAGTGTCATTCTCTTGTCTAAATATTCTTGATGGAGATTTTGATAATAATTTATGGGAGTGGGAAGAATTTAACTTAAATCTTCCTCAGTTGAAAGATGCAATACACAAGGGTCTGCTTTAGGGAGTTTGAGAGGCAGTTGTGTTTCAGGCAAAGGAAAGAGAATCAAAGTTCCCTATTTGGAGCAGGATTGGGGCTCATCACTTACCTCTGTAGATCTTAGCCATGGTTTTTCTCCTTCTTTCCACTAATGATATCATCTGCCAAGCCCAGATCTGAAATATTTCTTTGAGAAATTCCTCTAAAATGCAAACAAGTATGTTGCATAGAAAGATTTCAGCACATTTGCTGGCACTTACAGTCTTCCCTTCTGTGCTCTTTTTCATCCTATCCTTGACCTCTTGAGCTGGTTTCAACAGGTCATTTTCTGATAAAACACATTACAGCATAAGTCCTAGTAAGTCGTATTCTAGCGAAAAGAAAATACAGGTCTGAATCACGAACCTAATGAAAGAAATAGTTATCATAGTCTACAGACAAATAGAAATACATTACAACAGCGCTGTTGTTGCGTTTAGTGGCATCTTTAGTTTATTTTCTAACTTAACGGGCAGATGAATTTGCTCTTTGAGCAAATAAAAAAGTATTCAAAATTCCTTACTAGAAACAAATAATCACATATTGTACCTGAATTTCTTGAACTGAGAAAAGAACAAAATCAAATGTTTTTGTCAGGTATGCTTTATAGCTGTGCGTTCCTGCGGATAGAGGCCCAAGCACGATCCTTCTCGAATGACACAGAATATTATTATTTTGTTCCCAAGGGAAAGTGCTATTACAGCATCAGTATTATCCACTGGTAATGAGGTGCTCACAGATGAAAAGAGGAGGGGTAAGGCAGATATAACATGAGTGACTACCCTGTGGCAAGTATTGCTTTAAAAATGTTTTCATAACACTTCAAAGAGTGAGGGGAGTGAGGGGATCATGTGGTAATATGCTGTCTAACTCTTTGCTTTAAACAATGGGGACTGCCACCCCCAATCCTGGATAACCCTGTTAATATTGCTGGTAGTTCCTTTGCTTGATGCCAAGTACACGATTAAGACTCTGATTCAACAAATCAGAGGTGATCGCTTAACCAGAAAGCATCATATGATAGATGAAAGGCTTCTGAGAGGGAGCTCTCCTCACTTCTGCAGATCTGCTTTGCGTTTCTTTCTTACCGCAGTCTCCACCATTGCTGATGTCTGTAATGGGCTCTGGAAATAAAAACTCTGTGACAGTGGCTAAGCATTTCAACGGTGATGAGTGTTAGATGAAAGGATGGGGGAATACTGTCAGTGAAATATACTTGCTTTTGGTTCTCAGATGTTATGTTGTGAGGTTACCTTTCTGTAATGGCTGAGATGATGGGTGCAGCAGAGACCCAGACCTTACCGTCTCTACGAGATGACTTCCTTGGAGGCTTTGCATGTCTGAGGACTGACAGGGTTTACTGATTTGCGCGATAGTATCAGCAGTTCTTTCTTCTGGTTTCACTAGAGATCTAATAGGGAAAGTATTTCTGAACTGGTCTCTTTGCTTGTAAGAAAAGCAGAAACACAATTTGACTACTTGTAGAGAGATGTAGTAAAGAGCAATTAGCCATTTTTTTAATGTGAAACCTTCAACATGCATAAAAGAATCAGTTCTCCACACCCGGGTGGTACACTGAGTGCTGATAAGCTGTTCCTCCACAGCTACAGGGAGAACTTATCAACTTGCCTTGTACATGACAGACCTTTTTTCCCTTCTTTTTTCTTTTTACATTTTTTTTGTGTGTGGATGGCCACTTAATTTCAGTGACATACATGCTTCTTACACTGTGCGTGCGTGTTAGTCATACTTTTCCTTGGTTAACTGGGTAGCCAAAAGGAGTGGAGAAAAGGGCGAACTGCACAGACAAAACCCAGAGAAGTGGGAGATGTACGTGTGCTGTACCACCGGCAAGGCTGAGCAACCTGGTCTGCACAGCATGGCTGGCAACTCAGCATGGGGTCTGTATGTGGTGCGGGCCCTGGCCATGCCTGGAGCAGTCCAGCTGCACTGCCCCGTGCTGCCGGCTGAAGGCTGCACACCTTAGTGTTTTTAAGCAGAAATCCATCCGCGAGCTCTGAATGTGTTTGTATCCCCAGTGATTCCGGCACATGAAAATTCCCTGATCAAAGCTTAAAATCTCTCTCCTACACCAATAGCATGGTGGGGAGTTAGTGGTTTAGTGAATGAGCTACTGCACTGGTAAAGCCTTCAAATCTCTTTGTTACTGCTTTAGCGCAGGATGACCACAACCATCAACCCTGTCTTGGAAGCAGCGATCAGCAACCAGGGAGAGTTGACGTTTTTCATTGGAAAGGCTCTCTTGACGGGTGGAGGTAAAAGTTAAGATGCTCCGCAAGAATCTGTGCCTAGCTGCTGGGGGAAAACCAGCCTTGTAATGGGAGCAAGGCCAAGGACGTTTGTATGTCAGAGGTGAGATGGTCCTTCCCTTGAACTCTCTGCTGGAGCAGTGTGTGCAGTGTTAAACACTTGAAATAAAGAAATACCGAGATCAATTGGACATCACGGTTTCCTAGGCCACAAGAATGATCAGAGGTATACTTAAAATATGAAGAAAGACATAGAAAGCAAACTGTTCATTTTTCTCTGAGGAGTGAATAAAAATGTGATGATAATCTTTAAACAAGTAAAAGGTTACTGCAGAACCAAAGGCAATGTGGTATCGTTACACATCACTGTTGTAGAACAAGAATTAATGGGTTTACGTTTACAAAAAAAAGTTTAGGAAGAAGTTTCAGCGGAAAAAGGTATTAGGAAATACTTTCTCAGGGAAAGGATAATGAAATGTGGAAAGTGGTTGCCTGAAGATGGTGAAGATTGATGCTGAAGCTTTTAAAAGCAAGTTCGAGAAATATCTGTCAGAAATCATGTGTAGTCAGTCCTTAAAGCACAAGGATATACTACCAGAGTTCTCAGGCCTCTTCTGGACCTTTTTTTAATGATTTAGATGCTGTATTTTTTTGTAGCCTTTCATGTAAAGACTTTATCCCTCAAATTGATTTTTTTCTCCTCCCCTATTTTTTTTAAATTGAGCTTTGTTCTTAGTATTGTGATTTAAAAAAAAATGGCATTTCACTTCTTGTTTATCTCTGTAAAATGATAAGCCATTTTCATAAAGTGCTCTATCAAACAAAATTATCTCTGCTGTTTGAGGGTATAAAATCTGTTCTTATTGTGAAGAAAATGCAGCCACCCATGTTAAAGATTTACTTAAGCTGTTGTAAACTGCCAGAAACATTAAGAATACAAAAGGACGCCTCCTGGATTTGTACAAGGGGCTCGTGGGAGCAGAGTGGGGCCATTTCAGTGTACGGCTTTTGCTGCCATGCTCATAGTGAGTGCTAACTTCCCTCTACCAGCAATGAGCACTTACGGACTGATGATGTTAAAGGTGTAAGTAATGAAGTCAGCTTTGCAGTTTATTTTTGGGATGGTAATGAATTATGAGATCTATCGCATTATCCAGATGACTTACCTTAATCATGTCTCGCATCAGTGTTTATTGCTCGTTACATTTCAGTGTGCCAAGCTGCTTGATGCATTTTGCATTGGTGATGCTTTTGTAGTCGGATAATTAAATCACACATTGCACTTTTAGTTTTAATGGAAAGGATTTTCTTGTCCTTCTTTCCCTGAATTCAGCAAGTAGCCACCACGCCAAAGCTTTTTTCCTTAGAAATGTGAATGCCTGACTTCTAAGCTTGGCTCTGCCACAGATTTGACTTGCAGCTCTTGCAAATAATTTCTGCCTTCTGCTCAGTGACTCTTTCACCCAAGTGGAACAAATGCTACTCATCTATATTTCAGCTTTGCCAGGTAACATGTTTGCATGTTGTATTTTGTATACAGCCTAGTAGAGCAACTGTAATTAAATCCTGGCAGAAGTCAATGCAAAGGCCAAATGATCCAGGGGTGCTGCTAATAGTAAAGGCAAAATACACTTCTCAGAGAAGTAACCTGAGTCCTTCAGTGCACTCTAAAACCAGGGTGACCTCCTTTCTGAAGGCCAGGTTTTACCTCTTCACATTTGCTAGGCATTTCATCACTTGCTCCAGAGACTGCGGTTGAAGCAGTATCTTGAGTGCTCTTTTCTTTTCCCTGTTCCTTTCCACTTTCTTAGATGTTCCTGGACCTTGTTTCTTAGTGCTGTCTGCTACACAGAAGACCAGCACTGCTTGAGGACAGAGACAGCATTTTTGTTTAAATACTGCTCTAATATTATTCATCAATGTAGAATTTTCAAGTATATGAAAGGGGAATGCCCAGACAAAGTGATAAGCACTGTACCTATTAGTGAAAGCATTTTGTCTTACTTCGTATTTTTAAATGGTCTCTGCTCTATCAGCCAAGTTTGCTCCATTTTTTTATTCAGAAGATCCTCTTCGAGCCAATGTAAAGATTTCACACAACTCAGTGGGACCTGAAGGGGGATCTATTGAAATGGCTACACTGCCTGTATTTTTCTATATCTTTCATGGTCTCTCCAATTCCAGAGAAGTCTGGTACTTTGAAGTGTCCCCACAGTGCATCAGAGTGTGTACTTGAAGAAATCTCCCTGTTGTAATACTATCTGTGAGATTTTCAGAATCTGAGAGTGCTGGCCAGAGTAACTCCAGAGGGACCAGAGACAGGCCAAAACTAACACAGTTTTACAATTTAGCTCTATAAGCTTACATGCAGCTTTTCTAGGCGCTGTTTCTTCAGTGAGTGTGCTGATGGGATTTTTGAAACTGAAATAAAATGAGAGTCTGTCCCTCAAGTATTTGTCCATGCCACAGTCTGAAGTCACTTGCTAAGAGAGAGTGGATAGTAGTATATAACACTTATAAATAGCAGCTGGGTCCTCTTCCCTCTCATGAGGAGCTAGTGCCAGACTGCTGCATTCCCAGTCTGCGTGTTTGGGATGCAGAGTGAGTTAGATTAGAAGAAATTGCATGGAAACAGTCTGCATAGTGTTGAAAATATCTACAAATCTGAAAAAATACTCTCACATAACTTTCGGTCACTCGCTGTGATGACATCTGGTCTCTCGGTGACTCCCTGGGTTGATTTCCCGGGTGTCTGTCAGGCACTTCTGGACCTTGGGGATAAGCACTGATCTGATGTTGCCTCCAGTGTTATTTGGAAATTGCACTGCCCTCCCTCTTTCATTTAATTTCTTTAGAAGGTTTTTGAGAAGCACTAGCAAACCCTTACAGATACCAAAAGGTTTGCACAGGTGGTTTTTATCCCACAGTTGCTTTACTCAGGGTTTAAGTACAGGCTTTTGCAGGCAGAGTGCAACACAGACTTGCTAAAGCATCTCCTGTCTCTGGAGGTCAGTGTGTCCTTGGGGCTCTGTGGGAGTCTGTCTGAGCTGGATAAGCTATGCTTTTCCCTTTTCCTTCACTGAGTTCCTGATTTGGGAGGATATTGAAAATCTCTGACAGGAGTAAAAAGAAGTTGCTGCTCCTTTCATAACTTCTTGCTTTCTCTGTTATCTCCTTGCTTCCCCGCTTGCTCCTGCTTTGGGGAATCCTGCCAGATGATGTGGTCCAGGGGGACCATGCCCCTGAAAAAAGTTATTTTCCCTCTGTGGGAACCATCTTGTTGTTCAGGATGATCCCATTTTGGTGAAATTGTACAGAACTGGGAGGGTCTGTCTTGTTACCTCCGTCCTTCTGCTCCCTGCAGTGTTAGCCCAACAGGGAGGTGGGAGAAGGCACAAGCGTGAGTATTTGAAATGGTGTTGGCAGCTTGTTAAAATAGGAAAAAATGGATCATAAACTGTCGTCACACTGCATCCATGTAATTTTTCTGAGAAGTTTGACTTGGTGGCAAATCCCCGCCTTTTGTTTGATCATGATATGTCAGTGGAAGACTCTTTATTTCTTGGCCGTTTATAGTTGCCCAAAACCTGGGTTTAAACCTAGGATTTTTTTCCTGCCGGTTCATGTCTTATTTTTTGTTATCCAACCTCCATGTTATCAAGTGTATTATCAAACACCACCAACACTGAAATTCTTACAGTTTCTTTAACCAGCCGGAAAATAAGAAGCTGTTCTTTTTTTGCTTCTCCCCTCTCACCAGCTAAAAATGAAACAAGACTTTGTAGCTGCTTTAAAGACCTTCATACTATTGACCACAATATTTTTACTTCTGGGAGAAAGTACGAAGTATCCTAAACTGAGTTTTGTAGTAGACTTCACAATGGCTTTACCCTGATGGACTCGGGACTGAAGTGCCACTACTCTGTTATGGATAAACCATCACCCAACGACAAACAGAGGAGAGGTCCAGAGCTGGGTAGCGGCCCCAGGAAGCTTTCTGTCAGCATCTCTTAGCAAGCAAGCGAAAATACTGTCCTGCAAATAACACCTAGTTCTATTATTCTATGACAGACTAGGCTAAATATAGTTAAAAAAAGAGAGCAGCCTTTCAACTTTGGAAGAGATAAAATGCAGTTGTCTGTCCTAGGAAAGAAAACACAGAAGATCAGTACCTAATCTATGTGGGAGTGGGGGCGGGGGCTGCTTGGCCCAAATACAGTCTGGTATGTCTGAGCAAGAGAGACTGGGAAGAGAAAGGAGGAAGGAACTTTGATGCAATAGGAAACTTCTGAATTTATCAAGGCAGGTCCTCTGCACAGCCCTGGAGCGGAGGCCTTATATATAGTCTATGCTATTCTTAGAGCGTGCAGCAGAACAATGGTTCCATTCGAAGAAGCTCTTTTATAGCTTGCCAGTATAAAGAAGGCTGTGCAAAATGATATGATCATGTAATTGAACACTGTAAATAGATATGCTGACCCAAACGATAATTTTAAATTAGCTCACTTTCCTGCCACATCTATACTTTGTAGACTTAACAGAATGAGAAAGACTTGATTCATTTTTCTGGATTTATAAATGTTCATCTTATATGTGATTTATAAAAATCAAGTGATTTCATTGGACAATGATGGAAGCCTTTTTTCTGTTCATTGAAGTAAAGCTAGATTAACTTAATCCCTTTGCTGGTTTGACCTTAATGTATAGTTATGAAATTAAGATATGTGAATTCTGCGAAATCCAAACCTCAAATGTGAAGAAAGCCTTTTACTTTTTATGATGCTGCCACAGCTTCCCCTATTAATTACGATTAATTTGGATTATTAAAATTGGTTCTGTGCAATGCAATAGAACTGGTGGTACAGGCTTGAGTCAGGTGTAGTTTGCAATTGCATTTTGGGTGGCCACTGCCAAGACAGCAAGCTAATGTGACAACCATCGCTGGCTGGTGCAAGCCACAAAGTGTCCTGGCTTGCATGGCAGCAAGGTGGCTGCTTTGTGCCCTGTATACCATGGGATATGAGCAGTGCTGCACTATGGAGGTGATTTTTGGTAGTTCTCTTCCTTACAGAGCCAGCTGTTGCCCAGTACAACAGCCTCTTGAAGGTATTCCCAACTGTCTCTGAGCAGACATCTCACCCAGCTGCTTTTCACTTTCATCCTGAGCAGTGCAACAAGGGCCTGATCTGCATCTAATCACACCCTTATCGGTGGCTGTGTAGTTGTACCAAGGCGCTCAGTGCCGCAGGCGGGCTTTGCTCTTCACAGTGGATGCTGTGCAGCAGCGTGCGCCAGATGCAGAGAGGGAGCTGATGGGGTGGAGGTGGCAGTGCCGGGGGTGGTTCCTGGAGCAGCACACTGTGGCTGCAAGGGATAGCACGAAGCCTCCTGGTAGTTAAAGCTGTTGAGGTGGGACAAACCCAGTGTTTTGGGTTGCAGGGTGAGAGTAGGGCAGGGAGAGGTTGGGTTGGCCAAGGGCCCAGCATTCAGCTGTGTGTCCAGAAAATAAGACCCTGAAAGGAGCAACAAAAACAGAGTATGCCAGACGTAGTAAATTGTCTGCAAAGCAAGCATTTTTATTTGATTTCCTGATGCTGGGATTGTCACAGCAGCAGGTAGGAGCAGAGCAGGGCCTTGCACCTGCTGCTGGCCTTGGGTAAAGGGTAATCCTCACTGGGGAACCTTGGGTACCACGTTCCCCTTTGGGATGCTGCAGTACAAAGTTTCGGATCATTTCCTGAGCACCCTTCTCAGAGGTCCAGCCTGAGTTGTGGCACGTAGTTAACCCACCAGGATGCCCTCTGGTGTGGTTTTGATCCAGCATCGTGAACTCACACCAGACGAATGTGTTGTGTCATGGGGCTGTGACACTTTTCTTACAGCCTTTAGATATTGCATGTCTCAAAAAGAAATCAAGAATGTTGAAGTAAAGTGTTTCTAAAGCATTGCCATACTGAATTTTAAGTGCACAGCAGCTGGGAAATTACTAGTAGGACTGACCCACAGCCATTTCATCTTGGCTGCTTTTTCCATGTAGTGCCATACACCCTTGCTTAGGAGCTGGGATTTCTGCTGAATTTCATTGTGTTTGCCCGCTGTAGCCTTAAGCTGTGGGCCAAGAGGCGGGTTGATATTAAACCGAGCTGCATGGCAAAGGTGTCGCTGTGGAAGGGGGTACCCCTGTGTGCACTAAGGAGCGATAAGTAACTCTTTCCCGAGGTGATCACTCTGGGCGGCTTCTAGAGGGAGATCCTTTTTTCCTGTGTTCAGTTTTGCAGTGTTGTTGGAATTCATAATAAATGTGGTGGTGGTTTCTCTCTTTTCTCTGGTGATTTAAACCATGCATTTTTAACATCGTGGCTAGAAAGAGAAAATGTGAGTGTCGAGGGCTGAGCTGGCAGTGGGACCCAGAATTTGGAGCTGCCCGACTTCTGTGTGTCTGGAGCCTCAGCTGGAAAGCTGCTTTGTGTTTGTTTGATTTGCATTGATATACTGTTACATCATATATGTGATACAATAGATTAAAAAAAGCCATGTGGCTCTTGTCAAGAAAAAGTGAACTATGCACTTCTAGTAATTATTACCATATGGTTCTTGCACTGTTTCTACATATATAGTTAAGTCACTTATATCCCACTGAAATTCAATTTTTTTTGATCTGAGAGAACAGTTGAAACAACATATTTATTGCTATAATAATGCCCTTTTTCAGTTCCTTACATCTGTTCCATAGCCACATCCGATGTGCACGGAGAATCTTTAAGCAAAAAAGTGAGCTTCAGATGTGTTTGCTTAATGTAATTTAGAAAAATTTTAAGCAAATGGATTAAGCAAATAATTTTCCTTTTAAATGATTTAAAACCTGGTGGTGATAATGCAAAACAGAGGCAGGAACAGTCTTCCACGTGTGGTAATTTGACATAGCAAGTTGAATTCGTTGTCGCTTCTTATGTACCAAATCTTTTCTGAGTGAATTCACGTAGCGGCCGAGTGTGAATGGTCATATTTAATCTTGTCAGTGACATTTTAAATGCTGTACGGTTCGAACTAACCTGCTTTAAAGTTCTGCTCCTTTAACTCATGCTGTTATTGTCTGCTGCAGTTGTTGACTCAGTAGATTTTCTGATGTGGTCTGGGAATGAGTTCTTTTGGACTTTCACATTATCATATTACAATATACACCACAGATTATTTATACTGGGGGGTAATTACATCATCTGAATGGAATTCATTTTCCATTCTATGTACGAGTTTGCATTTTAAAATGGTATTTTTTTCTTACAGAAATTTGGAATAAAATGCATTACATCGATTCTTAAGGAAATGGGTTCTGCATCATGATTTTTGGTATATGCTTGGCTTTAAAGAAACACATTTGATTGTAATAATTAACTGGGAATTATTATTACAGGATGAAATATATAACTTCTGAACTGTACTGGAATATAGAATCTGTCCAGCTAAATGTAGCAGCTAAATAAATAGTATTAAGTGTTCTGAAAGGGACAGAGTTGCTAAGTAAAACCTACCCATGCTTGGTATAATCCTAACTCTTCTCTTCTCCCAAGCATTTCTGTTTAATTTTAAAACAAAATCTGGAAAAGTTTCCTGGGACCAGTAACTAGAAATATGTAATCTCATTCATGTGAAAAACAAGTGGAAGACAGAACTTCATTGTGTGAATACTTATTTTTTGTTTGGCTGTCAACACATAAATGTGAAAATAAATTGGAGGCATTAACTCAAAACCCCATTTTTTGTCATGGCTTATTGGTGAATTTAAAACCTTGAAGTTCATTTTAGGTCAAGCAAACATTTCGTTTTTCCCCTGAAACAAAGCGCCTCATTGAATTGCATGAGATGCCACAGAAAGGAAGGGCAGATTCACGAGATGGAGGACGCGGGGCCTTCCCTGCCACCATGCCACCTTTACCGGACAGCCCAGGGTTATGGCATGCACTGGGACATGGAGCCCCTGCTCCAGCTGCTGCATTTCACTGAGCTGTTTTGGATGAGGGTTGCCCACCTCCGGGAGAGGGCTCTGCCCAAAACTTGGGCATGACTGACGCCCAGCCTCCGTGCTTCCTTTTCTCCCTTTGAAAGCAATGTGCAGTGAACACGTGTTCGCTATCAAAAATAAGATAACTCTCTTCCTCCTCTTCATCCTGAGTGAAAAACAACGTGGAAGCTTTATTTTTTCCTCCTATCTCATAAATAAAACAATCCCTTCCCTCAGATGGCCTTGCAGGGTGAGTCTCGCTGGGGCCCCGTCTGGGCCACACAATGGCCACAGGCGGCCTCTGAAGCAGCGCCAGCCCAGGAAGCAGCAGGAAAAGCCAGGCCAGCGTCCCTGAGCAGCGTGGCGCTGAGCGGCTGGGGTAAGCCTGGCCTGGTCTTACTCCCGTATCAGGTCTCTCGGTGCCGCTTCTGCAAGGGGAAGAAGCTGCTGCAACTTCGGTGGGTTGGGGAGTAAGTCTGCCCTGATGTGGAGATCTTCCCAGAAAGCAGCCATGCTCTCTGGAGCACCCACATTGGTGCACACTTGCTTGTAAATGCCCTTATTTTTGGCGTATTTTCACTTGACAATAGTGGCCTAGAGGTCTTGTGGTAAAAAGATGTTGTTTTCCATGGCTGTTGTGTATTTCCTCACACAGTTCTGGACTGAACCGGAAACAAGTTACACAAATCTGTTTGACAGGCCTTGCGAAGCTTTCCTCGTTGACCCCCTGTTGGGCTGTTGAAAAATGGTGCAAGCAGGAGGAAGGATTTGTCAAGATGAAAAAAGACCAAGTCGCCAGGCGCTTGTGTGTGTGCGTGTCAGTGCACACAAAGCAAAAGAAAAGGGGGAATTATGAAGCTGTTAATTTGTTAATAGTGAATGGATAGTTGCCAAGGCCGGGTCTGTATTCATGTGCTGTTGTTACTCGCAAAGCAGAAAGGACCAAAACCAGGGGCTTGGGAAAGTCGTTCCCATCTCTCTTTCCTCTGGAAGTACAAGGGCTGGCTTGGCAGTTCCAGCCCCATATGATGCAGCATATCAAACTGTCATTAAGAAAAAAAAACCAAACCACCCCAAACCTACTAGCGTGCAAGAGCAAATTCAGTATGAGTGACCAGAAGTATGATGATGCAAGATGGAGGGAGAAACTGAAAACCAAAATGTGCTTTTGGTCAAGTTGAAAGTTGATGAGTGAGAGGACTCTTAATTTAATACAGGAAGATTACATTCAACTCAGTAAGAAACATTTTTCCCTTGTGCCAGGCTCTCTAGAGCTACTTTCTACATTCAAACAGCAAATAGTGCAATAGTTTTGGGAGCCCAGAGTGCCTTTCTTTTTCTCTATGCATGAGAGTTTCTTGACTGCTTATATAGGGGAGCATCAGAAAATGCCCTCCTGGGCTGGGGTTAATGTGGACTAGGAAAGCTCAACATACTCTACTGCAGCAAAAACTATCTCTTGGGTCTGTTTTTGATTTTCAGTCTAGGAATGAGGGAGAAGTTCCTGGAGAGTTACCAAACCATTACAGGTGGCTGAAAATATTTAACTCTTCTTTTTTAATAACAAACATTTATGCTTTTAAAAAATTGGTTCTAAAATCTAGCTGACTCCCCTAGAGCCATTCAATGAGTTACTGACAAGATCGTTCTGGGATGTGGGATTTACTCCACGAAAACGACCTTTTCCCTTCTTCCTGGGCGGAAATTCCCCGCAGGTGCCAGTGCCCCCCTGTGCATTATCCCCATGCCAACATTAAGGGGAAGCTTTCTAGCTAAAATTAACACCTACCTTGCCTGTAAGGGGTCTTTTTCCTGATACGTTATGAGAACTTAAAGACTACTTTTTAATTTTGGAGAAGAAGCCACGTCTGTTGGAGGGCGGCAGTGCTTAGATGGAAGTTTTCTCTCTCACTGCCGTACCTGGCCAGCCGGCATTTCATGGCAATCCAGCTCCCAGCAGTGTGCAAGTTCTGAGAGCCTGTGTGGGTGTGCAGGGAATGCGCATTTGCGGTTCAGTCAGTGCAATGCTGATGGTTAACGAGGTCAGCATCCTCCAAGGTTGCTAATGAAGGATGTCCTACCCCCTCTCTCTTTTTAGCTGGTGCTGTCAAGACCTGTCTGGGTGATTCAGATGCTCCTCTATTGGTGAGTGCTTCAGCTTCTTGGTTCAGGCTCCTTTAAGCTCTCCAGGCCCCAAACTTGGGCCTAATATGTTTGGCTGAACATAAATCAAGGCAGTTTTTATTTTTTTACAAAGGTTGTTTATATTTTAGAGTTATATCATTCAGACTTCAAAATATGAATTCTGTTTAAAGTCTTTTTCCCTCCCCTGTGGCTTAGATTCATTGGTTGCTAGATTTCCTTACTCTCAGCTACAGTTTTAGTATAGATTAAAAAAGAAAACAGGATCTTTGTTTGCATTATAAATAAGTCTAGATTGTGCAGTGATATTTTTCTTATTCCAACACTATGCCGTCTTGGGATGAACACTTCATGGTTGTCATGCCACCTGTACGACTGCAAAGCACCATCTGAATCCTTCAGTGGTGCAAAGAGAAAATGAAGAGACTTTGATCCTCTGAAAAGAGTTCCTTATGACCTAAAGATACTGATTCAGATTAACTTTTGCTATGACCTTCAATATAAAAAAAATCTAAGCTTTTTATCTACTGCAGTGTTGCTCTACCAAGGCTATCATGAGATTGTGTGAAAATGAGCTGCAGTGATTTTATCCTGCTCTTGCATGCTGCAAGGCTCGTGTGCCACATGCAACACCACGCGAGTGCCTGGTGAGTCTGTGCTCCCTGGCCCCTGTGCAGACTGCGGGCATGGTTATTGCCCCGAGTCTGACCACGGGGCTCCCAGCTCAGCCTGTGCTTCCTTGCCTTGGTTCACCCCTGCTGTTTCAGTGGCCACTGACACGTGAAGAGCTGCATTGTTGGCAGTGCTGGCCGCTCCTGGGTTTCTAAGAGAAGTATGGAGGGAATAGTTCCCCAGTGTAAGCAGGAGTAAACATGTTTTTTGTTTTGTTTTCTCCCTTCCTGGAGATGCCTGGATTTCCTCACCTCCCGAGCTACTGACCAAGTCACCTTAGGGATGGCTGTGTGGCTGCAGCCTCATGGTCTGTTGCAAGCACTATTTTTCCCCAAAGGCTGTGTGGTTCTATTCCCTGCTCCCACCTGCAATTTTCCCAGTCTCCCCTATACTGGCATTAGTGCTTGTGTGGCCAGCTGTATTTGTAGCTCTTCTTTTTCTGGGTTAGTTAACCAACCGACAGAAAACTGATCATGAGACTTCATTGAGAGGGTGGTTTTTCTCCCGGCTGTGTGCTCCTGCTCCTTCCCTTGCTCACTTGGGCATCTTCAGGGAGCTGAATGGTCAGAAAACTAGCAGTGCCACAACACAAAAACCTAACTGATCTCAATTTTCGTAGGGTTTAGCTCTCCCATATTTGCAGGCTAGATGAGTAACAGAGCCAGTGTAAGAGGTGGGACAGGGACTTTCACTTTTGGCAACCGCTCAGGCTCAACTCTGATGAGAAGCAGAAGTCTCAGCCTCTAGCAGGCTCTGCCTGCTATTTAATATCTGTTGGTATCTGAGTCACGTTTACTTGACAAGCAGCTAAAACAGGTTAAAGTATGCTTGTCCCTTGGGCACGCATCAGCTTCTTTGCAGCTGGGGTCAGGACACTGTGTTTTGGGCTGACACAGCTGTAGCGCACGATCTACTCTGCTCCTGGGCAACAGCCTGTGGCAGCGGGATGGAGCGAAGGGCTGGAGGGAAACATCTCGCAGTGTTGTGGTTGGATTTGCGAGAGCTCATCTCCCAAAAGCCATCCTGCATAACAGGGGTCAGGGACTCTATGCAACACACCGGGGTGAGTGGCCCAGGCTGTAAGCACCCGCCTTGCTGCCAGCAGCTGCCTGGTGGCAGCTCCAACAGCGCCGGAAGGACCCTGCACTGGCTTTGAGAAGAGGTGGTTAACTGCTGAATTTCATCAGGAGTAGTGTTTTTGCCCAAGAGTGTAATGCGAATGGATTATAAGCAATGCACTGGGTCTGTTTCAGGCTCATGATGCAAGAATGGTCTTTTTTTTTTTTTTTTTTGCCTCTTCTATCTGGTCCCCAGCAGCCTTTTTTTCTCCAAACAGTAGTAACTCAGGTCCTTTAGTTTCTCATCCTAGGTGAGCCCTTTGATCAATCTAGTATCTCTCTGAACATTTTCCAACATGTTTCTAGTCTTTCCACCTTGAATGAGCCTCACAGAAAAATGTAAATTCGTTTTTTTAGGCAGAATATTTGTTTCTGCTGCTGTTCTGTGTTGGTTTTTTTTTTTTAAAGAATACTCACAACACTTAACGTAAAACCTAGACTGACATATTGTAGGAATTTATTGAGTACTTCTGCTTATTCCTGGCATTGGGCCCAACCAAAGGGCCGTTGAAATCCTTGGTGGGTTTAGACCGTTAACCTCTGTTTGAAAACTTATGATGGTCCTTACTCTGGATAACTGCTGTATCTCAATTTTTATCTCAATTTATCTTAAGACATACATTCTCCCCCACTGCTTCTCTTGTCACTTGTGAATGACACTTTGTGAGGCCATTTTGCCTACCCGAGCTCTGGAGCAGCACTGTGAGTCTAGAAAGAAAAGCGACGGTGCTATAACTGCCAGTCTGTATTTACTCTTGCCTCTGTCCACTTGTGATTTGAGCCCCAAAAGCTATCATGCTGGTTGATATTAATGCTACAGTCTGTTCTGAGACCTGGTTCTGTTGCAAAAAACATATAAGGAGGAATGTTCAAGGGTATTTTAGCTCTGTTAAAACAGATCTGCTATTTTACTGCTAGATTTCTTTTTCTTCTCCACTGCTTTCTTCTCCTTCATACTCTTAATGTGGCATGAGTGTGGGTTCATATAGTTGTGCAATGCAAAATATACTAGATTTAAAAACAAAACAAAACAAAACCCCTTGAACTGAAATTGCCCCTTTAAAGCTGCAGCATTAAGTTTGGCTGTGATCCAGCCTGGAGACTTTCCTTGGCAGTGACTGATGGAGAAACCTCAGTTTGGAATTGCTCTTTCGGGCACAGATTCCCGCAAGAATAGCAGGAGCATGATAAGCCAAGGCAGGCAGCAAAGCCCACTGCAGTCCAGTGAAGACAATCTGTCCCTTCACCTCCTATGGACTTCTCTGGGACTGCTCACATGTGAGGGGGGGTGGGTGGTGGGGTGTAAGGGAAGGGCATGAGAGGACAGGACAGAAATGTAGCTGTGGTTTTAAATCCTCCTGTTTCTGAAGAATTTAAGTCACTTAGGTGAAATAGTTGAAGCTTCCACTACGGAAAATTATTATCTTTGTTTCACAAGTTCTTTCTGCTGTGCCTCATTAAAAACTTGTTTCATTGCTGGACTATGCTGAATTCTTGCTGGGAAAATTACTGCTCCTTGTTCTCTGGCCCAGTCCAGCTGCCTTTAAATCTAAAAGAAATCTGTTAGATTCAGCAGGTAAGTAAGTGGGGAGGTGAGAATAAGTGATGCAAAACCAAGTACGTGCTCTGAGTGACTCTGAATGGTAGGAAAGAGATCCGAAGACTGAGGTTCCTTGTTGGAGCCATGGTATAATTGAGGGCAAAAAGCACGTAAATGTAGCCCATTCGTTTCTAATTTGGGCAATGAGGAGTCTACCCACTTCTTACTGTCTGGCTTGGAATGACAAACAGGTGAGCCTGCCTGCTTTGTTTCCACCAGGACATTGCTGGTTTACAGGGCCACCTCAGAACCAACATGTATTTGTGTTGCTCCTCACAGCAAGCTCTATGTAGCGGCATATACACTCCGGTGCTATTTAAAGCACCCATACCGAGTTAGTGTTGGAAATACTACCTCTGACCTGGTTGACAAAACCGACCCAGTGTAGTATGGATGGATTAACATTTCCTTGCATTGACTCAGGGGCAAGGATTCTGAGGCAGGAGTTAACTCAGGGCAAGGTCTTGTCCCAGATATTTTGATCCTGCTCTATTTCAATGAATTTGTCATTACATTTTGCTAACGAGAATGAAGTGGCCTCAAATGCTAGTGTAATCTCTGCTTTATAATTTTTTTTTCTTTCTCCTTCTGCTGGGAATGAAGTATTTCTTTCTGTTGCATAGAAAGCCCAGCCAAAGCTCATCTATACTTCTGATGCTGGATGCAGTCCATGAGTGAATCATGATTTAGTTCTACATGACATAGAGGATTTTTCTTTATTTAAAGAATATAGTTTATAGAATTGCATATGCTAGTTCTTTAAAAGCCCATCCACGGAGTTCTTTCTTCATATTACTCAAATGAGAACACAGTGTTTTCTGTATTGTTTGGAATAGCCTGGGAAACAATGCCTCCCAGTGTGAACAGATCTCCTTCAGTGCGCTGGCAAACTCATCTCGGAGGAATGTGGTTATCGACTAATCCATGATTTCTGATAGCAATAGCTAAAAAGAGTGGAAAAATACTCAGCTGCCTGCAGTCCAGTAGCACAGCAGCTTACCAACGCGCATGATAAAGTTGCTTCTATTTTAAATGGTCATAAATCCTATTGGCCCTAACACAGCATCCTGACTGCCCAGGAGTGGGGAAACAGCTGTGGGCCAAGGTCTCTGGTGGCGTGAGCTGGTGTGGCTCTGTTGGTTCCAGTGAAGCAGATTCATCTGCACCAGTTAAATATTTCATCTTACTATATGTTACAACAATATTACTTGTAAAACGAGTACTTTGAGTTAATGCTTGTGGGAAAACATTCGGATGGAAAATGTAATCATCCACTGTTAACATGTGTGTCTGGATTCAACGACTGAAAGTTGGCGTTAGTTTGTAAAATATAAAACAAGGAATACACAGAACAGACTTGCTTAGAGACTGATGCTTTTCTTTTCCTCTTGGGGGAGACTGGGAAGAGAACAGGTTTTGAGCCATTTCTCCAGCGAGCGGAAGGCAGCTGAGGGATTTTAGTTCTTGGAATACTATAAAGGTCAGCAACATTTGTCCTTGCCTCAACTTGAATGCTGCCCAGATCTTGGGAGTGAGGTCTTCTACTTTTGCCCCATGTTCTGTGTGGACAGCGTGTCAGCAAATTTCTGATCACAGACGAGCCACGGGTGGGCAGAGGGGAGCTTGCTCCTGTGTCTTCATCACCCCTTCCTTGTGGTGGGCCAGCATCTTCCTTCCTTCATCCAGCATCCGCTGCAGTCTGAGCTCCCCAGGATTTGCCAAGCTTTGAGGCTGGGTGCAAAGAAGAGTGCAGCAGGAACGTGCTAGTAAAGCAGAGCCTGGTCATGCTTTCACTGTTCTTACTGGATTTCAGAGTGGTGCCTTGCAAGGCATACCTGAAGGAGAGTAAAGCCTTCCTGCAAAGCTGAAGGAAAGCACTTCCAGCCTGTTAGAATGGTTAGCCAGGCTGGAGCTGGCAGCTGTCTGCATTGCACAGTCTGAGCTAAAGAAATGAGATTGTAGCGATGGCTGACAAGGAACAGAGACATGGCCCTAAACCCAAGGAGAGCGAAGGGGAAGATCTGCCGGCACTCCCTGCCCCAGCTGATCCTTCTTTTACTATGTGCTTAAGAGGTGAGCCACTCTTGCTGCTGCTGCTGCTCTTCTACAAGAGCATCCAGAACCCCCCAAGACCTTTGGGTCTGCCCTGTGAAGCTGGATGACAGTGTAAGCAGAGTCATCTGCAGCACTGTTTTCGCTCAGCACTTTCATTTCTTTTGCTTTTACATAAATTACTTTTCTAAGAAACATTTCAAGTAGCAGGAAAAACAACAAAAGAAAACTCAGTATCAACACAACAGCTGTGTAGTTCATCAGAAAGATTTCCCAGGTCTGGCAACGCCCTGGGGCCCCTCCTTCCTCCTGCCACCACCATCTCTGGTAGCTCAGACCTTAACTCTTTAACCTCATACACACTAAGGGTAGGGAGGGAAAAAGTCCAGCTCCCTTGTACTGGCAGGAACGCGGTTTTCCTGGGTCTCAGGCTGCCGTCTGTATGTTGGAAGCTTTTTGTTTTGAAACAAAAGGTTTTGAATTCCTCTTTCTGAGCAACGAATATGTGAAATGTAGTTCCTGCAAGCAGCCACACCATGGCACTAACAGTGAAAACCAGCTCTTGGCCAAAACCTAGAGCTCATGTCAAAACATGCCACAATAGCACATTTTACTACAGCACAGGAATGTTAATGTGATACAATTAAATATTATGTTGCAAGGAAATTACATGTCCCAAACCATTGCAGTGTGTATCTGTGACCCTGGGGGAGCTCTTTTGCCTAGTGGTGTGTTTATACTTGTGTCAATTTGCTTTTCCCATAACTCCCCTTCTGCCACCGCCTTGCAAATGTAATTCATGCTCCCAACCAGTCCGCGAGGCCATGGCTGCCTCTGACATACAGTGTCTTGCGCAAGGAGGAGCGGGGCCAGCTGGTCAGGCGGATTCAGGGAAGTCGGACATGGTTACTGCCAACTTGTTTTGTAATGAGAGACCCCGAGAAAATGCTTTGCAGGGAGCGTCTGTGAGAAACTGTTGCCTCTCGCCGGTCAAACAGTCTGTGTCCCAGCCTAGGGCAGGGGCTTTCGGAGGCTGGGACTCCTGCATTTCCCCCTCTCCGCGGCATGGCTTGCGTGGAAGGATATTACGAACAGGTGCAGATTTAGCAGGGAGTTTGCTCTCCCGTGAGGGCCGACTGGTATCCTGCTGTGCCAGGCGATGTGGTTGTGGTCTGTCATAGCCCTCCCTCTTCTCCAGCTTAGACAAGGCTGGGTTTCCTTGGTCCAAGTCCTCCCTTAACAGCTGATATGAAGCTTAGTGCCTTGCTTTGAGAGCAAAGGGTCATTTGCTCAGACTTCATTTGCTGAAACAACGGGTTAAAAAGCCCAGCTTTGAAGCAGCTGGAGTGAAAGGCCCTCTGTAGCAGGAAAAGGTAGTGCCTGTCCTTTCACCTTGTCCTTTGCTCTTCCTTGGTATTGTCAGCACTTGGGGGCTCTGCTGGCCACATGCACTTTGGGAGGCCTTTGGAGGTGCTGGGGTAACAACCAGCGCCAGTGGAGTGGGCAGAAGGGCTTCCCAGAGATGGGCTGCTGGCCCTGCTGTGTTCGCATGTGAGGGTAAAAACAGAGGCATGTAATTACATTTTTCACATGGGACCAATGTCTCAGGTATTATTTCACTGACTGTTTTGCATTGAGTGAGGGGAAACCACCTCAATTAATGTGTGTTGGTGCTGTGTGGTATCAAAATGTCTTTAAAAGTTGAAACTGCTTTCCTATATCCCGCAGGCTGGAGAGAGCCATTGCATGGGGAAATTATAGATTTGAAAGGCAAAACCTTGTATTAATCATCGCCTGTCTCATTTTGCTAGTTCTGAGTTAGAGAACTGAAGCAGACTGTGACATGAAGAACATTTAAGGAAGTCATTAATGCTATTTCGCTCTGGAGGCTGGTACGCCTGCATCTTCTTGTGTTTTAGGATTTGTAGGGTTTTTTTGTCAAGTCCTATTCCTCTGTTATGAAAAATTCCTGTTTTCCCCTTACTCTGCAGGTGAGAGGAGGGGACCAAAGTGTTGCTGCATGGAGAATCTGGCTCCTCAGCCAGAAAAACCACCTGTAGCATCACAGCAGTGCAGGGACCAGCCCTGGAATTAGCTCTCCCAACATATAACTGAATTAAATCATCCTCTAACTCCTCGGCCAGATAGGACCCTTGCAGGGGCTCCTGGATACCCTGGAGGAGGTTGGAAAGCTCATCATGCAGGCTGCTACCAATCTGCTCGGAGAAGTGGTGAGGGGAGCCAGGCAGGGGCTGCCTTTCCTCCAAGGGTGCACACAGGGGCTGGCTGCAGCTCCATCCCCTGGAAAGCTGCGTCAGCCATGCCGGCCTTGTGCAGGCAGTGATGCAAACCTCAGGATGTATTTGTTGCCACAGCCTGTGTGATTTTCATAAGCTGGTCAAATTGGAGCCAGTAATTTCCATTGTTGGTGGGAGGGGTGGTGGGGGAGAGGGGGAGGAAGGCTGTGTTAAGGAAAAACTTGGAATGTTTTGTCCTTTTTCTGTCAACTGACAATTTTTTCTGTGGTCAAAACTACCGAATGTTTATTTTTTGGATTTTTCTAAGGATGAACTGATGCTGTGGGGAAGCAAAGCAGCTATTAAAGCTGTAAAACAAGTATCCTATTTTCTGTCAAAAAGGAGGTTGGAAAAGTTATTTTGCTTAATCGCTGTTCTCAAAAGCCATTACCACGCTAATGCTTTAGTATGGGCTGTTTGCATCCTTGATACTGTCACCCCAGGGAGTGAGCCTGCCTGCTGGCCGTCCAGGGAAGCACAAGCCTAAGGATCTCCAGACCTGGATCTTCCCCACAGCCCTCTCCAGGGCACCGTTCCCAACTGCCTGCTTCACGTGCTCACGGACATCTACCTGTCCAGCTCTTCTGCCTGCTCCTGCTTCCTGCTCCTCTTCTGACACTGCCTCTTCTGTTTAGACAGAATTACATCTTTTTTCTTTTCTTTTTTTTTTTTTTTTCCCCTGGGCTGATCTGAATCAAGTCCTGAGTGTAACAATCAGTGCATTCAGGATTTTTTTTTTGGTGACACTTTGAACCTCAACTGTGCTCTTCCAGGAAGGGCCCTGCCTCGGTGCTGCCCCTGTGCGTGGCTGGGAATGAGCGTGCAGCCCTCCTGAGGGCAGAGAGCTGTGCCCCAGCCTGACAAAATACTTTTTTTAATCTATTGTAAGCTGAATGGATGGGAAAGCCAACAGTGTGCTCCTTGGCTCTCCCCTAAAACAGACTGGGGAGGCCCAGGCACCTCTCCAGGTGACTGGGAGTTCCATCTTATCTTGCAATTTGCCAAGTTATCAAACAACCGTTTAAGGCTGCATGTTTGTTCTCCACTCCAGAGTACAGATACTAATTTTCTTTTCCACATAGAACAATTCAAAAGTTCCACTGTGGGATTAATATAAATAATCACTTCTGGTGAGCTCTCTAGACAAAAGATTGCCTACGAGCTAATACCGTGAGGGCAATTTCTCTGTCTGTAATATAAGAAAACCACCTGAAGTTCTAGGCAATGAGAGCGAGACTTTTTAAAGCTAAGCAGAAAAAAATATCAGTTGCTCAAGTTGCAGAGATGACCAACCAGTAGTGTTTGCACTACTGGTTCTTTGGTGGTACTTGTACCCAAGTTTGTTCTGGATGTACCCCACTTCTGACAACATGCATAATTAGATGTAGCAACTTCATGGGCTTTTTTATCTCTTAAAGACTCCTTGACTAATATTTGTGTTAGTTAAATTTGTAATCTAATCGCATCTTCTGCAAGTCTGTGCACATTTTTATGCACACAGTGGGTCAAGTTCTTTTCTGTAGGCAAGGTCTGTTTGGTGACATTTGGAGGGCTGGTTATATTTAACTCGGTATAACACAGCATCCTGCATACTGTCCTTACTTGCAGTGTCTGGACAATGTGGATACCGCTTAAAAATTGCTGTGGTGTGACCACATCTTCTTCCATCCCTTCGGCTCCTCTCCAGCTCGTTGCACCCAAAGCTCGAAGGGGAGGAAGGCACTGAAGCACATCTCTGCAGACTGATCACTCATGCTGCAATAATGAAATTCCCGCTAGGTGTGGGAAGGGAATTCCACTCTACTGGCACTCTTGACTAGCTGAAAAGGGAGAAAGGGAGAATTTGGCCGAGATGTCTGGATTCTGCACAATTTCTTGGCCATCATACTGGAAGAAGACTCCTAAAGGCTGACAGCCCTTCATCCAGCTGAGGGCCATCTCCCCATTGCAGTCACGGCTGCATGACTCCAGAGGCATGCGAACCCCCTATTAAAGAGAAGGGGCAAGAGAGGCTAATGTAAGTCTATCCGGCAATTTGGCAAGTTGATTTTTGTACTTGAGATAAATTAACAGCAATGTATGTGAGTTCTTCTATAATACGTAGCTTATTTCAGCCTCCAATTAGGTTACATTTTGTGCACAATCCTTTCCTTGACACTTGACACAGCAGCTGCCAAGGTTGGGTTCTGGACAGGCCTGTCTTGGGAACAGTGTGTGCTGTGATCTGGATAAAGGACTCTCAGATTGGATGTGTGTCTCTGCTTGCCCCTTCCATTGCAACTTTGTTGTGGTAACCTTTATGAAACCCAAACCAGCTGCTTCCTAGTTTTACACAAAACACGTTAATTGGGACCTCTGGCTTTGGTGAAACAGCCAACTCCTACTTGTAGGAGCTGTCTACGTATGATGCTTGTCTCCACAAATTGCAGAAGTTTACCTCGCCCCAGAATTTGATACGGGGAATATTAAGTATTGGTAAGTGAAAGCGTATAAAAACTTTGTAGTGAGACCTTCATGGCTCCGCACCTATTAAAAAAAGCTGCTGACAGATCTGATTTCCACTCATCAGAGTAAAAAATACTGCCAGGTGATTCATCTGTGTCTGGCACTGACAGTATTTTCTGGTTGCCCTGTTAGTCAGCTCTTTGCATGAGTTCTCCCCCAAAAGTGTGTAGTGAAGCCATCTTCCTGAATAAGCTCCTCTGGAACGTTATCAGCTACTAAAACCAAAGCAGTCACCAACTACAAATGTACCAGCAGCAGCATGAGTGGAAATCTCTGCATCCCCTTGATATGTTTGACTCAATCATATTTCCGTCAATGTATTTGATGTATTTATTCTTAGTGCACTTTTAACTGGTACTTACTAATCTGCAAATTCCATGCATCTTTTAAAACACATTCACTTTTCAGAATTATTTAAGGCATGCTGGAAGATAGAATCTATATTTCTTGTTATAACATCTTTTACTTTTAGAATATTTGTCCCTGTATTTCAGAAGCCACCAACTTACACAGCAGCGCTAACCATGTGAGCACCATTGATTTGGTGTTGAGGGTCACAATCCAAACCCTCCCGGCTTGTCCTTGGCCTGGTGCAACCTCCCAAGCCCCTGAAGTCAAGGGCAGATCTTGTCTGACTTTAACAACAAGAATGAAGTCCCAATTCCTGGAAGCACCTTTTCTAGATAAGCCCTTGGTGCATGGACGAGTTTGGTGCTCTGTGTCAGCATAATCAGAGCAGCGTAACTCTCTAAGTGCAGTTGGATGCTGCGGCAGCTGCTCTTGCTTGCTCGTGTTGCTACGGCTCTGTTTATGATGGAACTTTTACACAGGTGCGTGCAGCAGGTTTTTTTAAATAGCTGCCCAGCAAAGCTTTGCTGCCCTCACCCTTGGCTGTAGCAGGCTGGGAGCATGTGCTGGCTCCCAGGCGCAGCTGGCCCTACTTGGGTCTGTCAGATGCAGGGCGATGAGGGTGAGTGCTGTGGAAGGACCAAGGCTGAGGACGAGACCTGCATTGGAATTGGCAGTTGGAGGGGTGGTCCAGCTGTGCATCAGCTGTGTGTGCAGTTCAGCAAACACTCATGGCTAAGGCAAGAAAGGTTGATGCTTACAAACCGCAGATACCTAGGGTATCTAATACGGCAGGCTTAAGTGCTGCTGCCCAGTGGCTGGNAGCTGTGCATCAGCTGTGTGTGCCATTCAGCAAACACTCATGGCTAAGGCAAGAAAGGTTGATGCTTACAAACCGCAGATACCTAGGGTATCTAATACGGCAGGCTTAAGTGCTGCTGCCCAGTGGCTGGGTCACACTGGTTTTGGCAGTCAAGCAGTTGATTTCACTGCCAACTATTTTAGCTCATTGGCCTTCTGGAGAAACAAAATAAGAACCAAGCAGTTTTGTGGTTCAGAAGCATCACTTTGTTTCCTAGCATGACAACCCTGCTGCTCTTCCCCAGGAAGGTTGCTTTCTTGGCTCGTACCCTTGCAACAGCAGCCAGAATAGTATCAGCAGCCTCATGCCTCAGTTAAATCAGCTTTACATGACATTAAAGAGCATGCCAAGCCAATGAAAACGGGAACCAGAGCAGTGGTAGGCGGTAGCCATTCATCTGCTCCTTGATGTTTTGGCTTGTTTTCACTGCCGTAGAGCCCCCTGTCCTAGTCTGGTTGCCTCTGGCAATGGCAGGGTAGATAGGGCTGTGCAGACACAGTACGTGAGAAAGAACGATCTATTGTAGCAAGAAGTTTCTGTTTGTGGCTTGTGCTCTCATGCAATGAAATCGTCCCTGTTTTGACAGGGAAGGGAGCGACTCTGCTGCGAGCTGGTAGCTGCGTGGAGCAGCTGGGTTGCAGCGAGTCTCTGCTTCCTCAGATGAGAGCAATGTTTCACCTCAACTTATGTCTGGTCCACGTTGATATGGCATAGCCATGTTACAAACAGTGGATTTAGACACATCTTGGGGAATGATCTGAAATTAAAAGGAGAAAACACCATTTACTGTGTCTGCTCATGTGTTCTGGTCTGTTCCGCTGCAGCAGGCTGTGAATCATGTTTCCGTGGGGTGTGAAGAAGACTGGAGGACAGGGAGAGCTCCTGAGTGTTGCATAGAGCGGCAGAGCCACAGGAGAGAACACGAGGGGTGGCCACTATGCCACTGGTGGAGGGGCAAGCAGCCAGCGAGCTGGGACAGGTGCTGCTCCCCAGGATGGCTGGCTGCAAGCCGGCTTTGTGCCAGGCCTGCCTTAGGGTAGTACCATGCCTGGGCAGACACTACTGCTCAGAAAGGCTTATGAGCTCAAGCACAGCATCGTGCTAATGCAGCTCTCATCTTGCTGCACTTTGAGTCTATAACTTCTAGATAATGACACCCAGAGTCACAGATACCTAAATCCTGCCTGAGTGGTGTGTTCCATGTAAAACTGCCACTGTATCTGTGGGCCTAGAGGTGCTCTAGTCTTTACTAGCATTCGCAGAGATGCTTTAAGGTTGGTGGCAGCACAGCATGTCTTGGCAATGCCGTGCTGGCTGAGCAGCTCGCTGCAAGGTGCTTCTTCCAGCCAGGACCATGCACGATTCAGCATCAAATGCTGAGACTTATCTCCCCAGCTGTGGAGGCCAACATCTCGGCTAGTCATTCCAGGCTCCCTTCCTAGGCCAGGAAGGGAACTGAGTGTTTGTGGAAAGACTTCTTGCCTGGAGACTTGCTCAGGGGGTGTAAGGCAGGGATTTGTGTCTCCTCTCTGCCTGAGAGGATCCTCAAGCCAGCTCCTTCCTGTGAGCCCCAAATCACTGGGCTATAAACCACTCTGTGGGGGCAGGAGTGAGGGCAGAAAACACCATCCTTCACTGTGCGCGAGAAACTGGGTGGACAAGAAGACCGCTGCCTTTAAAAAACTAATGCAAAACTGAAGAGCAGCAATGGGAGGAGTGGCATGCCTCTCCTCAGCCAGCGCTTATCTCCAAAGAAAAATGGTTATAGCTGAAAGATGTAGCCTCAGGCAGAAGTTTCCCACCATCTGAGGAGAGCGGTGCTCTAACTGCTCGGCTGTTATGTGAAAGGTTGGAGTGTGGCTCCGTCCTCCACCTGCATTTTAATTGAGAGACAAATGCCTGATTAGCTGAGTCAAACCTGAGCTGCTTGGTGCAGTTGTGTGCTAGGAGAGGCACCTGGAAGAGACATACTGTGGTGAACACAATGTGGCAAGGCGCAGCACAGCGCAGCTGAGCCTCTGGGAGCCAGGGCAGGCTGGGAGGAATGTGCAAAACTAAATTTTGGATGCAGGCACAGGGAGCGTTTGGCACGTCTGCTGGCCATGAAGGCAGTGCCTTGGCTAGCAGCTCATGGTGGGCGGCTGAATGTATCCCCAGAAACGCTGGCAGCATCTATGGGGCCGGGGGCTTTTGGCATAGCAGCACGAGGGACTGCCGCAGGGCCAGAGCACCGCTCTGCCTCCTTTGCAACAGGAGGAGTGATCTGCTGTGTCCCAAGTGAATCCTTTAATCTGTGAAGGACTGATAGGCACGGGGCCCTGCTTGCCTTCCTTTTGGGGGAGGGAGGTTTGGCTGCAGGAGAGGTTTCACAGCAACACCTTCTTGTCTTGTGATGGATATAGGCTTTTTTAAAAGGCTCCAGGTTTAGGTATTTTCCCTAGTCCAGTTCTTCTGTGACTCTTGTACCCCGAATGCCTGCACTGTGCTCAAGGGGCACCTCTCCTGTGGGGCTGGGCACCCTGCCATGCAGTAGAGCCTCCTGAGCCCCAAGGCAGTGCCCAGTCACCCGTGGGATCTGCTTGAGCTGCTGCCTAGGGCCACACACAGGCACCACCTTGTGAGCCACTTGCTCCTCCGAAGACATCACCTTGGCTGCCATTAGCACTGCAAAAAGTGATTGGCAGCAGCTGAACTTCCCCAGTTTCTTGTCTCTGTGTGAAATACCCACGGCTCAGTTGCACCCAGCTGTGTTGCTGGCAGGGCTGCCCGGGGCTGTGGGCAGTGCAGCGGTGCAGCATGGTGCTTACCCACTCAGCCCCTGGCACCAGCCTTCCCTGGCGCATTCGAGCGTGCTGGCAGAGTGGTAACTTGCGGTGTCATATCTCAAGCCATATTTTACTGGGATAGTAATAGTCAGCCTTAAGTTTTCCTTATCATGCTTTTCCTTAGTAGGTTGGAGATGATGGCCCTTGCCTTGTGCGTGAGGCATGCTGTGCCGGCACGGTTTTTAGGATGGAGCCCCTTGCTTCCCGGGACCCAGTCCGTGCCTTTGACTTGTGCACTGACACGAAAACCCAACATGGAGATGAGGAAAAGCAACAACAAACCGGGTGACTGAGAGCACGTCCGAGCATTGGAGATACATTTTAATAAACACGACGCTGCTTTTTCATCACATCCCCCCCGCTTTTCCCCTGCTACCCCAGGATACTTTTAAAGCCTGTGGTGAGATGCCAAATCGCGGTTTATGCATTTCAGGGACATAACTGAAAACAGATGCCGTGTTCCTGCGAGCCGCCTCCCTGCGCTGGCCGCGGCAGCTCTGGCGTCGTGGGGGCTGCCAGCACGTGGGGTACGCTTCGGGGCACGGCCAGCCTGCACAGGGCACTGCCGAGTGCATCACTCTGCCCTTCACCTCTCCCCAGGGCCCTGGTACTATTTTTTTTGCATTTTTTTGGTTTTAGTCCCCAAAGGGGAAACAGAGCAGCCTCCAACTTTTTTTCTTTTTTGCTCTCCTATTAACATTTGGGGAAAACAGAACTGAAACAAACTGTAATGTTTGGGAACTGGCTAAAATTAGTATTTCTCATGAATGATGACATTCCCACCAGAGAAGGAATTAGTTATTTTTTTTTCCAATGGGGCCTGCTTCTTCGTTGTGGCATGGAACGCTTTGCTGTGCAGCTGGGAAAAAAGTGTCTGAATCTTCTACTTCCACCCACAGCAGAGAGTTGACTTCTGCTTCATTACAGTAATTAAAAATGGAGTCAGTAACACGATAAACACATTCATCAAGCAAGTTTGCTCTTTACTTCCTTGAACCTTTTCTGTGAACGCTGTGCTGGCACGAGGTCCTGGTGAGGCCATGGGAACCTGCGTTGTGGTCCCTGCAGGATTTAGCTGGAGGGACCGGAGGCATCGTGGTTCCCTCGTGGGCTCGCCAGCAACAGCTCTGCTGTGCTGTGGCAAGGTCGGTGCCCATGGAGGACATGGGGACAGCCCATGCCTCTGAAGGCAAATAAAACCCTGGCCAGGGATGGCTGCTTGTGACAAGCCATGCTCTTGTTTTAAGGTTTCATGAGCCTAAAGAAAAGGAGTGGTTGAAGGGAGAGAGGTGCCCTTTATGTATCTATTAAATAAATTAAGTTTGAGGGAGCTCTGCTATTGTGTCCTGAAGAAAAGAAGAGGACTGTTACGGAGCAAAGTTGCTGAAGGGCCTGCCAAAGAAGTGTCTAATACGATGTCTTTTGACTTTACATAAAGGAACTATGCAACTCAACTAAGTAGGCTGGTTAAAGCCAAGCAGCCTCTTACACTTTAAACAAAAACTAGATAAAAGCTTCTCCCCGCCACATGGCTGGGAATAATGGCGCTGCCTCTGAACTCTTTGAACCTGACCTGGGATGCACTAATTTATCTGCCTCAACTGGGCCTAGCTGAAGAGCCCTTCCTGACTTCACGGAGGCTGTAAATACGCACATTGTGGAAAATGCAGCTCTTGCTTGCGCTACAGCGGAAAACAACAATTTGCTTAAAGAATACTTGGCTCTGAGTTGACAAGTTTTGAAAAGCATCAATGCCAATCAAATCTTAAAAATCAATAAAAATGTGCCATGCGAAAAAATACTCCGGTGTGTAAAGTGTCTAAGTGTTTTTAAAGTGGCGATTACTGTACTGAAAGTGGAAGAAATGGTGATACAGGCTGTATTTCTCCACTTTAGCATATTTTAACAACGGAAGAAATATTTTCAGATCTGGAATTCAGACACTGAAGTGGGTCTGTGTGGGCCTAATTCACTGGAAATGGGGCTGACCTGGGACATGCTGGGGCTCATCGTGTGGCTCTGTAAGAAGGCCTTCGGATGCTCTTTTCCATCAAAATATTAGAAAGGAAAAGCCCTTGAAATAGGCTCTTTAGTTCATAGATGAGAAGTTGTGTGTGGGAAGGGCTGAGCGCGTCATTTCCTCCAATCAGTTGTGTGCTGGGTAAAGTTGAGATGTCCAAAACACGCCCGCTACAGACAGAGAAGCTTGGCGGAAGCAGTGGCTGGGTGGAGAGAGAACGGCTCCTCCTGAGACAGCTGCTGGCATTAAAGCTGCCCTTTGCATTTATGTCAGACAGTATCCTGGGCAGAACTGTGAATGGTCTGCAAAATACATATGTGCTCCTTTCATGACCCCACTTCTACATACATACCCTTCTTTTTATTTTTTTTTTACAGGATGTTTTTCTAGGAGTAACTCCTATTTCTGTTGCAGGATGATACATCTACCAAGGATGGGATGATTTCCCACTGGCATTTGTTAAATTAATGTAAAATTTCACTTTAAGCACGCATTTGTTTAATACAGTTGCAGAGTCTTATTTTAAAACATGTCTGTTTTTGTTTAGGTAAGCGTAGCAAACTTAGTGGTTAGGAAGTAATGCTCATTACTGCTATTATTATTGTTAGTTAAGCCAAAGCTTTTGAGTGTGAGTGGGTGAAAATAGAAAAAAAGTCACGTCCTAGCATGTTTTCATCCCATGACAGGGATTTTTTTTTCTAAATGCTGCTGGAAAGTGTGTGTTTGTGTTTATGGCATGGGTGTATTTTAAAAAGCTGGCTTTATTGCCTTCTTTATTGGCTTTATCTCAGAAGTGAATGCCATAAGTGTGAGTAAAATATGTGTGTGCGTGCTCTAGATACAGCTTGTTGAGGTGGAGGCATTTTTGCAAAGATCCATAGACACTTCTCCATCTTTCCAACTACTGAAATCTGCCTGCCTTAGAGTAGGGAAGCTGGTGTGGGAGGCGCAGCAGGGCAGCATCCTGCAGACCTGCGTGCCGACGTGGCGGGGGGCCTGATCCTGCCTGCATGAGGGATATGGACCGTGCAGGGAGCATAACACCGGGACTGAGAGACCCCCTTGCTCTGCTTGCCTTATTTTCCCACTGGATCTAGACCTTGGTGCCCATGGCGTGCAGAAATGCATGCTCATAAAATAAGACAGATTTCCCCTCTGTGCTGGGGACAGGGAAAGGAGGAAGCCTCTGGGTTAGGATCAGTGGGAATTTTGTAACTGTAAATTTATAAATTGAAGCATGGTTTTGGAAAGCTTTTTGTATGGTCTGAAGCCTTTCTCCAAAGTAATTATAGGATTTATTAAAAAATTTTACAAGACTACTTGATATGAAGGGAATCTCATCTATAGCAGGGATAAAACTGGAGAGGTTTGTTGGCAGGAGTCGTTAATAAGCTCAAAGGGGAAGAGACTGTCAGAAAAAGGAAATTCTCTGGCACAGCAGAATGGCAGGTAATTAATAATTACTGCAATTATAGTAGGTAATAACTAGCATACATTCTGACTGTTCATCAGTGGCTTGCCAGGCTTCATTACTTATAGATTCTTTCTGGTAAAAAAAAAAACCCTATAAACAAGAAGCAAATCTCATCACGTTTTGGTGCAAGTTCAGCTCTTCATGAAATTTAAGTGGTGATGTTTGATATTAAGCCAGAACAACTCTGTTTTCTTAATTAAGGGAGAGGAGGAGTCCTTCTGAAGGCTTCGACAAAGCTCCACAGAGCTGTCACCAGGACTGCCAAAACCTGGGCTCCTGCCGCTGAGCCTGCAGGCAGTGTTTCCAGGGGTGAGGGAGCATGACTTCTCTTCAAGCCCACCAAACCTGGAAATGCTGAACACAATTGCTTTCCTAAAAGACAACGTGGCTCAGTTCTTCAGAGTGCAACACAAAAAGATGGCCTCAGGAAGTGATTTGTGCTTCCAAAGTATTAGGGTAAGGAAAAACATAGGAGCTGAAGTCAGCTGTTGGAGGATAGTCCTGTTTTGCAGCAAAATGTAGATGCCTGGTATGCCTTATGGGACAATGAGGCATTGTGTTAATAGTACTGCTGTTAAAAATGGTTTACTTTCAGGAATATTTGCATCATATACAGGTTGCATAAGTTGTTCTTGGGTAAATTGTCTTCAGGAAGCCAATAACTCTATGGAGACATTGCCTACGTTGGGGAGTCAAAGCTGTTTGGAGGAAACTTTGTAAAGGGAAGTGAATTTCCCCAAGAGGCGTGAGAGCAGGAGGGAAACTCTGTACCAAGAGCTCACATTTAAGAAAACCGTGGAATAAGGGTGCAGTGATTAAACTAGAGTTTTGGGTAATGTTAAAAATGGGAAGCTGAAGTTGTTGTGAGCAAAATAAATGCTAGGGAGGCCAGCAGTACTCAGCAACCTCCCAGGCAGGAATTTCAAGAGTGAGACTATTGTATAAAAAATTGTGCAGCTGTTGATGATAAACCCAGAGCTTTTGGATGTGAGGGATGCTATTCCCATGAGCTCAGCAGGGTGAAAGGGTGCGCAGCCCCATTGAAAAGCCTCTGTTCACTGCTGTTACCAGATTTTTCTCAGAAAAGGGAAGTCTATAATTAGACCAATGTGGGATCATGAATATGGCAAAGCAGATGAAGATCCCTAGACTTTCATCAAAACAGAGCTGACTCAGCAAGGATGTCAAATACTCTGGCAGGACTCTCCCGTTGAGCAACCCAAGGCAAAGGCAGAGGAATAGAGTGTCGTCCCATCCCGAAACTGCATGTAACCAGCACCACTGAATGTGTTCCTGGCTTCCCCAAGTCCATCATGGTGCTTCTGGAAGTGCTTTGGGCTTGTGAACATGCTAAAGGGCAGAGCTTCTTTCAGAGAAGGACGTCTGCCAGCTCCTCAGTGCCTTGTGTATTCAAAATCACAACCACTCTGTTGTGCGTGGCAACAAGAAGAGGCGCAATGTTGGCATTTTGCCTGTGGAAAACTTCTATGTGTCTTTGAAGAAGGAGCCTGTATTTGCCAAAACTCTGGCATTTGTGTGGCATCTTTCTCAGAAGGCCAGACAAACTGCCTTCCTTAAATTACCCGTTTGGTACAAGCAAGTGATATCAGGGTTTCTGTTGTGGTGGTTTGAAATGGGAAGACTAAATGCAGCGCTTTCTTGGTTGTTAAACAAGACAGAGGGATGAGACATCTGAGAGCTTTGTGGGGACCCTGAGCCCTTTCCAGGGCTGCAGGAACAAAACTGAAGGGTGTAAGCTAGCTGGCGTGGGAATTGGGGAAAAGTGGAAGGATGCCTTTAACAAGTTCAGAACAAAAACTCGTCTTTGGACGGTCTCCCAAAGAGTTAGCTTGTGACAACCATCTTGTGACAACGTTTATAGGCAGTGCAGAAGATTTTAAAATGCTGTCCTACCGGTTTTAAACTGGATAGCCTTTGGAGAGGCTATCCAGTTGTAGTTGTTCTCATGGGATTGGGTGTCACAGGAGAAGGGTCTACTGATTAGACATGAGCTAGAGGGTGTTATATGTGGTACATAATGAAGCAGGGTGCCTCTTCCCCGACTCTGCTCTTGAATGTTAGATTTCCCCATGTACTATTGACAGTGACTTGTAAAGCCCTCAGAAAACATACTGCCACTCTTAGGTTCCTGATCCTACCTGATGGTTGCTGAATTCCTCATCAGGACCCACTGAAATGATACCTAACTCCAAGGACTGCTTGTAAAGGCTCTGCAGGAACCCATTTAGGGAATTAATGCTTAAAGTTAGCATTGCTAAAAACATTGCTTGTGAACACACTAAGTGCATTTTTCCCCATGTTATTCTTTGAATAATTTACTTTGGTGGCTTTCATGTGCCCAACACAGGTTTGTCCCTCCTGATCATGTTTCTGAACAGGTATTTGTGTGGGGAGCTGGCTGTTTGCAGATGTCCTCTTCCAAACATAGCCGCACTTCTCATGCAACTAGCACTCGTGGATGCCCATCATGTCTCCTGCAGTCCTTCCCTGGAGAGCTATGCAGCAGGTTGCGACCAGCCTGTGAACTGTGAGACTGCAATCTCCGGCAAAGAACCGCAGCAAAGTGCTGCAGAGGTGCGACGCAGAGGGCAGTCGTGTCTTGCTGCTGTCTAGCTGCTGAGCCCTAGAAGGTGAGGTTTCACTAGATCACCCTCTACCTGACAGAGATCCTGTGAGCCAGGAGCTGAAATACTCCAGGTCCATCTCCTTCCATTCTTAGTGGGAGCTTTATCAGCACAGTAAAAGTTTGTCATATTTGCCATTACCTTTTTTGATGTTAAGTAGGAGGTTTTATTTTTTTTTCTTCTACTCTTTCTGGTAAAAACCCCACAGTAATTCTCTCCCCCATCACCTTTTAAGTTGCGTGCAGGCCTCTCGATAATGGTTATATCCAGAAGGTTTATATTATTTTAATAAATAGTTTAAAAGCCTGCTTAAAATTCTTTCCTCTGTTTAATCTGTAGTTTTTCAAAATAGTTTAAAAGGCCTTAGGGATTTCACTGCCCATCTTGTCTTTTTAGGCTTAAGGCCCAGGCATTTTTTGACAGACTGCCTGTCTCACTTCAGATGTACTTTGAACCACGGTTTTGTTTGGAGAGGTGCTGCATATCCTCACCCTGGAATCTCCCAATGTGCATCTGCAGTTGACCCCTCCTACTGCTACTTATAAAACTGAAGTTTTTGCTGGTTTAGGGAAAATATAAACAGTCTACAGTTAGAAAGCCGTGTTTTTACCTGCCTCTGAATTATGGTTTCTGGCTGCTGTAGAGGTTTTAAGCCCTTTCAAGACCAAAACCTCACTGGGGTTGCAATAAATCTTGAAGAGATCCTTCAGTGTCGGCATGTCTGGTAGCTGCACTGTCACCTGCTGGCATCAAGATGGAGGACTTGCTCACACCACAAACGTTGACATCAAGATAAAGCACATTTATTAAGCACTTGGTGGAAGATAACATTTCACATCAGTCTGAGAACAGGAGACACCTGTGCTGTTAGAAAGTTAAAGGTAGAGTCACTTAAAGGTGCACTTATTTAACATGCCCTCTTAAACAGCCATGCCACAGACAGTGGCAAAAATAGCTGATAAATGAGAAAATACATGTATGGATTTGAAACACCTCGAATCGTGTTTCACATTCGATGTGAAGAGATTTCAATTAATAAGCGAGGCTGGTGAGCCACAGTGTTGGGTTTGGACGTGGCCAGGATCATTTCACAGCCATCTGCATCCATTTTGGGAGGCTTTTTTGTGCAGAGCTCTTTGGTTCAAACCACACACTGAGCGGCCCCAGCATGGGCTGTCAGCCTGTCCTCTGTGCTCATTTGTCGTTAGCTCATTAGATAATGAGCTCCTGCCCTCTCCTTCCCCTGCTCAGATCTTTGCTGCTGCTGCCCTCCTGCAGCCAGACCCAGCTCCCTTCGGTCCAGGGTGCCCCAGGACAGCTGGTATCTGTATCACAGCTCAGTGCTGGAGCGTGTGCTTGTGTCCTGCTGGAGACCTTCTGCAGAAGATCGGCATCAGGAGGCCCTGCTTTCTGCAGCTGCCCCTGAACTTACTTCACAAAGGAAAAATACTTGCAGCAGAGGCCGCAAAGGCAGGGTTTTGGACATATGTGGCCTGTACCATATTTCTAGAGCAAATTGCTTAGCAGAAGTTTAGGAGATGTATAATCTGCTCAGATGTTTTTATATCTCAGTCAGGCATACTCTGCTATTCCATAGTAAGTTGCGCTCCAGCCTTGTACTCAGCTACACTGAGCTCAACTGCAAGCTGGTACACATCTGTGGACCCTCTTTGTAAATGCTGCTAGGACCGAGACTGTCTGCAGATGATTGAGGCTACCTCGGACATCAGAAAGACTGTAACCTTAGAGTTATTGATCCCTGTGAGAAAATGTTTGCAAAATGATTTGAGAAGGGAAGCATGGCTGGTGGCTGAATTCAGTAGTACAATGGCACAGCCACGGATAGATAGCTTTTATTTCTACATGAAAGTTCCCCTTGGAATGAAAAAAAAAAAAAATCTGAATGTGTATTTTGCACATTTAAATCTTTTGGCATGTTTGAGAAGGTATTAAATATGTAAAGCTCAGCTTTTCCAGATCATTCTCTTTCTTTGCCTTTAGAGCTATGATGAGTGACCCAGCTGGAGCCCGTTACGCTCCAGCCCACTGGGGTTTCCAAATGGTGGAGCCCAGTTAGAGAGGCAGCCTGGTGCAAGGAGTTTGGTGCTAAAAGGTTGGATTACTTACATGTAAGCAGAGCCATTGTCCAAGTCTGTTCTCCACAATGTACCCCCACAAAAAGTAATTAAAAAAACCCAAATAATTTGAGACTGTTATATTATCTTTAACATATACTCGAATAATACGTCTGATGTTCCTGTCTGAAAGCTCAGCTATAAATCAGCTGGGACAGCAATTTTCACAGCTCTTTTCATTAACATCAATTCTGGGACAAGCACTGAACAAATAATCCTCATAATTTCAAGCTGGTGTTTTTGATTACAAAAGCTCATCCCGTAACTGGAGTGTATACTTCTGAATATCGTTTAAAAGCTGCTGCTCATTGCTTCTGAATATGCATGTAACTGAGATTGTAATTGTGCTGCAGCGTTGTAAAACTGTTCAATTTGGGAGTCTTTGAAGTCTTGTACATCTCTATCTTCTTTGACAAAAATGAAATCAGAACATAAAATTAACATTTTTCCATCAAAATAGCCTATTCCAGCCAGCATACTTTTAAACAAGATTTGGAATATGATAGCAAATGCTAGTGCTATTTGAAACTGCCTGTATTTGCTTTTCTATTATGTGCTTGCAATAATTGAAATTAGGTAGAGGGTGAATACCAGCAGGTGTCCTGATTTTAATTCTTTTTTTTTTTAAATACACCAGAAATGAATACTAAAAAATGTGTACACATGTGCTGCTGGGAAGATATTTGATATATTTGATACAACTGTTACCTCGTAGAAGTTGTGAAACTTATTTTTGGCTGTGAATTATCCCTGTTTCAGGTATGTGAATAACAGCAGAAAATTAAGAAGTAAAAGTGTTTTGATAGACCAAAATGTCCTTTATATGTTAATGTGGATTCCAGAAGGTTTGTGCAGTTTAAATGCAGTGCTTACTGGGCAACTGCTGTTACTGAAATGGGCTGCAATAACAAGAGCTTAATAGTTCGCTTTGGTACAGGGAGACTTGCAGGAGCCAGGAACTTCCTGAAGGCACAAGTCAAAGGGGCAACTTTTTAGATTTTTCTCCTAAATATAGCTCTTTCGGCAATCCCAGAAGTTAAACAAGCATTAGATGTTGTCATTACAGTCACTGGAGTTAGACTCGAGGTATGCGAGAGGCTCCACCTTGAGCTCCCTGGACTTCGGGGCCAGGGAGCAGAGGTGAGGGGTGGGTGAGGCAGGGGGCGCACCCACATAGAAGTGAGTAATGCAGAGTTTGGATAACCTAAGGGGAGTCTATCTTGATACAAGCCTGAAGGATGGGGCTGGAGAGGTGAAATAAAGTATGAGTTACGTCAATATGGGATTTATCTAGTCTCCTTCCAGGCTCTTGATTTTGGCCATGCATGACAAGGATGTGCAGTCCCTCCTGTCTCATGCTGTGATTTAGAGCTGTAGTTTTGCCTCTTGGTGGCTGTGAGGATTTTGACATGGACAAGTTTTCCAGAAACTTATTTCTTACAGTTTCCCTCTTTGTGTTTGAAAAAATAGATCATTGTTGCTTGTCTTAAAATCCATTTGGATATTAAAACAGACTGTATTTTTTTTTTTGTCTCATCAAATATTTTGTGCTCTGCAAATGCAATTTCAGCTTAGCAGTGGGTGCCTATGGGTTTAGAACAAGCTTGGCAACAGTATGGATGCACAGAACAGGGAAGAACTTCTCGGAATTGTCTGAATGGTTTGGTTTGATGTGTCATAAATAAACCAAATCTGCTACACAGAAAGATCCAAAAAAGAAGCCAAGGGTTTAAGGGGTAACTGGTGGAGTCAACCTTTTCTTCCTTGTCTGATCAGCCATGCTATAGTCTCCTGGCTGGGACGCTTCCTGAGATGGGGGTTTGCAACCCTCCACTGAACTGGACCTGCTCCCCCTCTGTGAGCTTGTCCTACCTGTTGGGAAATAGGGAATTTGGAGGAAGATCTTCTTCAGCTTCTGCAGTGACAGTGACTTGTCTGATGGCACAGAAAATACAGTAACTGAATAAAGGTTAATGTTTGTCAGCAATTTTAAAAAAAATTCTTCTTCCCTTCTCCTGTTTTCAGTGTACCTCAACTCCCAACCATCGTGAGAGAGGCTGTGGGTAGATGCTGGGAAGAATCATCCTGTACCCATGCTCCTACTGCCCTTGCCTTCCCTATTGTAGATTTTAGTAATTGGAGATGTTTACCAGCAGCAATATTTGGTGCAAAGACTACTCTACTGTGCTTAATGGTGAAGAACAGGAATCGTGTCTGTCTTAATATATTTGTTCAAAGAAGGAAAAAGGGCAGAAGTATAATAAAGGACCTTCTATTTCCAAAATCAGCTCTGAGGCACTCTGTGCCCACCACAGTGCTATGAATCGTCCCACAAACTCAGCATGAGTTTCCAAATGCTGGGGTGTGAAAGGTGCCAAGGGCACAATCCTCCCTCCCATTGGTAGCAATGCGAGCAGAGCTGCACTGTGATGCAGTGGCTGTTTCCTCCTACACGCACATGTACTTTTCTCTCTTCATTGGCACAGGGCCCATGTCACGCTTTTGATGGAGAACCTTTTTATTCTCCTCTTTCAGAGGTGGTGGTGGTGCCTTGGTGTCACTCACATGGTGATTTAATTTTGGTGATGGGTCTCATCAGGCTCCTCCTCAGATGCCTTGCCAAGGCTTGGCTTGGAGCTGGCTTCAGGCCACCCTTGAGGGTATCCATCCCTTGGAGATCAGAGCCAGGTTGTGCATTGGGAAGGGCGGGCTATTGGGGAAGGTGCAGCAGGGTGGCAGCTTCTTGAAGAGGATCTTAGAACGCCGCAGATCCCCCTTGCAAGGGGAGCTGTGAGAAGTGCTGTGTGGGAAAGCAGGGGTCTCTCCTGTGGGAGGATCGTGGGGCGTTGTGATAGCTACTAACTCACCTGCCTGACTTACCTTCTCTTGGCATCAACGACTACACTAGCTATCCTGAGAGAGGCCAAGTAACAAGACAGCTGGGTCCATTTTTCTCTCCTCAAGTAGTCTGCTGCCTGTTCTGCCTACACAAGGAGCCAGCTCTGCTTCTGGTACACCCTAGTGCTGGTGCTGGCATTTGGTACAGCCCCTTCCAGCTAGCCATCCCGAAGAAGTTCCCCAGATCCAGCTCCTCACTTATGAAGGGAGATACTCGTAACGGTCCCAACAGCTGTGGCAACGTAGTTATTCCCTCCTGGGAGCATGCGTGGACAGTTATGGGTTGCTGTCTGCCATTAAAGAACTTCTTCATAATGAAGAATGACATATGTGTCCAAAGTATTTGGACTTCTAAGCCACTGATTTAAAATAGCAGAAACATATTTACACGCTGCCATCCTATACTCAGCACTCCCCTCATGCCCACGAGTAGCTGAGACTTTGTACAAGTTGATGAGACTTTGTTCTCTTGGAGACCAAGTCACAACTTGCCTAGGGCAGACTTCATGCCTCTGTCAGCCTCATGAGCCTAAAAGAGCTTTTGCAGCCCTTTCTACCCCGCTCCTTCTGCAGGCTTGATCTTTACCCTTTGATCTGTGGATCTACAGCCTTAGAAAAACAACAGTTTCACTGGGGTTGAGGCAGAGCCGTCACATCTTCCAGGCTGTAAATCTAACTATTGTGTTTGAGCATTGCCTGTGATGCTTCTTATCGAGATCATTGTTCCACCCTTTCCTGTTTGGTTTCTTTCACAATTCCTTTTGAATGGACTCCATAGTAAAAAGCCAGTCATAAACAAACACATCGAGCTTTGCACAATGCAAAATAACATTGATTTCCCAGTTTTCATCCCCTGCGGCATAAAAAATGCACCCCAAATATAAAATGAAAGAATCCCAAAGGGATGGAAAACATCTAAGAAAGTCATAGCCTCAAGTGGCAAACCATTGCTGGTGCAGCTGAGACTCCCCCATCTAGTTTCCAGCTTTCCCAGGGTTTTCATAAGTGGGGGAAGGCAGTGTTGTGGGCCCACAGAGCCCCCCCCCAGCAGCACCCCCAGTCCAGCTCTCCAGCAAGGTCTCATGTTGATTCAGTGTCCTCTAGCGGCAAACTTGTGGCACAGGCACGATAGCAGTGGGAGATGGGGACCCCTTTCTGCCTGGCTTCAGGAGAATGGGCAGAATGTGGCCTTGGAGTAAATATCCTGGGGGAAGGAGGGCTACTGCATGTGTCACCCAAGCCATGGCTATGATGTGTAGCGCCTATATGTGTTAGCCAAGTCACAGTGTCACTACCATCTGCTTTAGCCTTTGGCGTGACGTGCCAAAGAGACTTCTGGAGAGTGCTGTTATTGCAATACTTCAGGATATTCTTACAGCTGAGCAAACTGTCCAAGATTTTTCAGGGTTGCTCACTGTGAATGACTGAGATGATATCTTAAAAGAAAAATCTACTGTTTCTCCTGGGCGAAAGATAAAAATGCTAAGCTGCAATAGTGAGATGAAGCCCTCTCCATCCCTGCAGCTGGCCCAGAGCCAGGTGCATTATGAAGCAGCAGCAGTGCTTGGGAGGGCTAACGGGTCGGCTTTAAAATCCCTCCCCCACGAGCACTGGGAACAGCACACTCCTGCTTGAAGTTTTCAGCATATTGGCACAAATTCTTCTCATCACGTTGAGTAGCCTTTGGTTACTTAAAGTACTGTAACCAAACTGCATTTAAAGTGCTTTCATTGATCTCCTTTTCTAAGTTCTGTTGCAATTTCTTGCTCTTTTTCCCCTCTTTTATTCCCATCCTCCCAAATTCTTCTGAACTCTGCTGTTGGATGCTGCTTCCCAACATATGATTTAGTGATTTCAAATCCCTGCAGACTCTGGGTATGTTTTCTCTCTGGAGATGAACTCTGGCTAAGCTCATTTCTAGCAGTGACACGAAGGCATGACTTGTTATTTTGGCATGCAGCACAAAGTCGATAGAGAAATCAGAAGATCAAATGGATCTCTGCATTAGGCTAGCTTCCTGGAAAAGATGATGCACTTTTAGTCGTTATCAACACAAGCTCCCAATTAAAAATATGTCATAACACTACCATTGAGGAATAATGATTCAGCTTCTCAAATAATGGAGTATTTATCCACACCAGAAACACATCATTTTCGTGGCTGCAATCCCCCTTCCCCTGAATACCTTTCTGTGTTGCAAAAACACTTATCAAACCTTTGGCTGTAATCATTCTCCCACACATGTGAAGTTGAGCACTATGTAGTGTTTTCTTTCTACTAGATGCAGAAAAGCTTTTTTTTTTTCCTGCTTTTGCTGTCTGTCCTTGAAGGGGGCAAGAAAAACTCTTCAAAATGTCTGAGACTTTTCAGATGACACTGGTTGGTGGACATTATTCACTGTATTGGGAGAAATAGAGACTGTAAAATTACTTTATTTCTACTTCTGTTTGCACAATGTTTTGCATCAGACAAACTGATTTTGAATATCTCCAACAGATTTTTTTCTTTAACAATCCACACTGTTTGGATAAAATGCAGAGCTGGTTCTCGGAAGTTGTACAGGAGCCCAGACCCCCTCCCTTGCTAAGGGTTGAGAAGCTATGAAGTTCACTGGGGACGTCCTCCCTCTCTGGTCTCAGTGAAGTTTCCTTGCAAAGTGGAACCACTTCAGAAAACAGACTTAGGGACTTCAAAGTTAAAGGCTGCTCTCAGGATCCAGCTAGAAAGGAAGCAGCAGATGCTGCCTTCTGGGAGAAGCCCAGATCTGACTCTACACCCAGGTGAGGCAGGCACTGGCTGAAGATGGCAGATCCCTAGGATGGTAAAACAGCTCTGTTCTTACCACCTACTTGGAGCAAGCCACAGTCCAGGTTTGCTACTTTCCGCCACTTAGCGATGCGTTGGGGTAGATGCTGAGCTTGTGCCTGGCCGTTGCTAGTGGCAGCACTCACCCCATCACAGCCCTGTCACAGTGGGCTGTGGAAGCGGACAGCCTGGCTCTTCTGCCCCACACCATCCCTTCCTCTTCCTCCCATGGCAGGAACAGCCACTTCCCAGCCCCTCAGACACAGTGTGGTGAAACCCAACTTTGCGCTTGTGGCTAAAAGCCTGGAGCTGGTTCAGATGACGTCCATCATGTTACTCATGCTCAAGGAATGGTTGGAAAAGGCAGAGCTCACACTGGGGGAGGCAGTGAGGTTGGTTCAGGGCTCAGCTGGAGGTTTTGTCTGATTGGAAGTGTTTTGCCTGAGATGGTCCTAGTTAGAGAGCAGCTAGGCAAACTGAACAC
>VZSC01009644.1:893655-939707 GCA_013398225.1 Steatornis caripensis
GGCCTCGCAGGGGACCAGCCTGCCTAGCAGCGGTTCTCTGGTCAGCTCTCACTCCCACTCACTTTGTGTACGGCAGGACAGGCGGAAACTCAACAGAGATGTGAAGAAATGTGTTATTTGAATGAAGTGTCTAGGTCCTACTTTTATGTGCCCACATCCTTTGGTTGTTGGACTGGTGCACCTTGAAATGAGAAAAAAGCTGCTGAGGAGCTTTCCGATGGACCCTGTGTGAGAAATTCATAGAAATATATGATGGTTTGGGTTGGAAGGGACCTTAAAGATCATGATTTCCAACCCCCCCTAACATGGACAGGGACATCTTCCACTGGATAAGGTTGCTCAAAGACCCATCCAATCTGGCCTTGAACACTGCCAGGGAAGGCGTATCCACAACTTCCCTGGGCAACATATTCCAGTGTCTCCACACACTTACATTGAAGAATTTCTGCCTAATATCTAATCTAAATCTAGCTTCTTTCAGTTTAAAACTGTTACCCCTTGTCCTAGGGGTATGTAGTCAGTTCTCAGTTGAGGCATCCTCCCATGAGCCACGGACCATAGTTTTCATTTGATGTGATCTTTTGCTTCAGACTATCTAAAAAGTTTATGTATTTCTGTTCTAAACAGTTATATAAGATAACGTAAATAATCCTTTCTCATTTTATCCCTCCAACCTCCTCTTTTTTTTTTTTTCTGTACTGTAGAGGAGATGAACAACAATTTGATACCCGGGAAGAAATGAGAAGTTTCTGCACTGTTCTACTAGTGTGGTTTCACCTTTCTTCCTGGAAAGATAAGGTGATAAGGTGATAGTGCATATGCCTTCCTCTGAATAAGGGTTTTCACAAAAGTCCCCACAATTAGCTATTCAGTAGGCAAGTGGATAAAGGTTAGGTCTGATGATGTGACTGGGTAGCAAACAGGAGGAGTTGACTTGGTAACACATGGATCTGTCTTGACTGATGTTTAAAAAAATATGTCTTCTTATGCTGGTGGAAGAGGGACTGAAGAAGATCAGACATAAATCTTGCAAATAATGGTTTATCTATGTTAATAAAAATACTGTGTGACTCACTAGTCAGCGGGACCAAACTAAGCCACCCAACACAATGATACAATAACATATTAAATACTGCATGTGCATGTGGGAAGAGTAATTTGAGTTGGAAATGATTTGTAGTCACTCAGGAAATCAGATGTCATTGTGGATAGCTCAGTGAAAACATCTGGTACAGAGGATCAAAGGAAAATAGTATTTTGGAGTAATGTGCTATTGAAAGTAGTATGATAACATAATGTTTCAATCAATAGTGTTTGGTAGGTTGCATTCAGTTTCAAACATAGAGGTACAGCCAAAGCAGCACGGTGGAAAGGACTAGATTTTCAGAGACGGTGATGTTGAAGAGAGACGTGGATGCTGGGGCCATGAGGTGGCCAGGGTCTCCTCCTCGTATTGCTGTTGGATTGGACACTTATGTCAAGGCACCTTTTACTTATCTGCCATAGGGCAGGCATTGGAATTGCTTGTTTATGGCAGCGGTAGATACACTACAAATCTTTACCTCAGGGTTTGATTTTTTCCCCCCCAATAATTCAGGGAGTCTTCTGGTCTGTGCTCTCATGAGGCGAGGGTAGATAGCAGTCCCTAGCCTTAGAATATACCAGTTAGGATGGAATAAGAGGGGAAAGAAAACTTANTGGTAGATACACTACAAATCTTTGCCTCAGGGTTTGATTTTTTTCCCCCCCAATAATTCAGGGAGTCTTCTGGTCTGTGCTCTCATGAGGCGAGGGTAGATAGCAGTCCCTAGCCTTAGAATATACCAGTTAGGATGGAATAAGAGGGGAAAGAAAACTTAAGGAGAAAATGAGTGACAGTCTAGAGATAACATAAAAATTNCGGTAGATACACTACAAATCTTTACCTCAGGGTTTGATTTTTTCCCCCCCAATAATTCAGGGAGTCTTCTGGTCTGTGCTCTCATGAGGCGAGGGTAGATAGCAGTCCCTAGCCTTAGAATATACCAGTTAGGATGAAATAAGAGGGGAAAGAAAACTTAAGGAGAAAATGAGTGACAGTCTAGAGATAACATAAAAATTCTAGAAACACATTTGAAGTACAGGAAGAAACATTTAGATTAATTTCTTACTGGGGAAGGCTAATGAATTTAACAGACCCCAGAGAATACCTGTGCTGCTAGTTCATCCACACTTTTGTGACCAGATTATCCAGGTTTAAAATCCCCAAATCTAAAGTCTTTTGATCATGTCTGAAAACTTTTCCTTGCACTAGGATGAAATACTTTCTGTGTGCCAAAACAACACTTAGATTTTTTCCTTTGACCATCTGTAAAGGACAAGAAGAGGCTGAAATATTGTTATGTTGGTTTTTTTCTAGACTTCTGGTTCTGACACAGTTTTACCCCTGAGGGGCTCAGAGCATGGTCTAGAACAGCAAATATTTTGGTAAATTAGTTGTGTTAACAGGGTCTGATGAACTTTATCATGAGGTAATGGAGAAACACAAGGTCTAAGCAATCTCAGAGGGATGGTGATTACTGTGGAGAGCAGAAGAATTCAACATTAAATCAGTTGGGAAAATGTCATTATTAAACTTCATCTGGTTGGTCTTATGACAAGTAAAAAGTTCTGTGTTTAGTGAATGCAGAATTACCAACGAGGTGCAAGCGTTTATGCAGCAGCAAAACAAAAAAAGGGATCTGGGGGTTATAATGGAGCACAAACAAACTAGCAGTCAGCCATATGCAGAGACCAGGTAGGAAGCATGTGAAGGCATTGCCCTTCCTCTCTACATGCTGTAAACTTATTTGAGCATTGAGACAGACTACTTACCTGTTCTCCCATTCTGTGGACTTGCTGTATAAAGCTTATTCTGCTATTTTAAAGGCTGCAGATGTGATTTTGGAGTATATGAGCAAGATCTGAAATAGAAAATGCAGACAAATTAGATGGAAGCCAGAAGCAGGCAAAAGACAAACCTCTGAAGGTTTAGAAAACAGCCCCTGTGAAAAAGGCTGAGGAGAATGCACGATTCTTTGGTTTGAAAGTTCTGTTTAAGACAACTGAAGGAGAAAAAATATAACACGGAGAGCGGCCACTTTCATGAGCTACACTGAATATTTAGCTTGGGTAGCACATGTCTCAGAATTTCTTGTTGCAAAACCTGCTTCGTGTTTGATGCCATGTGGCTGCCTAGGGCATATGTTTCAGAAGGGCATACCACCTCGAAATAAAATCTTGGAAGAAGGACAACTCTGCTGCTGTTGATGGCATGATCCCTGTATTTGGTTCCAGAGAACATTGCTCTGGGGTTCTGGATTTCAGACCAGGGATGGGGATGGGCAGGGTAGATCTTGTGTGCCCTTGGCAGCATGTGGCATATAGTGCCGATGACAAGGAAATTAAAAAGTGGATTTCATAGTGTTGTGCCATATTACTGCATCAGGAAACGGAGACCCTTTGGCAAGCGGTTCCTTCCGAGGCAGTATTATTAGAGACTTGGCAAACAGAGGCCATGGCTAACCCACGGGGTATTATCTTCAAAGGCTCCTCTTGGGCTCCTTTGTGCAGTAAAGTCTAATAATTCACAAGGGCATGTAAAATCTAAAGGGGTTGTCTTGGCAATTACATGCTGTTTGAAGACTGTTTAGCGATAGTCTGCTCTGGAGTGGCCAACCTTTCATGGCCTGGGAGACAGGAAACAGAAAAAATGGGTAGCACTAAAGGGCAATGGGTCTTAAAGCTCTGAGTTTTTGATTTCACGGATGTTATGAGTATACCACATGTTATTTGCTTGATCTTTGCTTTCTTTGACTCTTTTTTAAAACATAATATTTTTTGTATATATGTGCAAAATCATGTTCTTACAGCAACCTCATCGGTTGTAGATATCCAGAGGCAGAACTACAAACTTAAGCCATCTAGGATTAGTCTCTCTGTGACTTTTTTGTACTACCCCGCAGCACCCGTGAGGCTGAAGCTCGGCACCCCTGACGCATACTGCTAACTAACCCCCAGGTGCCGCAGGCTCTCCTTGAAGGTCTGGGACCCTACATCTTTGCTTTCAAGCACACAAACAGGAAAAGGCTTATTTTAGCAGTTCCAAGCTGCTGTAAGCCATGGTTTCCACTGCTCTCCATCCTGAAAGAATAATCCCCAGCTGCCCAGCCAATCCCTGGTGGGGAACAGTGCGTGCTCAGATGGCTTTCTGCAAGGCTGACTGTTGCCAAGGTGCAGCACAACTGCAGGGTGCAGCAGAGGAGACAGGAGTCCTGGGGCAGCAGAAACATGCTTTCCTTGAGGACTCTGCCACGTATTTGTGGTCAGAGGGACCAAGTGGCCAACCAAAGTCAGGTCCAGGACCATATTGCCTCAGATTGTGCCTTTTGGGAGGCAAAACATGGCCAAACAAGGCACGCTAGTCATAGGTGGTACCCTGGAGGGGGTGCACTACTTTTTTCCTGTCACAATGAAGTTGTGTCAGTCCAAGCATCTGAGGAACATGATTGAACAAGTTCGATATGGGGCCAATGGTCACCAAATTGAAAAAATGCCCCATGTGTTGCAATGGTTGAATTTACAACTTTATTACCCACAGAGAGCAAAACCTGTGTGACACCAATGCCACAGACCAAGCTTTTTAAAACCAGTTGCTGCTGCACTCAGGAGTATCTCACAAAGCTAGTTGCAATTTCCTCCCATTCTGCAAATGCCCATTTATACATGGGGAATGATGGACCCCTGTATTCAGCAGCAAGGCATACAGCTCTGAAGAATCAGATATGAAAGTCTGCAGAGACTGAGGGTTTGACTTTTCTCAAATTCAGTCCCAATTTCAGAACCAAGCATGTTGATCTAGGACTAACCGCACTAGCCGTAGGGACAGGTCTCACATGAAAATGTCTGCTTCTCTGCCCTCGTTTCCTGGCTTAAAGGACAAGCAGGTCACCTCTCAGCTGGGCAAAGTATCAATGACCTAGGGCTTTGGGCTACAAGGCTGAACTTGAGCCCCGATGTGCAGATAAAGTCATTGGTGTGGCACTTAGCCTAGTGGAGCCCAAGCTAGCTGGAGCCTTTTAGCACAACAGCAGTATGAATGTTAATAATAAATCAGTGAATGGCTGAGGGATTTGCCCTAAAAGGAAATCTCTCCAGCTCTATTCTTTCCAGCTATGTTGTTTCTGGGAGGTTGGTGTGCTGTTTTCCTACAAAAAAGGCCCTTTTTTTTCTGCTCGATGCAAGATGCCAAGTCTTGAGGTCCCACTGCTCTGAATAATTAAGAACACAGAGTGCTTTCCTACAATGTGACTTAGTCCTTGTGATCTGCTATGGTCTTCTCATTTCTGATTCTGACTTTAAATGACCAGATTTTGAATTCTGTATGAGGCTGAATAAGTAGTTACTCATATATGCAACCTGATTTCACTGAATGGAGCTAGCTGAGCGTGACTGCTTAGCTGCTGGTGTAAAGAGCTCATGACCTGCCTGAAGTGATGGTACGGTCATTTTTAGCAACAGTACATTTTCCTTCCTTTTCAGACTTGGGGAGAGTATGTTCCTGGACGCAGGAAAGAAACGCAGTATCCGAGGTCCCTTATGAAACAGAGGAACTGACTAACCAAACAAAAAGGAGGGGAAGAGTCCTCAGCCAAGCATGTCAAACCCATGAATCAAGTTTTGTTGTTACCTTTTGTTTTTTTTTAGCCAGCTTACTAACATGGCGATTCAAGTGGATCTTAGGAGGCAAGGGAGGGCAGTCCGACCTCTTTTAGCCCCCAAGGGATGCCACGGCACTTTTTCCAAAGCAGCAGGTGCTAATTCCAGAGCCCTGGCAAAATGTGAGCCCTGGATTAGAGCTGCCGTCCTTGAGCAACTACTACTGAATCGGTAAAAGCTTTCCTTCAGTACGAGCTGGATTTATACCAAAGACGGTCTCAGGATCTGACCATGGAGATCCTACTGTAATTCTTCTCATTTTGAATTAAAAAATCTGTTTTGTGGCTGTTTTGCCGCTGTAGTTTTGCTGTTGTGTAGTTCTGTGTTTCAGCCCAGAAATGGTAACATTTACTAGTGGCTGAAATGCCTCATCTGTTACCTCATCGGTTAAAGAGGGGTTAGATAATGATACTTCATCAGTTAAAGAGCAATCCAGGACACTTTGGATTTCATATGAAGATATATTTGTAGAAGTTAAGCCTGTTGATCAGACTTGCTTTTGTAGGCCTAATTTGATTATAGAAAGAAGTTATGCATGACCAGAAAGGATGGAAGGTAATGCAATTATTGTGTAGAACCCTGCGAGACACTGGGAGACAACCTGACAGAGACAAAACTGGGAACAGAGGTAGCTGGGAATTACTCAGTATTAATTTCCCCTACTATCAAGTTTCCCCGTTGGCCTCCACAACCAGTAGAAATCTATGTATAGAAAAGCTTATGGACATCTGCCAGTAGATGATGCCTGGAAATCAGGAAAGGGACAGCTGGTGCTTGACCTTGCTTTACTTGATCCTGATTTATTAAAAAAGCTGGAAATCTCAGGGCTCCCATGACTGCGGTGGGAATCACCCTTTCTAGCCCTNATTTCCCCTACTATCAAGTTTCCCTGTTGGCCTCCACAACCAGTAGAAATCTATGTATAGAAAAGCTTATGGACATCTGCCAGTAGATGATGCCTGGAAATCAGGAAAGGGACAGCTGGTGCTTGACCTTGCTTTACTTGATCCTGATTTATTAAAAAAGCTGGAAATCTCAGGGCTCCCATGACTGCGGTGGGAATCACCCTTTCTAGCCCTGTGGAACAGCCTTCTCAACAAGATGTACAAGCCACAAGTGAAATTTTCCATGTTCCCTGGAGCCTTCCCCTGGCTAGCCATTGATTCACAGCCCCAATGGGAGTTTCAAAGATGTTCATTGGTAGTAGCAGATTTTTTTTCCAAACCTCTTGTTGGCGTCTTTGAATAAACCACATAATTGCAGCTCGAGAAAAATCTACCTAATAACCATGCTGCAGATTCAGCAAATTACATGCACAGTGAGACTTAAAAAATCTCAGCATATAGCTGGAGTGGCACGAGAGTTCTCAGAGATGCATTGATAATTAAAATAATAAACATGACACATTGACTAAAACTTGGAGGAAAAGGAGTGAGTTATACAGGATCTCTCCAATGCTTTAATGCAGGGCTAAGAACAAAACAAAAAAAAATCTAACTCCCCTCTGTCTTCTTGGTCCCCTGCTGATGTGGTCTGTCTTCTCATCCTAGGAAAAGGAGTTCAGAAAAATTTAACTTTTCACATTAATTTCCAGAATTCTTGGGTCTTCCAGTAGAGGGAAGTATTGTTTCATTTCCTTTGGCTTTGAAGGATTTTGCCAGGGACATAAGGCAAAAGTACAAAGAGAAGATCAATATATCAATACAAACAAGGAGATGGAAACGGTCACTTAGACCTTAGTCCTGCAGGTACATGTACTCCACACCTTCTTGCAGGAGCAGACACTCAAAATAAGTGAACACATAAAAGCTTCAGGATCAGGCCCTACATCATTGAATAAGAATGTGAAGGAAAAAGAAACTGTACCAAACAAAAGTCCTGCAATGGAAGCTGAAAGTGTGAATTAAAGTTTTGTTTGTGCTATTGTAAGTGCTTTCCTGGATGACAGTCTGTACCCTAAGTTTTTACTTGTTCCCTTGTGGCAGTTATATCCTCTCAGCTTTCTGTTATCCAAGGGAAGGTGGGGCTGGAAGACCTGTGTATTACAGGTACTACAGCTTCCCAAGGTGGTTCCATGTAAAGCCGGCTTGAATTTCTACATCGTGCTGGCAGGCACACTCATTCAGGGAGGACTTCGCAGCTCGTGTGTGCTGTCATGTGGGTGCTAGAAGCCAGCCCAGCCAGTCCCAAACTCCTGGAGCAGGGAGCAGGACGGAGCTGGGTGTAGAGGTACGGAGCCAGCTCAGGTTTACCAGCACCTGGTGCTGCGCTCTGGGGCTGTGGACAGGCTGCTTTCAGCTCAGTCNGTTTCTACATCGTGCTGGCAGGCGCACTCATTCAGGGAGGACTTCGCAGCTCGTGTGTGCTGTCATGTGGGTGCTAGAAGCCAGCCCAGCCAGTCCCAAACTCCTGGAGCAGGGAGCAGGACGGAGCTGGGTGTAGAGGTACGGAGCCAGCTCAGGTTTACCAGCACCTGGTGCTGCGCTCTGGGGCTGTGGACAGGCTGCTTTCAGCTCAGTCAGTGGGAGCAGAGCTGTGCCTGACCCAAATGAGCCTGATACCGGTACCTTGACTATAGCAGAAATATGAGGGCCAGACTATAGACTTGGACAGCGGCCCTTAATTGTTCACACACTCCTTGTTACGATTTTCCCTGGCGCCCATTAACTCTCCTGAAGACCAAGGTGGGCATTGGAGAGCGTGGGCTGGAGGCAACATGGACATGGCTATCTCTCGCATGGGTGGGAGCAAATTTGTGCATGTGGACATGAACTATATGGTGCTGCTCAGATGCATTTTCTGTGCTAGCGTAGCCATAGCCATGCTGCCGTGAGTAGAGCCAGCTTTTGTACTTCTGTCCTGGAAGGTCTTATCTGTGGAGGAGGTAATCTGCTGGCTGGCAACAGAGAGCAGACTGAACTGATGGTGCTGCTGAGGGTAAGGCTGGTCACAGAGCCGCTCTGCTCCACAGCATGACTGCACCTTGTGTGGCTTCACCCTTTCAGGTGCTGGTATCAGTGTGAGCTGCAGCAGCATGGGCTGCAGCACTGGCCTGGCACCCTGGGTAAGCAAGCAGGGGGTGAACTGCTCAGGGATCCCTTCTTCCACTGCCCCATCCGCATGGCTAGTATCCCCTCCAAACCTACCCTAGGATGCAGCTCGTGGAAGATCTCAGTGGTGCCTGAGTGAATCCTCTGTCCTGTGGGACAAATGAGATGATCCTCATTTGGTTTTGAATAATTTCTCCCAGTATGACAGTTACTGTGATGAGTTTAACCTCAGTTCCTTAGCAATTCAGTGCCATTCGCAATGCTTTTTTCCCAGTCAATTCAGTGCTGCCATTTTGTTGTGCTTGAATGTGACTGCTTCGTGCTCTGTTATCTGTCTTGCTACTCATGGCAGCAGTAATTAAAACTATAATAACAGAAGATTTGAACTTAAGGACCATCACATCTATGATTTTTTTNAGTATTACAGTTACTGTGATGAGTTTAACCTCAGTTCCTTAGCAATTCAGTGCCATTCGCAATGCTTTTTTCCCAGTCAATTCAGTGCTGCCATTTTGTTGTGCTTGAATGTGACTGCTTCATGCTCTGTTATCTGTCTTGCTACTCATGGCAGCAGTAATTAAAACTATAATAACAGAAGATTTGAACTTAAGGACCATCACATCTATGATTTTTTTTCTACCTCTTAAAAGTTTTTTTGGGTTTTGTTTTTTGTTTTCCTTGAAAACCATCAGAGGAAAGCTATCTTCCCCCTATANTGCTTCGTGCTCTGTTATCTGTCTTGCTACTCATGGCAGCAGTAATTAAAACTATAATAACAGAAGATTTGAACTTAAGGACCATCACATCTATGATTTTTTTTCTACCTCTTAAAAGTTTTTTTGGGTTTTGTTTTTTGTTTTCCTTGAAAACCATCAGAGGAAAGCTATCTTCCCCCTATAGAGTCAAGACAGACTCACTTGCTCCCTCCCAGTTCAATGGTATATTAGCTTAGGGACTGGCCTGGCTTTTCCTCAATTATAGGAAACCTCTTTTTTTTTTTTTCCCCCTTCTAGAAGCTGCTGTGGCAAATTTGTCGTTTTAAAGTCAGCTTTGTTTCTGCCACCTCACCTGTGCTGACCGCCCGCCTGATGCCTCAGGAACTGTGTGAAATTATCCTGATGCAGCAGCTCATGGTGATTTCCTTAAACATGAATCAAAGGGTTGGACAAACAGCAGCCACTGCTCTCTGCAAGGTGGCATAGAGCAGCAGTGACTGTGTGATCTGTCACCCTACTAGGCTGTTATTCAATCAGTCTGAAGGTGGTGCTTTAAAGAACAGGAGTGGGTATGGCAGAAATTCCTCAGCTTGTTTGTGGCAGTTTTGAGGATTAGTATGTCATGCTCTGCAGGAACTCCAGAACTTGTTACACTCTTTTCATAGGCATGAGCAATCAGGAAACAGCAAAGTGGATATTATTCCAAAATGTTGATTTCTCATGTGCACATTGTGTGTTACTGAGTGCAGAGCTGCTTGACATTGCCAGAAAGGTCAAAGAGAAATTCTCTTTCCTCATACAGAGAACCATATGCAAGCAGCATCAGTTTTGTTGGTTACAATAGACAGATTAGCTCAGAGAACAGGTATCAGTCGATTTGTTTTAGCATCGACTTTACTCATAATCTCAAAGTTAAAGGATATCAGGCAGCTGCCTTCAGTGGCCCTGCATAAGATGATGGACAGGCACGTGTTCATCGGGGAAAGGGCTCCAGCATTTGAAATATCGCTTGCCCTCTGCAATGTTACTGCCCTTTGTTGGAAATGCAGTCCCCACAGCAGAGCCACTGGAAGGGACACGTGAGTCCTCATCCATAGTTTCTGAGCACAGTCAGCCTGCTGGGTTCAAGCCACTCGGGCAAGCTCTGGAAAGGATGTCTGGGCACTGCTGGCTGCAACGCTGGGGTGGATGATACCAACGGCTGGTGAGCAGCTGTGCCTACTGTGGCTAGGGTCACTTCTCTCCCCTCTTGTGGAAAAACTTAATGTCTGGCTGGTAGCAGTTTATATTTTTTTGCTAATGCTGAAAACTCTCGTCAGACATATGTGGCTGGATGCCTTCTCCAGGCAGAAGTGCCAGGGGGATTGTCCGCAGGCACCAACAGGGACAAGTGTCTGGCTGTTTCTGATTCCTTTCGCTGAAGGCTGAGGCTAACAGTTCTCTTGGAGGCATGCGGGTGAGCAGTGACCATTAGGAAGGCCTATTTAGCACAAAAAAGGATCTAATCGGTGCCCAATAAACAACGACATCTTGCCTTCTGTCAATAATACACTGTGCGCATGGCTAGAGCTTCCTCCAACCCTGTAACCTCTACGATATATAGCTTTGTCCAACAATGTTTAGAACAGCCCCCCACATGGGCTTGTTGTCCTAAAAATGACATTGCTCTAGGCAGAGGCTCATCAGTGTGATGAGAGACACTGAGANCCTGTAACCTCTACGATATGTAGCTTTGTCCAACAATGTTTAGAACAGCCCCCCACATGGGCTTGTTGTCCTAAAAATGACATTGCTCTAGGCAGAGGCTCATCAGTGTGATGAGAGACACTGAGAAAGAAAGTGCAATATACAATTCCTATATTGCATAAACTTGAGGACTGGATTCATGAGCTTTCTGCTGTCAGGTTGCACAGCTGCCTTCCTTCTGCCTATCTTTTGATAAGGCTATAACTATGGACAGATGTGAAAGAGGATAGCTGTCAAGAAAGCTTTCTGAACATAGGAAAAAATTTCAACTACTACTGCAGCTACTACTACTTCTACTGTTACTACCTTATATTTTTGGTTTCTGATGGGGATTTTATTACTTCACTGAGGTTAAAATCTATTTGAACTTTGGATGTAACTGAGCTGAATGCTTTCAAAGGGCACATTATCAGTAGATCAGCGGAAACTGGATCCATATGTACCATTTGACATTCAACTCAATTCTCTGTATGCAGGATAAATGTAAATATAAGGTGATTTTAACTAAGAAGTTAGAAATATTGCACATTTCATTGCGTATATCAGGTGCTTAACACATCACAGTTCGTGTTCCTGATTTCAGTGAATACCAGAGAACACCCTAGAAAAAAGCCCAGAGGATTATGCTGTAACTGATATTTTATACAGGGGTGACAGACATGATGGAATAAAGCACATGCTTAGAGTTAACCTGAATTGGGGCTTGCATGATGTTATTCCATTAAAAGACAATATGTGGGTGTCCTCAAAACAGAAGGAGGGAGATTATCTCAGAAACACATCTAATATGTTCCTTCTTGTTATCTGGTTGCCACTTGTCTTTGGGTGCATGTGAATTTTTCTACTTGCTTTTATTGGAGTAACTTCATGCCGGCCAGTACTAGATAAGTGGTGTACCAAGTCTGCGTACCTCAGCAGAGATGATCTAACTCTTCAGGGTAGGCAGTTAACTCCATATTTACTGATTTCTATGCATTGTCATAGGAAGACTTGGATTTTTATGAGTATGTTTGTTATTTAGTTAGATCTGGATGGTTTTGGTCAGGTGCTGGATTTCTCACAATTTCCCGTCACTTGTTTCAGCCCCAAGTGACCAGTAATTCACGCAATATACGGTGTGTTTGCTGTCTCCATCTAACAGGATTGTGCTTGCTCTCTCACTGGCAAGCTGAAAGTTTTCGTGAAGGCTCGAAAGAGTCACTTGGGACTCGGACCTTTGTGCAAACATTTATTAGTGTAAGTGTTGCTATAGCAATGTGTGTTTGTGTATTATCCATCCATTGCTTGTCTCCCCAAAGTGGCAGCTGCCATTCTGGTGAATTCATTTGCGCATCCGTGCTCTCTAGGCCATCTCCTTGCTGAGAATTGTCGTGAGCAAAGTGTTTTTTGTCTTCAGGAATGAGAGCAGAGCACACGGGTGATATTTAAGCAGATGTCGGAGAAAAGTTAGTATTTTCCTGGTTCCCCACCTTCTGCACTCCAACTGAAAGAGAGGAGTTTTCACGTCTCATCAAAAGTGAGGGTCAGATCGTGGAACCTATAATTCTGGGGAATCTTTGTCCCTTGCCTTCTGTTCACCACCTTAACATAACTGTATATCAATGTGAATGTACTGGTAAATTTATCAGAGCAAATAAAAAAGTTTTTCTTCATTGTTCCTTAAGGGGACAGATAGAACTAGTTTTTTTTTTTTTTAATGGCTTCTCTCTGGTGATTTTTAGAATAGATGCTAAAATACAATGTTTAGATAGCTCTAATAACTGGCATAGACCTCCAATATGAGCACTAGCAAATATCAAAGGATTAAGATAGAATATAAGAATCAAAGAAGAGGATGGAGTAGTATCCAGTGCTCAGATAAAATCTCAGCACATGGCAAGTGGGAGCACAAACACCACAAGTCTTCTTCACATGTGCTGAACATTTTATTGCAGAGGCTAGAAGTTCTTGTTTCCCCTCCCCTCCACAGTAACTCAGTAATAACGTTTAAAAATGCTGAAGTTCTCTCCATTTCAATGTGTTCTACTGCTTTACTCCCCAAGCAGGTTTGCAGGAAAGCTATTTTTAGCTTTAGGGAGGGGATTCTGGACCACAACGAGCAATTTCTAGTTGGAGCTCCCAGGAAGGGAAAGCCATTCCTGCCAGCCGCAGCTGGAGCGTGTGGCGCAGCCTCCTGTGACAGGCAGGGTGGGCTTGGCCATTGGGGGTGACCTGCTACTGGTTTCAAATGGTTTCATGTGCATGTATCTGGCTCCATGGTGCCAGAAGGCAATGCTCAGCCCACCTGGCAGGCCCTCTTCTCCTAGGATTCACGTTTTATTTCTAGGATCCATGTGCTGTTTAGTTCATACTATTCACTGATTGTGGGCCACAAGGTTAATAGAAAAACTGAAAGTGAAACCAAAAAAAAATCTCCTTTAACATGGAAACAATCCAGTTTGGCTGGAGCAGAGTTTTCTTATTCTAGTAGCTAGCTTCCTAGTATTTACAATGATAACCAATAAAAATATTCTATCAGTCTGTACTAAGTGCTGTAAAAAAACTTTTTCACATGTGCACACAGCTGTGAGACCTTTCTCTGATTTGCATTGAATCTGGAAGATGCTGGGTAAAGACTTCGGCGGTTTAGTTGACTCCAGTGTTTTAGCAAAACTTTCCCCGTACTGAATAAGTAACCTGGCCCTCATGGTAGCTGTTGTTCTTCAAAGCATCTGGAGCACCGACTGAACCCCTATTGACTGCACACTCACGACTTCTGAAGTTAAGGATGTGACTTCTTTGCTGCTGGTGGCACAGTGTCTGTGGCAGGGAAACAGTTTTGGTCTCCTCTAGAGGATGCCGGTGATACCCTCTTTTTTTACAGAAGTATTGAGCTTGCCCTTGTCTGTCTTTGTATCTGAAACCAGGTAAAATATTCCCATTTAACCAAAATGCCTGTTCATGGCTCTGACAGTGTGTCTGAGTGTCTATAAGAAAATGAGTTATCCCTGACTCTGTTGCCTGACTCACTCCACCATGAATGCTGTTAGACTGAATGCAATTTGATGTATTTCACATAGTACTATGAGATCTTCGGCACTGGAGACAATTTCAGGGAAACTTGCTTTCTGAGTAATCGCGTCTTTGATTTCCCAATAGCTTCTAGGAGGCCGGTTGCTTTAATTGCCTACTGTTGCTTCAGCTGCACGTTGTGTGGACGTTTGCACAACTCGCTGTGGGTGAGATTAGTAGCAGCACTCAGTATCTTGTGGACCCTTAACGAGCAATGTAAGAAGCCACATTCCCTGCAACAGCCTAGGGTTTGACATAAGATTTCCTGGAGAAAAAAATGATGAAGGTAATTTTCTATTGAGCCTATATCTGCCCAGGTACTCACAGGTGTAAAAGTGGGGTAATCCAAACGTGTTTTATTTGAGGCTGGATTAAAAAAAGGTCTGAATGGTGTTTTGCAGAACGTTTATAAAATGAAATGTAGAGTGCAAAAACATTATTGAGAGCAAAGGTGTGTGTTAAGACAGCCCAGGCCCCATCGGAAGATTTACATCAGTTCATTGCATGTTTCAGACATATGTAACTTATATCACTCTGTAGCTGAGGGAGGGAAACAGGTGGATCCTAACCCCTAAAATGGGGCTTTGAGGACATAAGTAGGGCACCTATTTCTGTCCACTAGTGATATATTAGGCTGAAGTGCCTCTGAATGGTGAGGAGATGTTGTTGCAAGCCAAGGGGAGACCACCAAGCGACCTGCAGGAAACAGTAAATAAGGTGGGGTATGTGAAAAAGTGTCTGCCTCAGCAGCTGCTTCTTCCTGGGGAAGTCCAGAAATATTTTGTGCTAAGCCCTCTAAGTTTTCTCAGGATGGACCAGGTTAAAGGTGGGGATTCAAAGGAGAAGTGTCAATCATAGTGTGAGCACTTGTGTTAAGTCACGCACGTGAAGCTGTTTGTTGGGTTAGTTGGAACATGGCAATCTGGAAACCGGGTCAATTTCTTGAGCTGCTTGTGTGAAAGTTAAACCCAGCCATCTCGGAAAGAAAGAGTGGGAAGGGTTGGATGCTCTGTGGTGGAAAAGGCAGAAGCTTCACCTCAGTGAGAGAGGGAAAAGGAGGCTGACGCTGATGGCATGGAGCCATCGCTGCCTGCCATCAGCCTGCTTCCCCCTGAGAGGAGGTACAGGCCCTCCTTTTGGGAATAAACAGCTAGGTAATAATTTACGTCTAGGCAATCTGTTACTGAGGACAGGCTAACTTTCCCAAGCCTTAAGATACATGTGCCAGGAGAGGCGCTTGCTGCGTGTAAAGGTGAATGAATGCTGTGAACACTTTCCATTTGAGCATGCGGAACTTGAAACATCCACTTCAAAGTGTCCGGGAGAGCTGTGGCCAAGCAAGCATCCTTTTATGTTTAGTTTTGCATCTGTTGGGTGATAAACACCTTCTGTTTCACTGTTAGTAACAGAACAAGGTCTCCATCTCATTTTATTTAGCAAGATTAGGACAGTCTATTGATTTCCAAACCTATTTATCATTATACAATGCATTGGGTTTAGGACTTGGCTCACCAGGTGCGAAGGGGGACTTAGGCTCCACGTGACATCAATGCTTTCGGTGTTACGCTTTGCTGATGAAGGCAGCAGCTCTGCAGAACTGCGAATGCCCCTCAGCACCTCAGCGTCCATAGGGTACTGAGGTATCAGCGGTGTCTCCTGTGTAGCTGGAAACAGCGGCTCTGTGCAGGCTTCAGTGGTTGTGAGACCAGTTAGCACAGCAATTTTTTTTTTTTCCTGGACTTTATTAAATGTCTGAAAGGAGCAGCTGGAGCCAATGTTGTTGCCTGTAAACACTAACCTAAGACTGTTGTCTAACCCTAATAGGAGATTACTTCAGATCCCTACCGGCTTCATATCAACCATGTTCTTATGAAAACGGTCTTTATCACCCAAGTTCAGCATAAGCTTTTAGGTGTTTGCAGTAAGTGATGATCTAATTAACTAAAAGATTCACCAGGTGTTTTTTTTTTTTTTTTCAGGTTGCTGCCGGGTAGCGCAACATACCGTGGAAATACTGAGAGGATTGCCAAGGCAAGCTCTATGGGAGGAAACTCTGCAGCCCCGAGCTCTCCCTGGACCCCCAGCCAAAGCACCCGGGCTGCATGGGCTGGGTGTCAGTGGGCTGGCCCTAGAGCAGGTCCCTCTCCCAGCGGACCCAGCTGCCGGCGGAGTTGGAGGCCAGGAGCTGACACCCCCGGGAACCCCCAGCGCCTTCCCAGGCAAGTTAATGGAAAACCAGGCAGGTTTCTGCTAGGGTCTGCCGGGGCTCTGCCAGAGTTTTGTTGCGATAGCACGTTTTCAGTAGAACTTCCATTGAAATTTAAAGTCAAATGAATGGAAATTTTCCACCTATAGCACCAACTAGACCTCTTAGTGAGTAACTGCTGACTAGCTCTCATTACTATTATGTCAGCCATTGAGAACTAGCCAAGCATGCCAGGGTTTACTGAAAATTAACACCAGAGCCAGCTGCTTTGTGGCTTATCTAGGCCTGCTGCCCTTCTTTTAGATAGACATTGTTTAACATCATCTCTGATTATTTAGGGACTAGAGAGGACTTTGCCCTCTAATGAGTGTCCCTTGTTCTGCCTTTTTCCAAATCCAGAGCTGAAATATTTATTCTTTACTTCTGTTTTTTTCTGTATCACTTCTGGCATTCTTGTCACGTCCATTTAACGACATGCCTCTATGACCACTAAAATTTCTAATACATTTTCATTGCTTTCTTTTTTGTCCTTGAAGACATACCTTTTTCTTTTCTTTAACTCCCCTCATTCACTTGCCACGATTTTATTTTTTTAATTAAAACAACCTCCTGCCACAATGAATTTATAGCTCACGAGCCATCAAGACAGAGCAAAGGAGATGCTGCAGGGAATTCAGGATACCTAACCACAAAGGAAGGAGAAAATCGGGAAGGATGTTCGTGCCACGGGTGTTGAGCAAGCGTCTGGGTCCGCAGTGCCTCCCTCATTAGTGGGCAGGTTGCAAACGCTGGCTGGCCAGGTCTGCGAGCATGGTTCTCACATGAGCTCATCAGTGCTGGAGCGGTGCGTAGACCAGTGTATTTTGGGCTACGATTATGCACCAGACAAATATGTAACAGCAGAAAAACCTACAGCTGCAATGATAGGAAGTATTTATACAGAGCGGTACCATCTGGTGCACGCTCCTAATAGTGACTATACTTAGCCACTATACTGTGTATCCCGGCTAATCCCACGCTCCGAGGCATTCAGTATCTTGCAGATAACCCCACTTTTAGCACCAGCCATTCTCTGCCCGGTGACATCTACGCAGCTCCATGAATAGATACAAAGCAGGGTATGCAAAAGGGTTTTTATATGAAGGGGTTGCCATCTTGCTCATCTGCAGATACGTGGATAGACAAATTTCTCTCTTAAAAAGGAATGCAGTTTTAGTGATGCTCCTGTTAAGGCGACCAGTTCGCCTCTGCTAGATTTTCAAAAAAACTCCTTCTCCTTCTAGTCTAAAACAGAAGAAAAAAACATCTACAGTCTTTGAAAAAATAATTTATTATATATCCATGGATGGTTTTGTAATAATCCTCACAAGGCCTATTGTCAACATTACAAAACAAACTAGAAACTCCAACATCCATCATTCCCAGCAGTGCTAGTAAGTCAGTGTGCAATACTACCCTTACCCCCGGCGTGTGCAGCAGCTGCATATCGCTGTGACCAACATATTTCACCTTGAAAAATGGACATTTTACAGACTCTCTACCTCTGTTTTGGACACCGACAGTTTTGTGCGGTGAAAAAGCAGTGAGTTATGTCATTGTTCCATAGTTTTTTTGTTACTTTTCTTGAGGTCATCTGTATTTTAGGTGGCTACATGAATTCCTAAGTCTCTACGTGCAGCTGCAGTCACTATATGTGCAAGCAAAGACGCAGTTACAGTTCAGCTCTTCCATACATGTAACTCTCAGTAATGGTAACAGGAAGAGAGGTGTGTGGGTGCGTTACCATTGTCTTTAGTCCATGCTAAAGGTCTTTTCGGTAATAATGCAGCATTATTTGTATTAGTCTGCTTAAAATAAAACAAAAGATTATTGGCACCTTTTCTTTAAAAATTGCAAAACCAGACTTAGTATTCAAGAGGAAGCGTGCCCCAGTATATTAAGGATACAGTACTCAAGTGAGCATAAAATACTGCTCAGAAAGATAGCAGTTGGCATGGAATATATATTTGATATACTTTTCCAGTTAAACTGTAAATATACACACATTCATACACACACACACATACACACAGAAATTCGTGCGAAGCTTAGGAGTGAGCAGAGACAACTTTTGTGTGCTTTATGGCTTTCTGAGGTGTGTACTCCCCAGATTTCTAAGTTGGAAAGTGAAAACTTCAATACATGAGCCTGGATTTGTGGAAGTGTGCTAAACCCAACAGTCACACCTTCCCACTCATTTCCTCTGCTATGGAGTTAACGTGACTTCTTTAACTGTTTTTTCCTGGTGTGTACAGAGAGCGTATGTAGTGGGTACTCCACAGCACAGCCAAAATCACAGTCTGGAGGGTACTGAGGGTTAATTAAGCATCCATATAACACGGAACTTAACCTTCTGCATAGCGTGATACACTTGACATTGTCAGTAACGTCTTTTCCTCGGCATACCTTAATTTGTATGTTGTTGAATGCTGGCATATGTGTAGACAAGCTAATGTACAGCGACAGAGTAAGTTACCCAAATCTGTGATGTACAATGGTAATACAGAGTTTTGAGGCACACACTAAAATTTCTTAAGAGGAAAATGTCCTGCAATTTATTGTAACATCAGTAGTAAATGTCTGAATGTGTTTTTACACAGATGACAGTTAGGGCTTGCAAAAGGTATATTTCAAACACTGCTGAATAAAAATGAACCTTTTACAAACCCACCAATCCAATATATTTTTTTTAAAACATTCTTAAGTGTGTGGCTATGAAAACAGAGTGGCACATAAAAAAATTTCAAAAATCATTTACCACAGGGTAACATTTTTATAACTAGAGGAAAACAAAAAATTATGTACATAAATACATATATTTTTATGTATATCACATTACAGTTTCCTGCACTGAACATTTATCAAATACACAAGTACTGAACAATACTGGATCGGGTGCTTTGCCACACCTTGTGGTCTCCTTAAATTCCCGTGAGAATGGAAGACAAGTTTCTATGGAGGATACAACTTGTTCAGTGATGCAAGCTCACAAGAATTAAAAAAGTAAAGAAAGCAAAAAAACCCCATAGCAGAAATGCCTGACGTTTCCAGCACAGGCATCTTTAACAACAAAATGTGAATGCTCAACTGTTCTTCAAGCACACACCCCAGCATAGAGTCTGTGCCAGAGAGCTTCATTCTGTATGGCAGCCGTCACCTGCAAAGGACGACGAATTTGGGCAACAAATCTGATGCTCAGCTTTGCCCATTGGCTTGTCAAAGCCATCACCTTTCTGATAGACAGGTTGGTAGGGAGCAATCACCTTTCACATCCCCTACAGAAACCGTTCCTTTCTCTTGGAGCTGGGCAGACACTCCCATGAGCTTCAGATAGGAAACAAGGCACTTGCTGGTTTTCTGGTCATTACCTTTCCAGGGCTCTAGGAACTGTGGTTATTCCCATGATGGGAGAGTTTGAAAAGGGTGACACCAAGCTGGTTTTGAGGACTATGTACACAGTTATTTTGGTTCTGAAAATAGAAAGCATCCACACCATACATTTCGTTTCACTTGGCCAGAGATGCTAAGCTCGGGTTCCTAATGCGTAAATAACGACCCTCAGTGAAAAGGATGATGTAGACTCCATTGGGTTCTAGTGACCTTACCAGAAACTGTCTTCAAAATACTGCAGTTACTAGCTAGGACCAACAGTCCCGTTGAGGTGTCCTTCGGAGCACACAATACAAATATTTATGGTATAAAAAGCACACGGTTGTCTCCATAAGTTAGTGATGTCTGGAACTTGGGGGATTGTAAATCCAGTCCATTACAATAAGTGTCATACTGACAATCATGAAGATTATGCCAAGTATGAGAAAAATTAGAGCCTGCAATTGGAAAATGAAATTTTATTAATAAAGCAAGTGACTGAGCAGACTGCAGTCCCACTGGAACCACATTTATGTAACACCCAGGGCCTGAGTTTCGGTCGTTCTCTGTGACTAAAGCCCAAGTAATGTCATATGAGGTTACATGAATCAAAGTTATTCCTGTGTGAATTTCAGTCCAAGAAAGCCAGGCTTTACAAGACTAGATTGAAAAAACACCCACTTTGTTACTATGAACAATAATACAAAATATAACAGAGGAACAGGTTTTTTTAATTTAAAAACTGTCCAATTTTCAATGAATGATCATTGTCTCTGAAATCAAGAACAACTTCAGAGTTAATCCTTTTCATCCTTTTTAGACAAACAGGTAAGCTATCTCTCTTCTCTGAAGGCATTTGTGTATATATTCAAGTGATTTGGATGCTCACAGTCACCCTTTGCATTAGCGGGGCCTTGGTTTACCGTAATCTGTCCACACTTAACAATCTTCCCCCTCACAACACAAAGATGAATATTGTATGTGATCTCAGTGCAGGGTGTGAAATTCTAGACGTGCCTGACACACAGCAACACGAAGAATGAACAGAGAGACATGAACAAATATTCGCAGTCTATAATAACAGCTCCAAATGTCAGAGTCAGAAATCATTTTGTGATACAACCCTTTTCTTTTATGTTTGCAGTATGTATTGGTTGAACTTCCACATCCATGTTTTTTGTGAACATGTATGTAGATGTATGTATGTACATCTGTTTACATTATGTGCCCGCAGATATATATTTCATCAATAACTTTTCTGATTAAATTTTCAAAGACATCTCCTTGGTGCTATTGTTAAATGTGCAGATAGCTGTTGATGTTCAGGATGAACAGTACTGCTGTGGCAGTCTAGCACAACATATAAACACATACTGCGTATAAATGATAGACCTTCATATATGTCTCCTGTAGATGTATGGATCTATCTCAGTGAGGAGCTCGCTACTTATTTATCTCTTGTACTTAATTATTTCTGCAGTACAACTTCCTTCTTAACCCGGACCTCAAATTTTCCTGTTAATCCGCAGCTGGCCTTCTAGTGTGAACAAACTAGAACCTTATACACTCTCTTGGTGTTATTTATGCAAGTGTAGGTGTTAACTAGAGCTTAGATTGGATTAAATAAATGCCTTTTCCTAGTGATTTAAGACACACTTTAACGTAAACACTATCGTGTATCGGTAGCAGAAGGGTGCTAAAGGCTTTGGCTTGTGAAGCTTGGCTGTCTGGCTGCTGAATAACACTCCCCAAACTGTGTTTTGAGTGAGATGCTACCAATGATGAGCAATGGCCAGATGTTGCAAGTCAAAGGTCTAAGCATCTGTAACCAGCGGAAAGCACACACCCTCCCATCCTTCCTTTTGCAATTGCTGCCAGCTCCCTTACCCCGATCTTCTGGGGAGACCTCAGAGACTCCTTCTCAACAAGCCGCAGGTAGAAGGCAGCAGGGAGGATGAAAATCAGCATTGTAGCTGAAGAGGCACCTGGAAGAGAAAGCTGAGCTGAGTACTGTGCCGTCTGACACATAAGCTATGTGATGCACCTGCAAAACAAAGCGTGTGGGGAGGCAGCTGCTCTTCCAAGCCCAGCTGCACAAAGGACTCTTTGGTAGACAGCATTCGTGCAGAGCTGGAGATGTCCGAACACTTATTTGAGTGCTCGGGGCCCGAAGAGGCACTTGTTGCCAAAGGGACTTGTTCAAACTGGCGTGGCTGCCTGGGATATGGGTGTCTGCGTGTGAACTGGTGAAGTGAGGACAAACAGGCGCTCCCAGGGAACGATGACCCTGGAAAGCAGGTGTCGAAAAGAGGATGGATGACCCGTGCCCTGGAAGTGCCTACTCCTCTCCTCTCAGCAGAGCCCAGCATGGTGCCCCATGTGTAAACGGCAGGGAGGAGCAAACTGGCTGCCTGCGTGGAGTATAAAATATGAAAAAGGCAGAAACCTCTGATCAGAGGCCAAAACTGACCCAAAGAGAGAGCTAGGGAGAGAACTGTGAATGTCAAAAGAAATATGTCACTTTTGTCCTTTTTTTAACATCACAGCTTGGAAGCCAATATGTTTTGTCCAAGCTATAGATGCTTGAAAACCAAAGGTGATTTCCCTCTTCTCCACGTGCACTAAATAAATGCCTTTTTTTGTCAAAATGGGAATTCCTTTCCAGCTTTTATACTGGGTTTATTGGATTCCTTGTGCCTCAGGCAAGGTAGCAACAAAGTTGAGTAGTGTTTATCTTCATCTGTCAGCTGTTTGGGAATTTTTATTTCCCTTTTAACTTTAATCTGTGTTTATATTACTCTACTGTAAGACCTGAACTGAGATTGTCATTCAGTCCTTGAATGTAAATATGTTGTGGAAAGGATTAACAGAATAAACAAAAAGTATTTATGAAACCTACCAATAAATCCGAAGATGTCTTTAATAGCTGGGACAAAAATTACAAGCAGGTTATTAAAAGCAAGAATTACTGCTGCAATCAGGAAATGTCTTATCCAGCTGAATGGCCTTTTGGGAAACAGCAATGCACTGATGGATGAGCGGATCTGTAGATGAAAGCCAGGAGGGAAAGTAAAACAGCAATTAATTTATCTTTGCTTTTCACTTTTAAAAATGATCTATGCTAGGTACTTTTGCTGCGAGAAATTCTGACTGAAGAAGTCTGTTTTCAGTCTTTGATTCCCTTAATGTAATCTCACTCTGATGTAGTTTTTTGAGAACCTGATTCAGAGATTAATGCAGTAACTCAAATATTTGCAGTGTAGAAGTCCAGCAAATAGGGTGTAAAATCAGGGACACAAAATCTGTTCAACTGAAAGATGCTAATATCAGCAACCCCTCCCCCCCACCCAAGGAAAGCCCCATTATGAATACTCATCAGCAGGCAAAAAATGAACGGGTGAAATATGAGTTGCTGTATTCCTGAACCTGATCCCTCTGAAAAATCCCACACGAGTTCTGTCATTTACTTTTGTGAGAGAAAGAGCAAGCTATTGTTTTACTTCTATTAAATACGTACATACATATATAAATCTCAAAATAAAAAAAGCATATGTTTCAATGCCACTTGGAAATTATAATCCTAAAAGCTATTGCAGAGGATCTTTTTTGCTCAGCTGACTTTCTCACACAACTCAGAGGTTTTTCGCTTTTTCATCAGCAAAGATGGTAAGCAGGGAAAAAGTCAAGAGCAAATCCCTTTGGTGGCAGGAGATAGTGTCACTCTGACAAACTGTGATAAACTTAAAAGATTTGAAATGTAGAAGTTGAACAAAAATGTTTTTGAACATTTTGAACTGAACAAAGCTCAAAAAACCTCCTCTGGTTGTTTTGAAGTATCAGACAGCTGTTTCTGGACGAGTTTGGCAATTCAATAAATGTATGGGGTTCTGTGAGACTTGGAGCCCATCATTTGAAAATACAGCATGAATTCTGCATTTTATGTTTTTCAGGTTGATGTGAGCCAATCTTAGGAAGAGGAAGGCAGACTGCAAAAATTTTATCCAGTCCCTGAGTTGGTGTGAAACATCTTTATTCCACCGAAGAATTGACGCCTGCATTCCTGTTCACTTATTGTCAGCATATTGTGCATTGCTGCTGTCACATAGCCCTTAAAGTGAAGCTATCAAACTGAAATTTTACAGCGACTAACGGTACATAGATCTATCTATATATTTTTTTAGCATTTTAGCATTTAGCAATGCAATTTCTTTTTTTTTAAAAAAAATAAACTCTGACTACTTTAAAAAAATACAAATGTGGTAGTTCATAAAAAAGGCATTGATACAACTATACTACTTATTTGGAGTAATTAGATCTGCTGAGCTGGCTGTCCGAATAGGCAGCATAAAATTGATATGCTGGCTTACAAGCAAATGGTATTTTCCCAAGAGTTCTTTTAATAGAGCAGTCAGTGCTGTGATATCTACCTACTAAGCATTCGCACACTATTCAGATGTAAAAATGATTATACAGAAAGCTAAAAATGCAAAATTCTACATCTGACAGATAGAGGCTTTTGCACTGCCCTTAGCTTGTTTTCCTGTGAAGAGTGATCAGTTAGTTAAGACTTACTTGAGCATTTAGTCACTGGTTTAAACACGACATTTAAGGCAGAGCAATAAAGTGCTCTAAGTTAGATCACTCCGGGTGCTTTATACCAGAAATTTTTTTTTGTAGACAACCTTGAATGGTGATCACTGCTCTTAGGTATTTGACAGCAAGCCTGGAAACAGAACGTGCGCAGAGCTCGTGTTTGCATCCAGGACAACGGAGCAACAGGACCCTAAGTTTACTGCTGTCATCAGATGGGAACGCTATGGTGTGACGTGGATCGCTGGGAGCCCGCTGGCGGTGTGATGCTGTGTTTGTACGTGCCATACAAATGGCACACCAGCCTCCCAAAACTTAATGACCAGGATCAACTATTTTCTCCCCTGCTGCATAGCGGCTCAGGGAAGTCAGGAGGGACAGTCCTGTACGTTCGGGAGCCTGGAGGTCTGGCCTTCAGGTGGGGATTGATCCCTGAGAAGGGTCAGTGCCTCTGCAGAGCAATTTGTTTAGCTGCGTCTTTCTGTCCTGCTACTGTGGATATTATGTTTTTCCCTGTGAACAGCACCTAGAAGCTCCAAACTCTGCTCGGACATCTGAGTCTTGACTGCCTCTGCTTTCTCGCTTAGCTTCCTCCCCTGTTCATAGGCTCAAGCAAGCAAGGTGTGCACTGGGCCTCTGCTGCTCTTGGCAGCCAGGTCTGGCATTCCTGCACAGCGCGTGGCCTGAGCTGCAAGTGTCTGTCTTGAGTTTGGATGCTGCAGTAGGTGCCTATGTCTGTATTAGGAAATCTCGTAAGTGGTTTCAGTATATCCTCAAGTATCCAGTACTTACACTGCTGCTCTGATAAATATAGTACAGAGAAAGACAGAGGGAGACAGGGCAGTTGCTCCCGCTTTATTTCTGATTTATTTATAAAGACTGATTTATTTCAGTCTTTCAAAGTTTGCAACCCTAACTACCTAAGGCCTATAGCTACTTCTGGTCTAACTGCTTATGAGAAAACAGATCCTCCCAAATAAAAACTTAGGCTTACTTTTCTTCAGTGTTAAAGTCTGTCGGTGCTTAGTACGTACAGTCAGTGTACATGGGCTAGCCCTGATTTCAGCTTCAGCAGCTCTGTTACTTACAGGAAAAAGGACAAGGGGTACGGTCAGCGTCACAGCCATCAGCACTGCCAGGCGAACTGACAGAAGGAGGGTGTCGAAGGTGTACACTTTAGTGTATGTATGAAGTAGCTCATCTTCAACTTCTCCTACGAAAAGAAAACAGAAAGGACTTAAGTCACTTAAGCAATATCTGCACATGCAAAGGGATCTTTGCACTGCAGCCAGATAAGTTTAGCTTTGGACCAGCTGCTGTCATGAGATACATGTTATGGGCTAGGCATGAAAGAGGAATTTTCCCAGCATGATGGATATAAGTCCATCCTTCAGAGACGATGAGGGTAATACAACTCTGAGGTAATGCTTTGTACTCCAGTATCTCAAATGACTTTCTCAGAGTCATTAAGTGGATGTGGAACCTGAGGTAAAAGTAATTTCCCTGGTATGAAATAGGAAACAACTCACTGAACTGGGAACAGGTCCCTTCGACCTCCACCCAGGTGTCCCAGCGCCCAGACAGAGCCCTCTTGCCCCAGAGACAGAGAGCAGATTGTGCTGTGTTATTCACTTCTCTGCTGTAACGGAGGAACTAATGAGGTAAAAAGAGGTGGCATTTGCATAAAACGGTGTGCTAACACAGGGGCTACACTGTTTACCCACCGATTAGTCTAGCTCATCCATATTTTGTTCACACTAGAATGGTTTGCACTTGTTTTTCAGCATAGGTGAAGCTGAATTGGTGGCGTCAGAGCCGGGGTGGGTAGAACTTAATAGTGTCACGTAAAACTGTTGAGCACTAGGGTATTTTTAGTACAGTCACTCTTGGCCTTTGCCAAGAGCCAAGTTTACAGCAGCTTGTTGTCTGAATTCACAAAACAAAGAGATACACAACTGGTGCCCCTAGTAGGTGCCTCTGAGTCTCGCACAGGAGAGGAACTTGTAGCCTGACAGATGGATAATTCCCACTGTTTTTCAGGAGGTTACACACTGCACACTATGTTTGCATAATGCTTACACCTGGATTCAGGCCCACAGAAAATACATGAACGCTTGAGCTTCAGTGTGATAGAACTATCTCGCCTGCTTTAAAATGAGAGGGAAAATCCTGCAGAGAACAGGACTTGGACCTACCGTAGAAGGTAAGGTATCCGAAGAGGGCAGCCAGAAGATACATGATAAGCATGCCAGTGATGGAGATATTTGAGACATTCTGCATCCGCTTTCGAGAGCGACTGAAGTAGGAGAGAAAAAGAGTAACAGTGCTATTCTTACAAAGCCTCTACTTGTACAAGAAGTACTCTGAAGGGTCATAGCTCTACTGACAATCCCTCACTGGCTAGTAAGTTCATAGCAACTATATAGATTGTATAGAGCTCTTGAAGCTTTGCAGCTCTGTGCAGAGCAGCACAGACTCATAAAAATGTGTCAAAAATATATTTCTACTGCTTACTTAGTGGCAACATATTAATGTGCCAGATTACTTATATACGATTAGTCTCAAATTGTGTATTTTAAATAAAAAATGGAGTGGGTAAAATTACAGGGCTGGTAATAATAATAGACAAGAGCTTTCATATGAACATACCCTTATATCTACATAGGGCTGTTCTGCAGGTTCAAGAGCCTCCTGCAGGCCAAAACCTGTCTTTAGAAATCCTTTGGTTAAAGATTTGATCTAAGAAAATCTTCAGCTTATAGGACCTGGAAGCATGTTCCCAAGTCATTTGAGAATTTTTAATTCTTCTGAGGTTAAACCTGCTGAAATAAGAGGTAACGAGTCTTGGCCTCCTTGAGTTTTGCAGCACAACCTCCTGTAATGTAATTCTTGCTGTTGAACAAATGCATTTTCTTAGCCATTCCCAACTGTCAACTCTGTGCTGATTTAAGCAAGGGTATTTGATTTTTGATATTTGATAAACAAATTAGGCTGTGTGAAGAGCCTGTGTAAGACACCCAAACCAATGGCATCCCAAGAAACCTTACGAGTAAGCAGCAGCTGACCCAGACACAGAACTCATTAAGATATTATTAGAAACCAGAATTATCTGTTTCAGAGCAACCAAGTTTCCCGATGTATTTTACACCGTTTGAAAGACTGTCCAGATTCCTCCTTTCCTAAGTAAATATCGATCAATGTAGCTATCTGAACAGTGGTTCTCTGTCACCAATATCTGACTATTAGGTCAATGCAAAGCCAATAACTGCTTACTATGGAAAGCAATAAATCATTAACAGGTAGGTGTCTACACACCAGCAATCAAGGCAGAACATGTAGAAAGTGATCTCTAGGTATCGTTAACTGGAAGTATGGGACAAAATTTAAGAACCTTACTCTTTCAGTTCACTGTATATTGGTAGCACCTCAGGGTGGCATACGAATGCAAATGCCAGGATGGGTATTGCATAGGCAGTCTGTAAAATAAAGCTCCCATTAGTAAGAACAGTCACTGCTGTACCTCTGACTTTTGGCAGGCAGCAGTTTAGCTGTGGTATGAATGGCTAAAGACATATTCTACACAATCTCCCTTACCCGTGAGTTGAACACAAAGTATTTTGGCCGACACATGTCACTACTGTCACTGTGTGCTTCGTATTCTACACCACTTTTGGGGGAGGTATCTTTGGGCTCCTCAAAGCCCGGCAAGTGCCCAGCTGTGTTGTCCATCATGAAATTCACACCAGAACTGAGAGACTCATTGGGTAACATGATCAGGTGCATTGGCACTGTGTTGTTGTTGGCAGTCCAGTTTTCCGCCCCGTGGTCCGTGATGGGGAGAGGGCAGGGTATTTGGGACTTCTTGAATATTACCTACAAAAGAGTAGACAATGCAATCAGAAGAGTACCACTGCAGGAGATTACACTTATATCCAGGGTATGCCAACAGAAATATGAACAGGTACACAGAAGAGAGAGGGGAAAGAGAGGGAGCAAGAAACACAGTGCTACCAATTCTGCTTCTCCTGCAAGTATTTATTGTTACCCTGCCTCTGTTGTTGTCCTGCTTTAGTTTTTATTCTCAAGTGTTGTTTTTTTATGCTGATCTTTTTTATTCTGGCTTCGTTCAGCAATAGACTTGTTGATTTGATTCACTTGCAGGTTAAACGCACAGTCCTACATCCACATTAAATTGTCATGGTAAGAAATATAACAGCATTGCACAGTTTACAGGCTCTGTATTTGCTTAGAGACAATACCCAAACAGTCACCTACCACACTGACAAAGAAAACCATACAGGTCAGCGAAAAACCACTCGTATAACCAAGATAACCTGTGCAGCAAGGAAAAAAAACCACAGTTCAACTACATATAAATTCACAATCATAATAGAAATAAGAAATGAGTTTAAGAGGGGCATTAACCTTACCTAAACTCTTTAGAAGAGAGAGGGGAAGAATAATCCCAACCGTTACAAGTATGACGAGGTAGTTCCCATTTAGGTACCATTCTCTGAAGAGGAGGAATAAAAAATAACAATAATTATAACTGACATCAAAGTGAAAAATTTTCATCTGAGGTTCAGGTTGGGCAAAGATACCTACCCAGAACTCTCCTCAAGTTTCATAAATGCTCTGATCACTTCAGGAAGTTCATATTTAATAATAAAGAGGTAGCTTGACATTGCTGAAAAAATGAAACAAATACCTTCAGAGAAAACAGTGTAGTTCCAACAAAAATAATTTTTTAAAAAATCCACTAATGCCGCATGAAAAACATATTGGTTTTGGAAACTAGTTTTTGCTAAAATAGAGAAATTGCTTTTGTTCCAATAACAATGTGACTAAATAGATGTTCCCTTGATATTGTTATGAGCATGTCATGTCCTGAATGACATCTAGTATTAGAGTATGATACAGTTATTACTGAATTATCAACTTGCTTAAATCACTATTCTGATCACTAATCTGTTCACTTAACTTTTCCTTTTGCTTTTCTGTTGTAAGTGTTGTTTTTCTAATGGACATTGTCCATCCACATTCTCTGGTAACTTTAGATATTACTGTCTCTAAATCTCTTCGTTTATCTTATCCCTTCTATTTTCAGCTTCTTTCTTCCAATACTCTACTCCATATATATAAAAAACCCAAACTAGTTGCCAAGATTCCTGATGGAAGGGTGGACTTCTATACATCTCATTTAAATGTACTACCAGAAAGCATTCTTTTTTCAGTTATTTTACGTTGGCCACAGAGAGGTCTCTGGAGACCTATGGATCAATCTAGACAAGAGAGCTGGAGGAACAGCTATTCCTCTCTGACAGGAAAGAATGCTTCCTCCCTGAATTCAATCACATTTGATATCCTGGCTTGAGCAAGGAAAGGAAGACCATGAAATAGGATCTTTTATGAACAAAATAAAAAAGTTTTTTCGCAGTAGAGAGATGTGAACCCCCTCTGTCTGGGTAGCAAAGTTGCTCTAAAAGGACAGTAGTGATCTATTGATGGAGATTTGCAAAACAAATCAAGTTCCAAGAGAGAGAGCACAAAAAAAAAATCGGCATACATTTAATTGATTAATGATGCATTTAATTTATATTTCAACTGCCTTAAGAAATTTGGAAATTTCTTAAATTTCTGCCTTAAGAAATTTAATAAAAAGGAATTTTCTGCCTTAAGAAAAACTCCTTAAGAAATTTGGAAAAATTTACAAACTCCCCTGAGCTTTCAGATATAGTGTTCTCCAGTGTTCTAAATGCTTCTTCCGGGGTAGTAAAAGGAAATAAGCCTTGTTGCATGAATGCACAGTCCTATGCCTACCTCTTACGTCGGTCAGTAAACAGCCTCCTGTTCTGAGAGGATGGAGGTTGCATGATAGATATTTCACGGGAAGTATCTTTGTGGATGAATGCTTTCAACAATCACTCTTAAACACTCAGCTTCTTAGAGAGATCACAACCCAACTGTCATTTCAAGGAGAGAATTCATCTGGAAAACGAACTACTGAAGAGCTTTTCTTTTATGGAGAAGTCAGAACCATGTGCTGGTCCTTTTAGGTTGGATTAACCTTTTCTAAGTTGAAGCAGATGATGTCTAGTCTGATCTGTACCCAATGACAAGAAATGGCCAGGTCCTTGAGGACAGTCATCCAAGCCATTTTAGCCATCATTGAAGGTGCTTCACAGGTCATGGAGAAATCCCAGGTAACTAGCTTTCACCAGACACTGAAGTGTCAGATAGCTGAAACAAGGCAAGATGGATTCCTCTTGTCCTTCCTTATTACAGTATAGTGTACACTGTACCTGACTCATCTCTGATGCCATTTAGCCAGACAGAGGAGAGAAAGCACTTGTGTTCTGTAGAAAAGGATTGGAAGTTAGAAAACTTTTGCCCCTTACCTCCAATGTTCTGCATTGTAACTGAAATGAAAACACCACACTTCCCAGGCCAGCCAAATGCCTTTTCTCCCAGTTTTTCGTATATTAGTGATCCTGAAAAAAGCAAAGCAAAAAAGAAACATGGCCCATTGCATTGGACACACTTGATGGATTGCATTCCAAGGTAAAATACATGCATGCAATAGGGCCTCTTAGTCAGTCACAGCCTGATTCTCATACCTCCTTCTTTTGATATCTTCAGTAAGAGGTGGACCGAGTAGAGTGACAGCATTGCTACGCTGAGCAGCAAAACTCTGCAAGACAAAGCAGAAATCAGAATCCCAAGCAGGACATCAGAGACACTCAGTTGATTTGAATGTATGCTTGCTTGTTCTCATGAAGTACAGCATGTAGTTTTCAGAAAGTTTGTGCTTTGGATTCTCAGTGCTAAATGCAGAAGTGTCAACTGTAGCTTACTTGTGAGTGCAGTTGCACCTGGTACACTCCAAAAGTCGCTTAAGGCTTGTTTAAGTCCAGGTAAGTGCCAATTGTGTGTTATTCCACAAGAGCAGAATCTTACATCTTAACAAGATCCTACTAAAGTAAACAGTTTTCTATGGAAGAGTCAGGTCTTCAGTCTCGTACCTGCTCACTGACCTCTCGTTTTAATCTCTCTCCTTACTCAGAGCTATGAAAAAAAAAAACCAACCCAAAGCCGAATCATAATTGTGACAACTTCACTGCCAGCTCCTGGCTAGTCACTGCTTTTGACTTCTGCCGTGTGAAGTTGTGGCGTTTAGCTTGAGATGCACGCTTTGGAAAGTACATTAGAAATCTTGCATAATGCTAAAGCGCGGCATGACACTGGAAAACCTGCTCTTGGAGCACTTGTAGCATACTCTTCTAGCCCAGTCTGCTTGAAGGCACTGGTGCCTGAGTTTGTTAATTCTGATTACTGCCATGTCCCTTCCACACTGCATTTGCATCCTGTGTGATCTCAGCTATCTGCCTCTTGTGAACTGCTAGTGAAAATGTAGCTTTGTATGACATTTTCAGAGCACAACACCGTGGGTGGCATATCTTATTACCATAACAGTCTTGTCATCAGCCTCCACAAGTGTTGGTGAAGAAAGGGATGCAATGATAACATGACAGAGCTAGGAAGTATGGATGTGCCTTACTCCATGGCTGAAGAGGAGGTTGTGTCCACACCTTCCACTCCACTTAATGCACTGTTTGGCATAGATACGGGAGATTCTGACAGCCAAGTTCGTAAATGAGTTACAGTCTAAGAGGAGAGACAGGCCCTGGGGCCAGGTTATGGCTACGAGGCCATCACAATTTTCTCTAAAGTTTCTTTCTTCAAGAGAGAGAGACAGTGCTACAGACTTCATGCGAGCTAGGTCATCTCTCATGCTGTGGGCTCATGCGATATGATCAGGGGAGGATCATGTCTGAGGTTGCAGTGTATCCTGTCAAGACGGCATCCTTCTTGATCAGGGGCACCCATGCAGCTGCTATTCAGAGACACGGTGACATGATCTCCGTGTCCTGATGCATGAGGTGTAGTAAACCAAAGCCATCCTGGTTGCACTTGCTAAATCATGCCAAGCGGCAGAAGTGATGCTCTGGTGTGTGCTCCATGCCATTGCAAACCTCTGCCACAGGAGATGAGGGTGTAATGGGAACTTCTGGAGACCTTCAGAGTTTTAGAAGTGCTCCTTTTGCCTTCGCCCTGTAGAATATCTCCCAGCATGAGAGCACTTGGGCAACATGAGAACAGTAAATTAGAAAAATTTAAACAATGCTACCAACATTATCTATATTAGAATTACAGTCCAGCAGTTTCCATTTAGTAGATGGGATTTTTCTGTCCCACTAACAGTAACGTCATGATCTGTGAAAAGAGAGGAACTTCTAGCAAGTGGATGCATGCCATGGGGGTAACAGTATCCCCACACAGTTTTATACTTTTAAATAAAACTAATTTCTCTACCAGAAGGAGAATGTTCTCATGCAGAAAGTATGGAAGTAGGACAGAAAAGAAAATGAGCTGTGGGTCGTCCGTTTTCGCTGTTTAAGACTCCATAGGGTTGCTTTAGCATTACTCACTGCTTTAGCATTGCCAACAGAGCTAATGTCATTAGGGTCATATCAGATTGTTTTAGCCACCTGTATGAATGAACAGGGTCTTAAAAATAAAGCTATTACAAAGGTAACTTTTTTTTCCCCTAGTGAGCCTTAATATACCACAGTTTTCTTTCCAGTGATAATTTATGGCCATACAAGTTAGTACAAGTGCTCAGAAAAAGTTGGAGAAAAAAAATCCTACATTTTTCAGACTTTAATGCAGTAAATTTTAGAACCGGTTTCCACTTTTGTATCTACGCATACTATATCTAAACCATTTGAGCGAAGGTGCTGAGAAGAACTTATCCACGATGGTATTTGCATCTACAACTAATTTTCAGTTTAAAATTCTACTGGCAAAGCAGGAGATGTTTCTTAGCAACTGGAAGCTACGTGTAGCATTTCAAATGCTGTTGCTGTCGTAGTTACACAATCTCCAGAAGAAGGAAGCCGTATAAAGATAGCCATGCAACCTGATTTAAAGGCTTGTTATATTTCAGTAATATAAAACAATGGCTTATTGTCATACAGTACCGTCCAGCATCATGGGCGATTAAATTAATGCTTCAGTTAAAATTAAAACCAGTTATTAAGAAAAGAAAACCGACTTTTTTTTTTGTACAGTCTCTCTCATTTGACAAAGTTAGCCATAGATTAAAAAACTTCACATGGCTATCTGTTACTGTCTATCAAAACTCATTTTGTATAGATACTGTATGTCAGCCACATACCATTGCTGTCATCTGTGCACATTGAGTACAAATAGACTTGAGGGAGCAACATTAAATCTGAATAAATCTGTGAATGCCTTTGCATTCAAAGCATGCTGCTATTTCAGACTTGTATCAAATATTCTTCTTCCATTTCTGTACAGTGATTAGGTAGATGGGATGATGTAAACATATACTTCATGGGTGATTTATTTTCCTTGTTGAATTCCCATACTGAACGAGCAAGACTGCCGTTGCTATTTTAGGATCAGTATACTGTTCTTTCCCTCTGGTTTTTGACTGCACAGTATCAATTCAGTTTTGTTCCTATTAGAAAACAGGGCTAAAATTAAAAAAAAAATAATCAAAATGTTTGTCAGCAGTGGATGGTTCCTTGCAATGCAGTTAAAATATTTTCATTACAGATGATCTTACAAAACTTTTCAGCTAACAAAACAAGCTTAACGTACCTCTCTAACCACAAAAACTAGCTCCATCTCACTGCTTATATTCTATTTGCTTTTCTTTCTATGTACTCACACGAAAAGTATAATCCCTGTGTTGGCCATGGCATAGGAGAGTCCTAAGATGCCACTGCCCATAATGGCATTGCTGAGGTTGAACGAGGACATTCCAAAGGAAGCTCTGCCCTGGTGCTGTTGGGAGCAAGAACAGAAAATGACAATTAATTTGCATTTGACTGAGCACAACAGACTAATTATCCTCATTGCTGTTTTTTCCTGTATTGCTCCCTTGATCCTTAGAGATGGAGCTTTGTCAAGGTTCCTGAGCCCACAAATGCTTGCCACCATAAGGAATCTCTTTTACCCCCAGAGCCAGCTGTGCTGGTAGGTGTTTGCCTCTTCCCACTCTCCCCTGGTCTCGGTGGGGAGGAGGGCTGCGCCTCCGACAGGCGACTGAGGTGGCACAGCCACAGCTGGCTGTGTTGGCCAGCCTCTATAGAAATGCACGCTGTTATCTAACAAAATTCCCAATTATTGATTTAAAAAACACAGATCATTTTTAAAAATGAATCCAACAGATTATTGAATTTTTCTCCAAGTAGGACGTGCTTCTTTATTTGGGGAACTAAATGTGTGTCTGGGAGAGAAGAGAAGGAAGTGCTGCATGGCTTAGACTGAAGGCAGGAGGGTGGAAAAGGACAAAAAACTTGGAGAGGAGGGATAGTGTGTGAGGGAGTCACATCTGCTACCAAGTGGAAAGAAAGGGGAGGAATATGGCTTTTAATTTTAGCTTACTTTCACAAATACTATTTTTTCATTTTTATTTGATCAGTCCTAGTAAAACCTGTAACATGACCAATAAAATAATGCCTTTCTTTGCACCAAGTTTACAAAAACTTTGAATAAAGTTAAAGCCTGAGCAGAGATGTACCCACATGCACACCCCAAGAACAGATGCTGTGCTTCTATTTGCTTATGGAGTTGTCTAAAGAGTCAGAGGCGTGCTGAGCATGTAATGTTCAGCACTGTAAAGCCAAACACGAATGTCCTTTCTTTAAAGCAATGCAGCTGGATGCATTTACACTGATGCTGCAAACAAACAATACAACCACGCGCACACTAAGGACCAGATCTACCTTGATATAGCAGCAACAAAGTTCCCCTGAACCAAGTCTCCTGTCAGAAAAATGGGTTCAAACCTAGCCTTGCTGAACATCTCAGATGAGATGACGTGGATGCTACCGAAGACCAAGCATGATCTGAAGACTTTTTGTGATTACTTGTGAAGGAAAGACCCAGTTTTATTTGCAAGACATCAGAAAGGGTTTGCTGCAGTAGCTGTTAGAAAATGTGTTTACTCTTCCAAAGCCAAGATTACACTGATCAAGCTCCAGGGTAACTTTGCTTACTGAATCTTCTGGAAAAAGATTCAGATCACGATTTACTTTGCAATTACCCTTAAAAATGAATAAGACTTACATATTCTTCATTATATTCTTCCAATTTCTTTTTACCCAAATATCCATTTGTAAGGAACTTCTGACTTTCTGCATCATCACTAGCAAATGGACTGAGAACAAAGAAAAATAAGGAAATATTAGATAAGGCTTATGACACACATTATGTTCAAGTGGTGCCTTTTGTCATTAGCGGAAACTTTCCTTTGACATTGCAATGAATATTTAAAAGTCCTTCAGAAAAGAAACATCTTTTCTCCTGTAAGATTCTTGTGTCCAATAGCATGTGTAATAAATCTTTGCTTTGCCTTGGAATTTAGTTTTAAACCCAGTAATCTTCAAATTATATCTGATTGCAGATGTTGGAAAGTAACAATTCCTTACTGCCAGCAGTGTGCTAAAGCTGAGCACGTACTTCACATCCGAGGAACAAAAATTGCCTTGCAACTGCCCTGTTGGAGAGATACATTCCAGAGTGTCAGCAAGCTGAGAGCTAGATGCTGATGGCTGCATTTGAGATATCTTTCTCGGGCCACCCGGGTGCTGATGCTATGGTGGGTCCTGCTGGCGATGCCTGAGGACAGGCTGTCCCCGTGGGAGCACCGAGCTGCTGCCCTCCATACCCTGCCCTGGAAAGCGCTCCTCCTCTCCCACACGGCTGAAGCACAGAGGCAACATGCTCAGGTTGCAGTGCCCTGAGTGCATATCAATTTACACGTGTGTGTACTCTCCGACTGGAAATTGCCAAGTGGGTGCTCTGGGCTGGGAGCCTGCAGAGGTCACTCCAGGCGGTGGCCGGCAAGGGGGACCCGGGCTGCCCTGCTGTGCTGGGTGCGCCGTCCTCCACCGCACAGAGCAGGGAGGGTCGGTGCTGCGGGAAAACGCTAGCTAATCACACCAATTTCAATACCTAGGAAATGTTTTGAGTCCCAAATGCCATTAGTGAAGCTTGTTTTTGATTACTGCTTTCCAGCCTTCAAGGAATATGCCTTCCCATTTAAATGCTTACCTCCTAATTGCAGCCTTTTCCAAATCCACCAGCTCTGTGTAGTTGTCTTCTAGGCTTTCCCCACTGTTGCTCTGATCATCAAGTTCGATGTTGACTTTTTGCAGCTCCATGCGATCCATTAGAGCGGTCAGCGCTTTCCAGCACACACACTTGCTTCTTCAGGGTAAACAGCGCCGTGCTGTCTGCTTGCGGGTCCTCTCTACCATGCGGGGACTGCCAGAACACTCTGTTCTGCAAACAAAACACAACAGAACTCATTAGAGTTTTCCTCAAATTAGATAAACCAGTGTGAATAGTTGGGTTTGTGTTTGTTCTTTGTAACAGCATTAAGAGGGGAAACCGTTGCAGACTGGGAAAATTCTGGGCAAGCATAATGTCCCTTTATGTGCCAGCACTTGGCCATTCTGTCTTGCTTCAAATGGTAAAGAGTGCGGGGCCCAAAGGATGCACAGTGGATGTTCAGCATCTGGCAAAATTACAAAGCCAGCAGAAAATAATTTCTTGAATTGCTGCTTTTGAATTTCTAGGGGATGGTTGATGCAGAAGTGCTTGCTGCTAGAAATGAAGGGAGTATGTCAGCGCTTTCCTACCGCTACTTCAAGACATACATACTCTTAAGGGAAACACTCGGTATTTTGAATCATTTGTTGTAAGATTGACGTTGTCACAGATTTAAATGTTTTGAAGATTTGTCCCTTTCACTGGGATCTGACAGAGGTGAGCATCTCTGTGTGACCATTCCTTTGATCATCTGTTATAGCAGTTTCTGGTTTTTGGTATATCTGTGTTTAAGTCTTACTTGTCCAACAGCTAGAACCTCTGTCTCACACAGGATTCTTACATGGATGTAAGACTGCCTATCTTTACCTTTGTTGGAAAAATTCCTGCCTTTTAAAAATCATATGAATAAATGCTCCACTCTCTATTTCTATATGGACCAAGGGAAACTGTATAAGCCAGTGTTACAAAGAGAACTTCACCTCCTGGATCTCAGCAGTTACGTGTTACACTCATGTGCAGATACGTGTTTACATGCATTTGCTCATTCCCAGATGCAAGAGGAAAAGAGCGTGCAAGAAATGTTGCAGTTTTACAACACTTTTGTCTTCCCAAAGATATTCCCTGAGGCGTCTTGTATCTCCGTTTCACAGCTGAAGGGGCACACCAGTGAAGGGAGCGAGCAGAGACCAGGCAGCGCATTACTGACACACCGGAGGCCAGAACTGCAGACTCCTGACACTTTTCCTGCTACTGTGAAATCAGGCACACTGGCTGGATCCGTTATATTTTTCATAAATATCACATGCTAGATGCAGCCCAGCACTGTGCGATAACAATATCAGAAAACACCGCAATAAACAATTTCCATGTCTGGCCTTTTGTAACGCTAAACCTGCAATTATTTAATGGCCTTTTTCCTGGTTTTGCATTTATGGATGCATAGGTCCTTGCTCGATGACGAGACCTTCATTATCCTCTGCTACTGATCACATGGTGTCCTTAAGAACATTTACAAATGTATTTTTAGTGGCAAAATGTTAGACTGCATGTGCTTAAAATGTAAATGTAAACTTTAAATATCAATCCTGGACGCTAAAACTGACCCCAGGCCAGAAATTAAAGTAAGCTCCCCTGCTTCTTACTGAAAGCATTCACCCAGACCAGACAACTGAAAAGCAAAAGCAGTATCACAGCGCATTAGGAGATTTCCTACCAGAGAGAGTGGTTGTGTTTACTCCGTTCTGCTGCTGTGCGGGGAGTGTGTGTGTGAGGGGATGAGTGACTCACGCATCGGGGCAGAGCCGCCAACGCTCGCATTCCGGTGGCTGGAGGGGTTCTGCCCACTTGGGATGCGAATAAATCTGGGAGACAAAAAAATAACACCCCCTCCACCCCCCAACTGAACCTTCCCAACTGTGGTTTCATTCACAGAACCGTCTTCAACCACAGACATGACTGAGGAGCAGAGTCCTTGCAATTGCTGATGTTTATTTTTAATGTGCGGTGTAAAAGTCAGGCAGACAAATCTGACTGCGCTTAGCTCTGTTCTGGTGAAGGGTAAAATCTCTGCTGTGTGCACTGCCTAATGCTTGTCAGAGAAACATCTTTTCCAGAAGTCGCAGTCCAAAAAATACAGATCTTCAAAGAGTTGGGAAACAGAGGGAAAGTAAGCAAAAATGTTGCCAGGAGTTAAGTTACACAGACATTAGGCTGAGGAGGAAAGTCTGCAGCACAGCAAACACAATTTGGAAAAGGGAGCAAAAATTGACAGGAAATACATGTTACAACGTAAGAATCATCTGGACGTTGTCCTGTCAAATATTTACACAAGTAATCTGATTTATGGGTATCATCTCAAGAGGCTGTGGAAATACTGCATGAAGCAGTGATTTAATTTAATTTTATTTTAAATTTATGAATGTCTAAATGTCTTCTGTTGAAGGCACAAAGTCTCAAGTGACAAAATAAAATCTCTTGAGGACCTGGTTTCTTAAGTTGTCACTTTTTAGGAAGCGGTTGGTAGAGCTCAAGTGGTCTGCAAGCCGTGAGTTGAAAGTCAATGGCATAAATGTGGGCAGGATGAGACCCACGAAACAGACTCGGTATTAGGTTTGAATCTTGTGATCACTAATAACTGTAATTACAACCCTTGGTGCCTTTGAACTTCGGCAGAAATTGTCAGAACTGATCCTTAGTTCTCGGAAATCCATTTCTACGGGTTCCTGGTGCTGCAGATACTGCAGGGCTTGGCAGGACCTTGAGGTAGTGTGTGCTCCCCACAAATACATTGAAGGGGGGGAGTTGCCTCCCCTTCTCCTGAGGAGGAAATAGGGTAATGCTGCACCTCTTGGATCACTGCTCAACCTGCAAGATATTATTTAGAAAAAAAGGGGATGCACTAGCTGGCTCTGTTTAAAATACAATGCTGCCTACAGCTGCGAGCTGTACCATGCCCAAGCGCACTGCCAGGGCTGGTAGAAAGGTGCTGGGTTGCACCTCTGCAGGGGTTCGTGCTAGCTGGACCTCTGCTCCTGGGGTGATGGCCAGGCACCAGAGCAATGAAGGCGTGACACGACACGGCCACCAAGGTCAGGCAGGCCTGGGCCCTGCCAGAAGATTGGCACATGATATTGGAGGAGAAACACTGAAGTTCTCTGCTTTGTCTTCCCTGGGCTTTTCATGCTTTCTGTTTCAGAGTTCTGATTTCGGTGCCTAAACCCTGTTTCAAGTATCCAAACCCATCGTGACCCGCCCAGCTTCCTTTCCCTACAGAGGAATTTTGTGAGTTTGGAAGTAAACAAAACCCTCTTCACTTCTTTTTCCTTCCCTTTAGTTAAAATCACTGTTTTCCCCTTATGTTTACACACAAGAAACGTCTCTTAGCTCTACAGTGTTCCTTTAGCTTGGCTTCAATACGGTGATGGTTTTGCTGCCTTCTGTGGCATTTGACTGAACAGAAAAGATTTTTCTTAAAGTATAGCATTAAAATGGCAATATTGGTTACAAAAGCGATTCACCTATTATTAGAGGGAAGCTATTTATCCCTGTAAAACTATCTTTCTCTTCAAATATAGAGTACTGTTCTGTGTCATTTATTAAATAACAATTTTCAGAAATGACTCAGAAAATGATGAAATTTTTGGCATCTGATTTCACAATGTGATTGATTTCTGTCCAGTCTGCAGTTCAGACATTAACATAACAGAAAACCATCAGGCAAATACTGCCAGGTCACAGATGTGGCTAACATTTTCATGGATTTTTGTAGTATCAAGATTTGTAAGCTCCACCATATTATCTGATTTAACAGATTTTGCCAGATTCTTCATCTTCATGGCTATAAGTTTATAACATTGTTGCCTGTGCACCTATTTCAAAATGAAATAAGTGTTGTCACTGTGAAATAAACAATTAAAATGCAAAGCCTGCTTTCACAAATTCATTTGTTTACAGGAATTTTAACCAAGTAAACCAAGAGTCTTGAAAAAAAGAAGTTAGCCAAGGGCTGCAAAGGAAAGCAAGTATTCATTTCCTAATTGCCTGGTCAATTTTAAACACTTTTTGCTGCTTCTGGTTGCTTAGGTTTTGATTTGGTGTAAAAATAAAAAAAAAAGACTAAATTTCATTCCTGAAGAAATACAAAAGATACTTGCCAACATGAATTAGCATGTCAGTAAATCTTAAGGAGCCCGTCCTTCACATTGCATGTATATCTACAGATTAATTAAATTTCTAGTTCTTAATTTTTAAAGATGTGGCCAATGATCAAACATTGCAAAGAAAAAAAGTTTTAGGCTTACCTCGGATTCAAGCAGGTTTTCTTACTCCCGTGCTAAGCAGCAGGTTGTATCTTTTAGGAATTGCACCTGTAATGAAAAGTTTGCTCGTGTGCAACCTAGAGCAGTTGGACAGTGATTTAAAGACAAATGGGAGTGTATCAGATGAACCAATGAACAGCTGCTACACCCCAACAACTCCCTTTGACAAACTTGCGTCAGCTCTTTTTAAAAAAAGGGGGAAAAATAAAGAAGAAAGGTAAATCAGTTTATTGGAGCACACTGAGGGCAAACATCCCAGTTACTAGAGCTATTTGATCTCTGAGCTTAGTGCTATTACAAAATGTGTATCTGCAGAATGCTGCACCCAGGCTTGATCATGCTTTCACTTGATAGTCTTGATTTTTGAACAATGCGTTTGCATTGAACTTGCAGTAGTGCAGTGATAAGCCTGGAAAGTAGGACCTGAAAGAAATAACTAAGAGCACGCTGCCCCCCCGCCCTCCCCCCCCCATGCTCCTCTCTCTCTCTCTGTGACTACAGAGCTACAAGATCTTGCAATTGCAGTGAGGTGTGCACGGCAGGACTTGGTTGAAAGTCTGTGCTTTCAAATAGGCTGGTTGACCTGTGCCTTAGTTTCCCAGTTGAAACATTTACTGTAATTGCTGTGGTGGAGGTATATGTCAAGTGACAAATGTTGTTTAGTTAACAGCAATATAGACCTGTGGAGAAGTATTTCATTGCCTGTGATGTGCTTGTAACACTGTAGAGTTTACAACCTTTTATCCAATTACATAATGACCATAATTAAAAAAACCCAAGCAACCTTCCAGCCCTCCCTCCCATGCAGGCTTTGTGATTAAAGCCCTCAGACTGGCCTGACTGTGAAGGCAGGAGGGCAAGTGAGGGGATGTAATTTTTAATTCTTAGAGTTTCCTGCGGAGCACTTCAGACCTCTTTAGCTCAGGCTGGGTGACAACCTGTGGGAACCCAACCCGGCTCCACCACGAGCAGGGCTTCTGCCTGCTTGCTGCCAGCACTGGCTGAGACGTGCTATTTCATTGCTCCTCTCCTCCAAAAAAATCCTAGTTCCAATATAGACCCAGACAAATAGTTTAACAAAAATAAGCTCTGTCTCCCTTGGTTCTGCATTCCCATGAAAACGCAACTGATCATGAGGCCTTTCATGCCGTACGATGCCAAAAGTAGTACACTCCAAAGACTAAGAGGTGTGAGAGGTCCTGTCTTGCTTTAAACCTAACACATAGTTGGAAAAATGATCAAACTTTCGGACTTGGACTGGTTAAAGGGAGTTTGTGTCTGAAAGCTGCCCGTATTTTCCGTTGCATCAGCTAGTCTAATGAGGGAAACAGGCTCTCCCTCTAAAGCACGCAACACAGAATAGGCGCCCTTAAAGAATTAAAGCAGTTCTCAGTGGCCTGAAAGAACCAGTTTAGCACCAAACTGTTCTGTGCTATTGCTAGGGTGAGAGGAGCAGAGCCGCGGGAGGTGCTGGGGAAGGCACTCCTGCTCTGTCTGCGCCTGTTTGCTTTGCACACTTGACAGGGCTGTGGGTTTAGGCAGTTTCCTCNGTAGTACACTCCAAAGACTGAGAGGTGTGAGAGGTCCTGTCTTGCTTTAAACCTAACACATAGTTGGAAAAATGATCAAACTTTCGGACTTGGACTGGTTAAAGGGAGTTTGTGTCTGAAAGCTGCCCGTATTTTCCGTTGCATCAGCTAGTCTAATGAGGGAAACAGGCTCTCCCTCTAAAGCACGCAACACAGAATAGGCGCCCTTAAAGAATTAAAGCAGTTCTCAGTGGCCTGAAAGAACCAGTTTAGCACCAAACTGTTCTGTGCTATTGCTAGGGTGAGAGGAGCAGAGCCGCGGGAGGTGCTGGGGAAGGCACTCCTGCTCTGTCTGCGCCTGTTTGCTTTGCACACTTGACAGGGCTGTGGGTTTAGGCAGTTTCCTCGTTGCGCTGTTGTTCATGTGGATGTCTCGTGTAACGACAGGGGAGAGAAAAACATTTCTTTAAACAAATGAAAATAAGATTGTAAACCATAAAGCAAACAGCAGGGAGATTTGGGGACAGATGTATTAACAAATCAGCAACAGCTGTGAAAATTACTTCTGATGATACATTTTTTGAACCTGATTAAAAAAATAATAATCAAGAATTGAGTTCATTTCCTTTTCAAATATGCATTGAGCCTAAGCAGTGTGGCACGATTCTGTCTCTATCTACATCGGGGTGCTTGGGTGGGTCTTTCCTTAGCGCATGGAGGGATGGAGCCGTCAGGACCGGTGGTGCTCAGCAGTGCCCCTGCCACAGTACCTGGTGCCCAAACATGTCAGGGAGTGTAAGGTGTATGAGCAGGTGGGCCTGGCAGAAACTGTCGGCATGCTTGTAGGCAATTTTGTCTGCAGAGGAGGAGCTGGCTGTATTAACATGGGGCTTCTTGACACTGTCAGTTTTTTCTGCCTGTCCGTAACTAGAAAAGCATTGCTTAATTTTCACCAGGGAAGACTTCTCTCAGCAAAGCAAATGTCGGTGTACAATCTTCAGACTGAAGGGAGGCAGATCGTAACCTAGGACTGCAGAGCCCTATCTTGTCTTCGATATGGCTGTATTTGATTTCACTGTTTCTAAAGAAAATGTTGCATTTGCTAGGATTACTTGAGAACATGAAAAATTTTAAGGAAGAAAATATATTTTCTTGTTTTCTGGCAAAGAATAGGATTAAATTCTTGATTATAATTTTGGAAACAGTGGGCAAAAGAAAGCACAGCCTTGGAATATGTACAACACCTGTGCCTTGTTGTAGCTGTCACTAGATTTCTGAAACATGTCTCTGCTACAGATACTCTGCAGCCAGAGCAGCTTCTCTTTCATTCAAAGAAAGGCCAAGTGTACTACTTTTGACCCAATCCTCTCAAAACCCGGCTAAACAAGTCTCTTCTTTCTCTGCTATTTTGTAGGACCATTCTACAAGCTCTAATAGTCATCTCAGTGCCTATGGAGCACCCTGGAGCTCACAAGGGAGTGGTTCCCCTGCAGTGCATAGACCCCTGTTTGCCCTTTCTCTGAGCAAGCCAGGTCGACTGTAGCTAGAACGATGATATTTGGTAGACAATCACAGAGTCATAGAATGATAGAATATCAGGTTGGAAGGGGCCTCAAGGATCATCTGGTCCCACCTTTCTTGGCAAAAGCACGGTCTAGACAAGATGGCCCAGCACCCTGCCCACCTGAATCTTAAAAGTGTCCAATATTGGGGAACCCACCACTTCCCAGGGAAGATTATTCCAATGGCTGATCGTTCTCATTGTGAAACGTTGTCCTCTTGTATCCAATGGGAATATCCCCAGGAGTAGCTTGTACTCGTTACCCCTTGTGTCTTCCACGTGACTCCTTGCAAAAAGGGACTCTCCATCTTCTTTGTAGGCACCCCTTAAATACTGGAACATGATGATAATGTCTCCCCTAAGCCTGCTCTTCTCTAAAGCTGAAGAAAACGAGGTCTCAGCCTTTCCTCATATGGGAGGCTTCCCAGTCCTTTGATCATCTTTGTGGCCCTTCTCTGGACCTCTCCATCCTGTCCACATCTTTTTGGTATAGTGGAAACCAAAACTGAACACAGTGTTCCAGGTGTGGCCTGACAAGCACTGAGTCAAGTGGGACAACGAATTTATCTCTGCTGGTGATGCCCTTGCTGATGCAACCCAGCATCCTGTTGGCTTTCTTTGCTGCAGCAGCAGCACACTGCTCACTCGTATTGAGCTTGTTGTCCTTGAGCACCTCCAGGTCCCTTTCCACCGAGCTGCTCCCCAGCTGGTAGATCCCAGCCTATGCTGCACTCCTGGATTCTGTTTTCCCACATGCAATACCTTACACTTGTCCTTGTTGAACTTCATAAGGTTCTTGTTAGCCCACTCTTCCAACCTATCCAGATCTTCCTGCAAAATGGCTCGCCCTTTCGGAGTGTACACTTCCCCGCTCCGTTTGGTATCATCAGCAAACTTCATCAGGGTACGCTTGATCCTGTTATCCAGATCTTTTACAAAGATATTAAACAGCATTGGGCCCAATATGGATCTCTGGGGGATCCAAGATCTGACGTGTTGCCAGTTTGAAAAGGAGCCTTTTACCAGCACTCTCGGGGTGCAGCCTGTCAACCAGTTCCCCCCACACCACACAGGCTGCTTGNCCTATAGGGAGCAAAACCCACCAGCCATTGCTCAAAGCCCTCGTCTGAGGCAAAGAGCAATCAAGAGCTGGCCTGGAGGTGTGAACTGGAGGTGATCGCCCAGAGCTTGCTACTTCAGGTCCCCCTGTGGTAGGTTGACCTTGACTAGACACCAGGTGCCCATGAAAGTCACTCTATCGCTCCCCTACTCAGCTGGACAGGGAAGAGAAAATATAATGAAAGGCTCGAGGGTCAAGATAAGGACAGGGAGAGACCATTCACCAACTACTGTCACAGGCAAAACAGATGCAACATGGGGAAAATAGTTTAATTTATTACCAATCAAATCAGAGTAGGGCAATGAGAAATAAAACCAAATCTTAAAACATCATCCCCTCACCCGTCCCTTCTTCCTGGGCTTAATTTCACTCCTGATTTTCTTTCCCTCCTCCCCACAAGCGGCGCAGAGGGACGGGGAATGGAGGTTGTGGTCAGCTCATCACACATTGTGTCTGCTGCTCCTTCCTCCTAAGGGGGGAGGGCTCATCACACTCTTCCCCTGCTCCAGCGTGGGGTCCCTCCCACAGCAGACAGTCCTCCACGTACTTCTCCGATGTGGATCCTTCCCGCAGGATGCAGTTCTTTACAAACTGCTCCAGCGCGGGTCCCTCCCATAGAGCGCAGTCCCTCAGGAGCAGACTACTCCAGTGTGGGTTCCCCACAAGGTCACAAGCCCTGCCAGCAAACCTGCTCCAGTGTGGACTCCTCTCTCNAGTCCTCCACGTACTTCTCCGATGTGGGTCCTTCCCGCAGGATGCAGTTCTTTACAAACTGCTCCAGCGCGGGTCCCTCCCATAGAGCGCAGTCCCTCAGGAGCAGACTACTCCAGTGTGGGTTCCCCACAAGGTCACAAGCCCTGCCAGCAAACCTGC
>VZSC01009645.1:667-166221 GCA_013398225.1 Steatornis caripensis
GGGGGTTCCTCCCCCGGGGCTCTGCTCAACGGGGTTCCAAAAAATAATCTCTCGTAATTCCTGTCGCAAACACCCAGAGCAAGAACAAGGACCCCCCCTTCACCCCCCCCCAACACACACGGTTGATAAAAGAAGTCTCGATGCTTTCCAGAGGGCGCTTTGCAGGCAGGGAGGAAGAGGGAAGCTGGCAGGGCTAGAGGAGGCAGGAGATGGCAGTTGGGTGGTTTTTTCTTTCTTTCTTTCTTTCTTTCTTTTTTTTTTTTCCTCCCCACCCCTCATCCCGGACTCGTGTGTGTGTGAGCTCCGTGGCTGGGGTGGAACTAGAAGGCATCAAGTTGTAAATGTAATTTTTTTTTTTAAGATATTTAGAAGAGACTTGGGTCTGCATTTTAAATTTTCTGTGCTCCTGAGAAGCTGCTCGCCTCCCCCCTCCAAAAAAAAAAATGTTTCACATTCCAGCTATTCTGCTGCGGTTCTTTGTAAGCTAATTTAAAGTGGTATGGAAGCAAATTTTGAGCAAACAAAGGAATTGGGGCTGTGCTGAAAGGCAGGTGCTGGAAACACGTTAGTACTGATGTATCTCCGTGTATATAAAGACAGGCTGTTGACCTCCTTAGTTTGAAATGTAAGCAATTTTTTTTTATTTGTATTGTTCCTTTGTAAGTGGAGGTTGAAGCCAGCGAAAACCCTTCTGTCTGGAGATCCTGGCGTTTGGAGTTGTCCCTTTGCCCAGCCCAAACTTAATTGAATCCTCCGCACCTCTTTCCTTAAAACAAAAAGAATGGTGTGGAAAGACACAGTGTCTCCTTATCGAATAATCCTGAGAGTTACTATTGTGTGGATTCAGGAATAAGGTTTCTTGTGGCTCGTCCTCAGACTAATGTGTTGGATGCCTTTTTTATTATTAGATATATATGTTTGTTTTTATCTGGTAAGGTCTTGGGGGAGGAGGGGGAGAAGAGGATTTTTTCTGAAGTTCAGTATTACTTGTATTTATTTACAGAATCATTTTTCCCCACTCCTTCCCCTCCTCATTTTCTTGACAAAATAAGATACAGGGTCTTGGCACATGGGAACTCCACTTCTTGGTTGACCGGGAGGAGGAAGGGAAGGGGGGGGGAGTGGTAGGAGGAGGAAAAGTCGGGGGGAGAGAGGGAGGGGGAAGCTGTTAGTTAGGCAGCAGTTGACACTGTTTTTCAATCTGTAGGTCAAACGTAATGTTTCTGTAACATACAACGGCATCTCACTGGCTATTAGCCAGGTATCACAATACTTGGGCTTTTTGGTCACCCCTGTGAATTACACTCTCTTGTGCAATTCATTTCTCTAACATAATAGGTGGAGGGGGAAAAAAATACTATGCCCCTTCCTCACTGTTATGTGCTCAGTTATACGTTGTTCTGGTTTTAACTTATAGGCGTACAGTGACCTATACAAAGGTTACTGCTTTCTGTGCTGCGTGAAGTGGAAGGGGGGGGGAAGTGTCTGATGTGGAAACATGGGGTTTTTTTTTCTGAGTAATATATACCCTAACACAGCATCAGCAGGCACTCTTGTTTGAGTACATAGTGTAATATGGCAAGCTGATTCACCTGAAGTAAATGATCAGCCTTCTGGTGACCTGAATGGGCATCAGATCCCCCTTTACTGTCCTCTCTATTTTTTCTTTTTTTCTTAAAAGTATACTTTTTAGTTAATGAGTTTGAGGTGAACTTTTGTCTGCTTGTGTATTGAAGAGTTAGTTTCCTGGCCTGTGGAATTATGCAGGAATAATTTTGCAATGCAGCGTTGTTCCCTGAATTTTGTGATGTTTTTCTCTATCCGGAAGGCTGAATAGCCTCGTTGTGGTTTTTTGTTACACTTCTTTTGTTTCCCTGTTTAAGAAAGAAAACCCTAAATAAGCCTAACGCACTGCATTAAGACCTTTTGACTGAAACTGTTAAATTGTCCCATCTGACTGTTAATTTCAGTGTTAAATCAATGGAATAGTGTTATCAGAGTGCCCAGATGCTGTCTCTGTCACTAGAAACTTTAGGGACTGGTTGACCAAAGGATCCTAAAGCCTGAAGGTTGTTTGCTGTTGTGTTGCGGAGGCTTTCACCTTCAGATTAGCTGTCTGGTAAAATGCGGAGGGCTCATGCGGCTCTAGCTGTGTCTGAGGGGAAAAGGGCGCAGACTAGGCCCTGTGTGTATTTTTTTTTTAACTTAATGTTCAATTCTAGCTTGGGTTTCGCTGAGGTATATCTGTAACTGCTGATTCTTACATCAGCATTCTTATGTGGGTGTTCCTCTGTCCCCATGCATAGGGGCAGAGAAAGCATATAATTTTGTTTCATTTCTCAGCCATATGCAAGCTGTAGTGAAGAGCAATAAAATGAGCAAAGCTTTTCTGAAATCCTTATCTGTGAGACCACGGGAGAAAAGAGAGGTAGAGCAAGGCAGTGGTGGGATGTCTGGGTTTCATGAATTGAATAGCCAGCAAAGAGCGGAAACGTACCAAATGGTATGGCCTGAAAGTGAAGAGAGTGTCTCTTCAATATTGCCTACGGTTAGGGAGGGGAGGGACCTCAGCACCTTTCGGTTGGCATGGAGGAGGATCGAGAGTGCTTGTCTCTCCGTTGTTTGAGCAGAGTCTGAGGAAAATGGTTAAGGGTTCTGCTTCTTTGTTTTTGCTTAATCCTTAGAACCAGAAAATAACAAGTTCTCATTCTGGATTACAATACCTTGGTGCAAGTTTTTGATACTCCTTGTGGCTAAAACTTGCTCTGGCAGTGGCCAAGGAAGGGCCCGATGTGGTTCTTTGACTGTAAAAATGCTCGTGGCTGGAATCTTCTGTAGGAGGTGGTCCTCACTCACAGCTCCTTTAGTAAATCTCTTTATGGTGGCAAGGCCTGTTCCGTGTGCTGGCAGAGCCTATAGGTTCTTTGCCAAAATTAATGTTGCTGTGTTTCTTACCTATCCCAATCTCCCCTTACTTTGGGAAAGTAAGTTCTCTCTGCATAGGTCTCAGCTCTTATTCTCCCAACAAGTTATGCCTCTATTATTATTGGTATAGTTCTTACATATCTATTATTATCTCTATAATAAGAATAGTTGTACGGTAAAGGCAAGGCTTTTGCAGAGGCAATGTGTTTATTAAACTAGCTGATTCAACTAGGGGGAAAACAAGCAAAACTTCTTGGGCTGAAAATCCCGTGCCAGAGCTCACTAGAATCAGTAAAACATGCACTTCAGCTATGTTTCACTGTTTGGACTTGATTTCATGGATGTGATGTGAAAAATTGCTATCGTCTCTCCTACTTTTTCTCTTATTAGAGCTCAGAGTCAAATATTTGCCAGATGAAAATTACTTGTGTTAAAGACAGGCTGGTATCGGTAGGTCAGCATTTCTTGCGAGTTCTCGGTCTGAGACATTGAAGGTTTTGAAGAGGTAGAACTATTATGGTTCTTTTAATCCATGCGAATGAAACCCACATGTCCTGTTAATGGTAAGACTCAGTGGAAGCAAACATTGCATATCCTAAAGCTAAATAAAAATCTTTCATATGGGGAAGTACTGATATTCTACTTGGCTGTTTTACTTGTTGCTTATTAATTTATGCTGTTGGAAAGTTGAAAACAGGAGGAAGAAAATGTTAGTGAGCACTTTAACACAGCCAGTGGATTTAAGTAAAGATTAAAGCTTCTGTAATTTTTGAGGAGTGTTAAATATCTCCCTGAAGAGAACAGTCTCTTCTGAATTTTGACATGTATTGAAGGCAGATGAGTTTTTCTTTCTCCTTTGTAGCACTACAACTTTAGATAGCCTCATTCATTGCAATGGCAGTAAAAATGCAAGGCATGTCTTGTACCTTTGGACATCAGTTGTGTCATTCATCTTTGGAAAGCAGCTTCTGGGGCTACTTCCAGTGGAAACAGATGAGCAAAAGCTAGTTTGGATCTCTACAAGACACTACCGAGTCAAAGTTGGGATGTGTGTTAAGTTGGGAGACTTCAATCAGTTTGCAATGCTGCCCTCTTCACAGTTTTTTATTTGTTGTACAGTAATAGGTGAAGTTGGAAGGAAATACTCTGTAGTGCTTCCATCTCTGGCTGTGGAGAACGCTACTGGAAGGTGCTCACTGCCAGAACGTCCCTGATCCTTGAGGAGCTCATTCTCTGGTCTCCAGTGTTAGTTGTGCTCTGTGTGCTTCTGCATCAACACTTTATATTCCCTGGCCTTCTTTCACGGCCAAGACTGTGTGGTACCAAAAATGAACGGGGGACGAAACCGACAACCTTTTCCAATGTAGTCAGAAATTCTATCAGTGCAGTTGTGTCTAAGAAGAGTAAAAAAAAAAAAAGTCTCTGCTGTCAGTGATCTGGAATGACTGATAGGAAAGTGGTGGTGTGGTTGCATCCTAGGGGAAGAAGCTGGTGCATCCATCCATCCAGCTGTTAAAATGTGCCCACCTCCTGTCTATTTAGGATCAAAGGTGAAGGTATAATAATGGGACAGCCTATGGGTGGCTGATTCCCCTAGGATAGCTGTATTTCTCTGGTGATTGTAAAGGCCTGATTTCGTTAGGTTGTGTCTTCAGCTACTTCATGGGGTTCTCGCAGAGGCAGTTATTGGCTTATGCAATAGGGACTGTAAGCCTCTAAAAGAGGTTGTTAAAAGCCCCCTTGTGACTTGTGCTTGGCAATTCCAGCTCCCAACCAGCTTGTTCTATTTCATTGTTTGTAAGTAGTCCTGCTCCTAACAGTCCTAAGAGTTTGCAAATAGCCTTGAGTACCCAATGACTGTAAGAGATGAATGGGCTCATCAGAAAGGGGGTGGGGAAAGAAGTGTGCTCTTCAGGTGAGACTTTGGGATCTCAACCTAAGCAAGTGGAAAAGTCAAAACCAACCTCCTGAAACTGGAAATACTGGTATCCTGGAAAGCTATCTCGTCTCCTCAAATGACTTTGGCTTAAACACAACAGGCAGGAACTCCCTTAGTGCAGTAGTGTCTTTGGAAAGGAAGGGAGAGTTAGGAGGATGTTTGATCTAATCAGAAATAACCAAACCATAATGTACTAATGCCCAGTGTGTTTGGGCTGACAGAGTCTGCCTACTATCTTGATAAACCAGGTGCGCCTTGGTTCTTTTACTGTTCTCTGAGCAGATGCGCATTGTCCCCAAGAAGGGTGTGTGGTAGAAAATTTAGGTACTGTGGGTTTCTGTTAAACTTTCTGGTGGGGGAAGAGGAGCTTTTCCCCCTAGTTGTAGTCTGCTCATGGACTGTGTTTGTCTTGCCCTTTGTCTTCCACAAGTCACAGCCTCTTTGTATGTGCTGCACTGCAGACCAGATAACAAGTTCCTCAACGGGTGCTCCAACAAAAACTGTTGCTGAAACTTTTTTTCTTGCTGTCTCAATCCCATAAGCATTTAGGTACAGAGAAAGGGGGTTCTCAAGATTGGGCTGGTCCCCAGCAGCCCTGGGGGAGGGGGGGGTGACTCCTGGCACCTCTGCTGGTGCATGAGTGAGTCTCAGTCTTGTCTTGTTCCGTCACCGGTACATACTGCTGGTCCAGTCACCGTGGCAGGAGAGGGTGCAGTCCCATTACACCTACATCAGGAGAATGAAGCTGACTTATAGATGCTGACACTTGAGCTTATCCTTTGTTTTCTAAATCCACCCGGGAGAAAAAGGAGAAGAGTAGCGCTCAAGTTGGAGACTTTGTTATCCATATCTCTGGCACCTCAGTAGGAGCACAGCCGTTGATTTGGTGCCATACCTTTCTTATCTCCGGGCTGCTCGCCCAAGGGAGACCATTTTTAAGCCTGCATGGCTCAGTAGTTAGCTTTCACCTGGTCTGTTCACTCATCCTGTGAAAGGGTGCAGAGGCTGTTGGTGGTGAACAGAGTTCCTGCTCCACCTTATTCCAAAGCATGGCTTCAGAGCTTTCTTGTTATTCAAATAGTACCGAGAACATCCTTCCCAAACCTGAATGCTGTAGTAAACAAACAAGTCTTGGTGCAGCCAAAGCCTGTGGCTTTCTTCCCTGCCTGGCACATGCAGTGTTTGTATGTGGAGGTAATAGCTGTCTCATGTACTGACAAATGTATTAATGGCTGGACTGGAATTAATACTAGGTAGAGTGAATGCTTTGTTCTTCATAGCTGGTTCCTGCTGCTTAATGAGTTGCTCTTAAAACTCTTGTTTTCAGCCCTGGTTAAGTCTGAGACTTGGCCAAGTGAAGGCTTAGAGCTCCCTGTGATTAGGCATTATAATTAGCTCAGAAATCTTTGCCTCTGTGATCAAGGTGCACTGTATAATGCGGCTTATAGTTGGCTCTAGTCCTGTCACATACCTTCAGAGCAGTATAAATGACAATGCTTTGTTGGACATCTGTATGTATTTTTTTAACTGTATTGTAACTTTTATACAAATTTTGGTAATATGCGCCATGCAGGTAAATCGGAAGTAACTGGCTCCTCAGAAACTTGGGGCTGATGCTAGTCCCTTGTTCCCTCAGTATAACAATTTCTGGTCATGGCCAAGGCTTGCCTTACTCTTTCCAAGTGTGAAGACCAAGCCATGGTGACTAGTGGCTGATTGAGTATAGAGACCAAATCAAAAAGAAAACTTCAGGGTAATTAGAAAGAGCGTGCGCCCTTCCTAGGAAGTCTGTACCTCTTTCTGCACTGGATGACCTTGCGTTTTGAGGCTTCAACTTGATGGTATAACAGGATGAGCAGTCCCCATGTTCTTGAGTGTTGAAACTTGAAAGAACAGTTTGAAATCCAGTTCTTGAAAATACAAAGTTGAATGATAAACTAAACTTTGTCTTAAAAAATACTTTCCTAAGGAGTATTAGGTTAGGTGTCTCTTTAAACTTTACATGCTTTTAATTTGTAGTTCCATATGAAAGTTTTGACTTCTTCGTGTTTTTTGAAAGTGCAAGAGGATGTACTCGGCCTTAGTGAAGGCAGTGAAAGTTTCTCCAGCACATTGTAGGATCGGGCTGCTTTTGTGCTTCTCTGTTGGTTTTGAAATGCAGCAGATTGTGATGTGACTGCCTTTAAGTATTGTAGGTCAAACTCAATAAATTTGCTTCACTTCTCATGTAAGGTTTTGAGACTAAACAAGTGTGTTTAACCTACCTTTCCAAGTATCTTCAAAAACACAGCTCTATGCAGCAGCTTGCTCTTTGAACTTCATGAAGGAAGTATTGGTAAATGTTGCCTCTCTGGGGGGAGGAGGCTGCAGCAGTGTGATAAAATTGCAAAAATCCCCTCTCGGGAGGAAATTCTAGTCCATGCTTCCCACTTCAGCCCTGTCCTCCTATTGTGCAGGTACCTCTAGGGGACATCAGCGGGGTCTCGTATGTACTCTGTGTGTGTAAGTAGGTATATCTAGAAAAATATTCCCCTCCCTCATTAGGGGCAGGAGGATAAGGTTGTGAGTTTTTGTCTCTAAAGTTATTTTGTCTTCCTTGCCACCTCTCTTATCTCTGTGCTTTTCACCTGGATGGATTTCACAAATAACAATCTGAGAGAGCCTACGGCTTGTTTTCATAGTGTAGCTGTCTAATTAGAGGAGTCTAACCACGTGGCTGTCCGCAGCTTTACCGTTCTGCTGTCTGTAGGTATCTGTGATAGCCCGTCATGATAGCACTTCAGCTCACGAGATATCTTACCAGGTTGGAGTTTAGTTCATGTAGAGACTTTGATTTAAAAGTTGGGTATTGAAAATAATTATTAGTGTACGTGACCTTGAATTGGTGTCCTTCTAGACTTTATGACCGTAGTATGAAAGCACAATGTAATAAATGTAATCATAATTGTGGCTTCTGGATTCAGAAATCCCTAGGGAGTACGTATAAACAAGGCTTACATGCAGGGGCACGATGCCTGCCCTCCCATCTTAACTGTTCTTTGCTGAGAGTCACTGGAGAGGGCACACAGAGCTTCTGGTTCCACAGGGGGATTGGGGACTGATAAAGGCTAAGGCAAACGTCTCCCAAGTAGGAAATGGCCTCCCCGCTTGAGGAACTGGAGTGGCAGGGCTGGGAAAGTCTGCCTTACATAACAGCATTGCTTTTGAAGCAACTCTTTACTTGCAGCTTGCATTGAAATGTGGAGTTTTTTCTCTTCCCTCTGACTTCTCTTGCCCTCTCTGGGGTTCTAAACTTGTCCTTCTGTTCTTGTCAGTGGCCAAGACTCAAACCGATGTTACGTGTGAATGGGGGTAGAGGGAGGGTTTTTCGCCTCCTCCACACTTTGTATTGAGAGCTAGCTGCCCCATGTAGCAGGCACCGTTGGCTGGAGTTCTATGTAGTTCTGCATTTAGGTTGCTAACAGCTGTGTGAGAAGCTAAAAGTGCTGCATCTGTAATCCAAGCTTTTTTTGTGCTAAACAGTGCAAGTGATTGGTAGATACCAGTGTGAGCGTCTATTCCCCTGGCTGACGTCCCCTCATCCCTAGGAGGGAGCTGCTCTGAGTGCTTTTGGGGGAGGGTAGGGGGGCTGTAAAGGCAGGCGTACCAGGTGTAGCATTTGTACTTTCTCGGTATTGTTTTCTGTCTGGGAATCTTAAAGATGTCCCTCCTGGGATCCTTGTGCTGATTTGTGCAGCTGCCACCGCACTGTTCATGACAGTAGCCATGGGAACACAAGTAGGATGATACAAGTTTAAAACTCCAACTTGTTGCTAGGCAGACCAAGCTCAACCTGTGGATTAAGTAGTCTTAACAACAACAACAAAAAAACCCCCTGTTCTGGTATCCTGTCTCTTTCGAGGGGGAAGACAACTTGGCTGGCCCCAAATTCTGGGTCTTTGTCTTTAGGCTGGCAGAATGAAACCAGCCCCCAACAGGTCCCCTGACAGCAGCCAACCTTGGGGGAAACTCCTCTTGGCCATCTGAACACTGAGTACGTGGTGGCTGGGTGAGCGGGAGTTTCAGCAGGTAGGTTTTGCTGCAACCTTTTCTTAAAGTGCTGCGAAGTAAAGCGATGTGCCATCTGATGCAAAACCACTGCGCTGCTCATATAGTCTAAAAGTTGTAGCCTGCATTAAAATAGATACTGCTGAAAGTGACATACACACTAAACAAAGGTCAGTGGCTTAAAATATCACAAGATCGCTTCTAAACTCTGTCTGTAAAAACTCAAAATTATGACTAAGGCAAGGTAAACACGTTCAAAACTTACAATGCTTTTGTACACTGTTAGCGTAGATGCCAGTATGTGCTGTATGAGCTGGCGTAGACCTTGGGCAATCTCTTGTTGATAAGTTGCTTTGTCCGAAGCTGGTGTTCTGGCACTTCTTGTTCAAGAAATAAGGGCAGCCTGTTCCCTCATGTTATTTTTGTCATTGATGCCTGACAAAGGATGTATGGGAAATTAGAGGGGCCTGAAGGGAACTGGAGACCCAAACTCCAAGGGAGAGATGGGCCTTGTGTGCTTTTTGAGGGTTGAGCTCCAGCACGCCTTTGTCTCTGCAGCTGTTGGCTTCCTGTATCGCAGCAGTAATTGGTTGTGCTCTGGCCACTGGTTTAAATGGATCTTTTTTATTTTATAAACGTTTGCTGTGCAGAACTGTCATTCCTGTTGGAATAAGGCCATTTATAGAGATGCTCTCAATTACCACCTGCTCTTTTTCTTTCTTAGCAAAGTACACTCTTACCTAATTTAACCTCCCCCAGCAACTGCTTTGAAGTAAATTTCTCTCTGCACCTTGCCTCACTGTTACCCCTAACACCCATGACCACCCTAACAAACTGCAGTTGTCCTTCCAGAAATTACTGTCCTTCTGGAAATTACCTACTTCTGGGGGGAAAAAACTGCTTGCTTGTTTTGCCTCAAATGTTTTTGTTATTCAACTCTTATAAGAAAAAATTGCTTTCCTTTAATATGCCTCAGCCCTTTTTTTTGTTTCCTAAGTTGCTATTTGTGGTTCTCCCACTTTCATTATAATTTGAATACAGCTTCTAGATCGTATCTGTCTATCCTCTTACTAACCCAACCCTGCTCAGATTTCTGTGCTCTTCCCTAAGCTCCTGAGCCCTCTTTCCCTGTGCTTTCCTCCTCCAGGAGAGACACCTTCTCTGTGCTTGAACTATATTGTAATTGTTGTCCCAAGTTTCCTTTCAGGCTGGAAGAAAAAGTGGTCGTGATTTTTACTTTGTTATCATTTTCCTCTAGAAGATGGGCAAACATAGCAGAACTCTGCCCCATAACCTATTTTACAACTTTGCATACCTTTCTGATTATGGCATCTGCCTGCTTTTCAAGCATTTAAATAGCAGTGATGTTTCCACCTTTCCAGGCTCCTTTCTCAAGGCTTTTTTGCATCACTGAAGAATTTCTGCCTCAGCTTCTCCTGTGGAAGCCTCAAGGCACTGCTTGCTCTTGTTGGAGCAAATACTTTCCCCTGCATTAACCTTGTAGAGCATCCGTCTCTTTGGCCAGTAGTGTCACTTCTCCTGAACTGTTGCTGCTGTGAGCAAACAGGTGTGTGAGAAAGCTGATCTCTCCTGCAGGCAGGGCTGCTCTGGAGACGGGGCTAAGCACTTGGCTGGGCTGAGCACTTGGCTGAAGCCTCCAGCCGGCCCCTGCCTGCAGGGCACTGAGACTGAGTTGTCATGCGTAGCTCTGAAGCCTATCCTACGAGTTTGGAGAGGAGGGAGGGGAGGTCTCCTCTCCCATTTTATGAATACATCAACCTCGGGGTTGCTGGCTGACTCAGATCTGCAAGCAGTGAGCTGTGATGCAGTGAGGATGGGCTAGTGCTCTGAAGATCTTTCCCTCTTCTCTTTTTGCTGTAGACTCAGCCTCAGGCTCATCGCTGGGTGTGCTGAGTTGGGTGATGCTGAGGGGAGCTGGGAGGGTACAGCTGGATCTCATCTGAAGTTCTCATTGCCTCTCTTCTCCTGTTAGGCTTTGTACAAGTATTGAGTAACTTGGGGGGAGAGGATTGCTGGTGGGAACTTGGTGGCAGAGGGAAGATCTTTCAGAGCTGTTGTCTGGCTTTCAGCCCAACAACATCTGAGTTGCTTGGCAGATTGTTTCCTCCTGCGTGTACTGGCTCCGAGAAGCGGGTCTGCTCTCTGGGAAACCGCTGCATTGTGCTTTAGCTATTCCTGTATTTTAGGTGGGTTTTTAGTCGTCTTCATTTGATTTTTCCACCCCCCAGATTTGCTTGAGAGTGTGAGTGCATGAGATCAGTTTCTCTTGTTTTGTTTCTTAGGCAATTTCAGGTGAAACAGCAAGCTGTCCTCCACTGGCAGGTCAGATGCTGTCCACGTGGTGCAAACAGGGCAGGCACAAATCCAAGCCATCCTGCCCATGGTCTGAAAATTGGCAAGGGTCTAGGGGGTATTTGCAGATACATTTGTGGATTTGGGTGAAGAATGACTTTTTCTATTGGAGCAGAAGAAAAGGTGGTGGAGCTGGGAGATGTTGCAGTTTGCTCTGGTGCAGCTAATGACTGAGGTGCATCCACGTGCTGGTCCAGGAGCAGAGATGGGCAGCACTTTTGCCTGACGATCCGAGACTGGCCGCTACTGGTTTGAAAGGGTGAATGTATATGGAGAGGACGTGTATAAATGTTTGAGTTGTTCAAAGTGTGTGTGAGTAGTTATATTAGGCAAATGGATGTCTTTTATTGTACCCATCTTGCTGAAGTTATTTCGGAGGATGGGAGAGAAATAAAGACAGAACTTCTTGAGCCCCTAATGAGACTATTTTTAGAGGTCATATAAACAAATAAATGAGGTGTCAGGGGAACTAGGCTCGGAAGCAGTCCTTATAGCTCTGAAACTTGCTGGGAAGGGGACTGTTTTTATGTCTTGCTACTGAGCCCTTGCGAAGAGGCTCTGGAAGCAGACACTGGTCTTCTCTTGAAACCAACTGTCTCCAGCTCAGTTTGGTGGAATGCTGCTCTGTCTGGTTATCGCTCCCTCTGCAGCAGCTGCTGTGTTGCCCAGAGCAATACCTCTTGAGCAGCAGTGTGTCCTTTTGTTTCGGCTTAAGAGGAGGAAACTACTGGGTGCAGTAGTATTGCTTGCAAAATTATTTTGGTGTCTACTGGGGGACAGGGTAGGAGGAGATGTGATGGGATCTCTGAAAGAGATGGGTATGAGAAATGTTTGTAGTGCCTGTGTAGATAAAGGCAGCGGATTTAATTCATGCTGCCAGAGCTGGGACAAAGCTTGGAGCAGGTGCACACCCAGAGCTTGCTTAAGTTGGATGGATGCCTGCTGAAATGTTTATCAAACATGAGAATAAAAGGAAAAGGGTTGTATTTAACCTTTTTTTGATGATGCATTTTAAAAATAACTTAGATTTCTAAAATGAGCAGCAGTTACAACCAGGGTTTGAAAAATTGACTTGGCGCTTGCAAGCCACAGTGGGAAACACCTGTGAGGCAATACACCCTGCAGCAGGAAGGGATAAAATGGTAGGGTGCTGCTTGCATACTGTGGTGTTTGTCAGCTGTTGCAGCAGGGTCTGCCTTGAGTGCAAAGGCAACCCTAGCACACTTAACTGCTACTTGGTTCTTGCTCTTTCATCGGTAGACACAATTTGGCTTGATGTGTATTTCACTGCTGTTCACGCAATTCTGAGCCTCTGGAGTAGGAGAGAATGAATCTACTTAAGTCTTAGTTCAGTTTTACCCCTGTAAAACTGTGGCACGCACTGGAGGCACTGAAGCTGTCTTCAGACTAAGGAAGACACTACTGCACTAATGTGCTAATTTTATACTCTCACTTGGCAGGTTGCCTTTGTAATCAAAAGGGCTGGAAATTTTTCAGTTTGAACAAAATGTTCTAAGTAGCTGTTCTCTAGGTAGAAATGGGTTTGATACGGGATACTGCCTTCAAAAGAAATGCGTCTTTCCATATCTTTCCGAGCATAATAATGCTAACTAAATTTCTCTTTCCTGACTAAGTGAAGCTATAGTCAAGACTTGGGTAAGGCTTACCTGTAAAGTTTCCTGAGCAGTGGTGTATCTCGTCAGTCTCTATGCATCTGATGGGAATGGAGACGGGGAATGTTTTCAGAAAGTACCTGGAAGTTTTAGGAATGACAATTGTAATGAATTTCAACAGAGCCATTCTATTATGTGTCATTTTCTCTGTTTGGTTAATAACTATTGTACAGGCTTGGTAGAAAGCATGGTCAAGATACAAAAGCTTGTTTCAAGCAAGTTTGGAAGAGAATGTCCTGGTGAGTTGTACAGTACCTGGCACATGGGGATTATGCAGCGGGGAGTAAGTATTGCTTCTCTACAATAGTGTAAAAGTAATTAGAAACATCTTTTGATGCCCTTGGGGTTTTTGTGCTTTGCTTTAGGGAATCAGTGAGCACTGACTAGAGAACACGTATCCTGACTTTACTTTTTCCAATGAAAATGGCCATGGGAGCAGAACAATCATATTTTTAAAGTGGTTTGAAGTGAAATATTTAACTCAAAGGCCGTGTTATGTTACTAGAACGCTTAAAACAAATGGCAGACTTGCTTCCAGACTGTATGAAACTTGTATCTTTCTGTTGCCTTTGGTTTTATTTTTTTGAAGTAGCTTCCAGTGTTCTTGGATCTATATAGAATTTTAAATACACTATTTTTTAATGAGCCTAAAATTTCAAGTTCTGTAATACTATAATGAGAGCTAGCTGCTAAACTTTGTTGCTTTGAGTTTGAGATAGAACAAAACTGTGTGCCATGTGTTAAAAGGACAAGCCGACTTGACAACAAGAATGTGTTTTATCTTCTGCGTTTTGGCAAGACTCTAGTCTTGGAGGGCAACTGTAAGGAGAGAGAAATCAGTGAAGATGCAAGCATGGTGCGAGAAGGACTTGTGAGGTCAGCAGAGCTGGAAACTAACTTTGATGGGAGGGAGGAACAGGAAGAGAACCAACCAAGAACCGCTGAAAAGTAGCAGTGGGGAAAATCTTAAGAAAAAATAATCTCGTGCTGTTAGTGTTGTCTTCTAAAGCTATTTGGCTATTCTTTCTGTTTTATCATTTGATAGGTTAAAGATTCAGTTACCAGTTCAGGGGAGTGCAAACATACCTTCCTACACTAATATCGATAATATGGTATTGAAATGAATTCCTGAGATCAGGAGACAATCACGCTGGTGGTGTGGTGATGGGAAGGGAAGCTACATTTGTAATGGTATCTTACTAGCCAAAGGCTGCTGTAGCTGAAGACCTGACACATCCACATTGAGCTGAGCTGCTGCTTCTGCCTGCAGCAGTTGTTCTTGTCTACGTTATGTACATGGCTTATGTACATACGCTTATGTACATGGCTGGGTACTGCTCTGGCAACCTGGGCAAATATGCAGGTTGCCTGGTGATGGGAGAGCCAGAGCACTCCTGTCCATCCTTTCTCTCCTCCCAGGGAAGGAGAGCAGCAGCTTTGTCTCTTCATATGTCCTCTGCCAGCCCCTCAACTGCTCAGGCCGTTTGGCTGAAACTCTTCTTTGTTGTGACTTTTGTTCTACCTTACCCAAAAACAGTCTGCTCAGAAGTTGAGGACTCGCATAGGGGGATGCAAGTTGTGTTTGGTACCTGCTGTTGTTGCTCTTTCACTTGTGATTGCTTGTGACCATCAGCAAAGTGTGATGTCCCCACAGCATACTGTTTACTTGGCCTTGCTGTGCTGGGCTTGGTGAAGCTTGGTCACCATGGAGCTAATGACTTGCTTGCCATAACCTGCGATAAACGTGTAGGGAGGATTGCATGTGACTGTTTCAGCCATCCTGTCAGTATATTTTACTGTTGGTTGACCTGCCTGTCCTTTGAAGCCAGGCAGCATGCCTTTGTACTGCTGTCGGGGCATGGGGACCTCATGTGTGATGACGTTGTGCTGGACTGTAGCAGGCTGCTGGAAGTGGGAGCGAGCCAAATGAACTGCTGTCTCTGGGGACTGTGCCCAAGCCAGATGCAGGAAGAGCTGAACACTGTACGCCACTGTGCAGGCTGGCTCTTGGTACAGTATTCAGCTGAGTAAAATTGCAAGATGTGCTTTGTAGGGTCTAGAGTCTCAATTCACCTCTGAGTGGAACTTCTCAAATCTTGTTACTTCTACTCAGGCTTGAGTTTTACAGCACAGGTCTTGTTCTTCCATCTCTGTATTTTACTCCATGTAAGTTATTGGCTAAATACTTGTTTGGGTTAAGGGGCCCTTATAGCTTTCTCTCCTCCTACCTCTGATTTCCCTTCTTTCCAGACTCCTTGTTTCATCCTTGAGCTGCACAAAGCACTGTCTTGCTTTCAGAGGTGGAAATACTATTACTACTTGCATTCCTAGACCTCCCTGAGGCTTGGACAGGCCTGCTTAACTCAGATCTCCTGGGTCATGCCAGTTCCTGTTCCTTGTGCCACGCAACAGCTCAACCTCCTCCCTCTGAAAAACAAGCAATGTTGCAGTCACTCATGCACGGTTCCTGTGCTGTGCACAGGATTTGAGAGGGGATCTCATCTGTGCTGGTTAGTATCTAAAGGGTGGGTGTCAAGAGGATGGGGTCGGGCTTGTTTAGGTGGTGCTCAGCAACAGGACAAGGGGCAGCGGACACAAACTGGAGCACAGGCAGTTCCACCTGAACATGAGGAAGAACTTCTTTGCTGCGAGGGTGACAGAGCCCTGGCACAGGCTGCCCAGAGAGGCTGTGGAGTCTCCTTCTCTGGAGATATTAAAAACCCGCCTGGACATGTTCCTGTGCAACCTGCTCTGGGGGCACCTTCTTTAGCAGGGGGGTTGGACTGGGTGATTTCCAGAGGTCCCTTCCACCCCCTACAATTCTGTGATCCCCCTCTGCCATTAGGGGTGTCCTTGCTGCAGCAGATAATTGCTCTGGTGCTGCATTTGGCCAGCTGTGTCCAGGACCTTGCTCAGTAAGAGCAGGCACTTTGTGCTGGTGCTGCTGTTAGGCATGAGATCACTGTCGTACTTGGAGCACAGTACAGTTACACCCTGTTGTTTCACAGATGTGTCCATGTCACACAACTGTAGGGTGACAAAGATCTTCTTGTCCAAGCAGGTGTTTAAGTGGCTATTTAACTTTCATTGTAGTGGACTATCTCCATGCAACTACAATTGAGTGGAGTAGAAGTGTGGGCTAACATTGGGGGTGATGGGAATACTGCCTCCAAATAGCCACAAATAAATAGTATTTGGTTGTGGCCAAGCACAACTAGAGTGTTAGTGAAGCGAGCGAGGGACTAAAGTAATGATTGTGGACAGACCCTGGAATGAACTGGATGGGGGAAGCTGTCCACACCAAAAATGGCCCTTCTGTGTAGAGTCTGACTAATTGGCATTGACAGGGGAAGAGCGTGTAGGACACTGGGATTCGCCGCTAGCCTGTGAAGGGCACTCTGGGGGATACCTGACCGCTGGAGGTGGCTTGTGAAGCTGGCTGATAGGTTCCTTCCAGGGTTTAGATGTCTACTAACAAGAAAAGTTAGGCAGTGGTAGGGGAAGAAAAATAGCTTGTTCCCCTCCTTCAGTCATTTGGACTGTAAGAGTACAATTTGTGCTGGGGTTAGGGAAAACGAATGCTGTCACCTGCAGCATTTGTGGCTCTTGGTACTTACTTCCCTCCATGTAGAGGAGCTTGGGACATATGTGGGCCACAGGGAAAGCAGCCACTGTTCCTGTTCAGGGCAGGACTTCAGTGCACAGTTAATGCAGGTACTAAGATGAGTAATTAGCACCTCTGCTCTGCACGTGTGTTGTCCATAGCTAAGCTGTCAAGTTCTTCTGTTCTCTTACTCTCTTAGCNTGATAGGTTCCTTCCAGTGTTTAGATGTCTACTAACAAGAAAAGTTAGGCAGTGGTAGGGGAAGAAAAATAGCTTGTTCCCCTCCTTCAGTCATTTGGACTGTAAGAGTACAATTTGTGCTGGGGTTAGGGAAAACGAATGCTGTCACCTGCAGCATTTGTGGCTCTTGGTACTTACTTCCCTCCATGTAGAGGAGCTTGGGACATATGTGGGCCACAGGGAAAGCAGCCACTGTTCCTGTTTAGGGCAGGACTTCAGTGCACAGTTAATCCAGGTACTAAGATGAGTAATTAGCACCTCTGCTCTGCACGTGTGTTGTCCATAGCTAAGCTGTCAAGTTCTTCTGTTCTCTTACTCTCTTAGCCTCCAGCTGGGTCACCTCTCTTTGCGCAAAGGACGCTGGACTTCAATGAATGAGAAACCAGTTAGGAGGTCAGCCAGCTTGATATGCAGATAATGTGGTGCTATTTCTTCCCCTTCCTCCCCTTTTTGGCCCAGTGGATTAAAACCTAGCTCTGAAGAAGTGTCCTCCAGTTGATTTTCCAAATGGGGAATCAGGCAAGGCTTCTTCTGTTAAGGGAAGATAAGCTTTGTTTAGGTTACTTTGCAATGCAGCGAAGAGCGCTGACATCTGAAGGTAAAAGGTGGTGGCGGGGAGAAGACTCTTAAAAAGAGCTTGGTTTCATTAAGCAAAGTCACCTAAAATCTTGATGTGTGAGAATCATTTCCACTTGGCAGAGACTGTGACAGGTGTTTCACCATAGGATACTCATTGCTTGTCTTCCAGTGTGACCTTGGGCAGAAACCTGAACCTCTTAGCTTTCTCTGTTTTATGTTAAAGCTAGGGTGTTGTTCATTATGGGGATGATAAAGGAGTGGACGAGTGTGCATGTATCTAGAGACATTAGAGAAGAAACCATCAGCCTGAGCATAGCTAGTGCTTTATGAGGCAGGGCTGGAATCCCCCCGTCTGATTTGGTGACAAGTAAGATGGGGAGAAGAGGTGTCAATGTTTGTGGTCTGTCTTATTAACAGAATTAATGCATCTGAAGTCTGGTCTGACCACAGCAGACTAATTCCTGTTCTGAAGGTAAAACAGGGAAAGGTTTTCCTTTGTAATCTGTCTTCCAAAAGTCAAAAGTGTTTCTGGCTGCAGGGTAACTAATGTGTATTAACTATTCCACTGTGAATTTCTTGTGGAGACAGTGTGCTTGCTCTACCTTTACTACAAAGTAGAGCAGGTGCAGCCAATGCTCGGCTTGCCCACCATCTCGGGGAGGAGTCTGCATCTGTGCACTGAGTGGGGAGGGAGACATGACTCTAGCAGGGAAGGCAGAAGCTAAATCTACACACTTCTGTTTCAGGCTACTTGGAAGGAAGAGAAATATATAGCAAATAAATGTGTGTTGGCTACTTGGAAGGAAGAGAAATATATAGCAAATAAATGTGTGTTGGGGTTAGATGCTGTTGTGCCAGACCTGTGCTGTGATGCTGATGTGTCTCAAAGTTTGATTCCTTCCCTCTGTCTATAATGGAGTGGTGAGGGCCTAGAAGGATTCCTAGACTGTCCAGTGCTGCTCATGGAAGGGCATCTTTCTGTGGGTTACCTTAACTTACAGTTCCTGATACTGCCTCTCTTGCTCATGCAAGAAAAACTGCTCCAAGGGACCACTGGAGTTAGGGAGTCCTCTGCTCTGGCTGCTTTGGTGTTGTCCCTGTTTCTGGAATGTCACTTTTTGTGGGTGAAGCCTGGCACAGTGGAGCAGCCACAGCCCTGGAGCAGGGGGATTTCACTGGCTCAGGAGAAACCTTCCCACCTAAAGGGTTTGGAGGGTGTTTCTTGGCAGTTTCTCTTCCATGCTTTTTTCTGTGAGTGTTTCACCAGAGGGTTTCTGAGAATCTGGAGACTTGTCCCCTGAAGATCTGGGAGGGGAATACAAAATATCGGAGAAGTTAGGGCAACTCTTGAGGTGGTGTGTTCTAGCATGTGGAATTCAAGCAAGTGCCTGAATCTCAGAATTTCCAGCACTCAAAGGCCTCATCTACTGCAAAAGCTGAAGAAATGAATGTCAGGTGATGCTGGTAGAAGCATGTTCAGTTCTCCTGGACTCCTCTCTAGCTGCCTGCCTAAATAAACACCCTGTGCATTAGTAAGACCATTGTCTCATGCCTCTGAGCTAAGCTAATTTTTCCCACAGTGGTATAAAACAGGAAATGAATTCCAAATCTTTATTAAATGACAACTCCAGCACTACCCCCTGCAAAGTGATGAGAGGAGATTTGGTCTATGGAGACACTACAGCATTTGTCACTTGGCCATGTACAAGGTAGCCAGGGGGTGCTGAGTGCCTGCCGCATCCATCAGAAGTCCTTGGTAGTGGAGCTCAGGTTTGTTCCAGCCCTCACTGTGCAAGCTGAAACTGTACAACATGTGAGTCCCAGTTGTTTGGAAATCTTAACTGAAGTTGTATTCAGTCAGCTCTTGGAAGGGAGAGATTAAAAGCAGGTCCTAAATGTGTCTGCTGTGGTATGTGAAAACCACGGTCTATTGNAGTCCTCGGTAGTGGAGCTCAGGTTTGTTCCAGCCCTCACTGTGCAAGCTGAAACTGTACAACATGTGAGTCCCAGTTGTTTGGAAATCTTAACTGAAGTTGTATTCAGTCAGCTCTTGGAAGGGAGAGATTAAAAGCAGGTCCTAAATGTGTCTGCTGTGGTATGTGAAAACCACGGTCTATTGGATGGTGAAATTATCTTCCTAGGCTCAGTTATAACGGAGCCTTAGGGCACCCTGAGGGGAATAGGCTCTTGTTACTCTGATGTGGAGGCATAATTTAAGGAGGCCCCTCTCAGGGTTCAAGGCCTCGTGATGACCTGCTTTACCGTGAAGGGATGCTGTCATGACACGGACAAGCAGAAGCTGGTCCAAGGCTATGACCAAGTACGCCTGGCTGTAGTCTGACATGTGTGTTATGACAGATGAGTAGGCAGGTGAGCAGAGAAGAGGGTAAGAGGTCAGAGTAGCTAGAAGGGCTTCTCCTGGATCTAGCAGCCAAACAGCCATTGTCTTAATCAGCATGTTGTGGGATTGGCTTGCGGAGAGAAGAATGAAACAAACACTGGCTCAGCAACCTGCTTGCTAGTATGCACCCAAGTGTCTCAAAAATGTAATTCTTTAAGGTGTATTACCAGCTATGGAGAACATTTTGTGTCTCAAATTGGTCTGTAGCCATCCTTAGTTATCATAAGACTTCTTGCAGGGTGTGTCTGTCACGCTAATATAAATCATCCATCCACCTAGTGACAAAAATCCCTGCTACTTATTCCTGAAAACTTGCTTTTGAATTGTCAGAGTGTGAACAATCTGGTGGACTTGGCAGTAAGTCTGAAGTGTGTTGTGCTGGCTTGACCCCTGCTTGGTGCAGCCTGCGCAAGGGAACCTGGATGGAGCCCCCAGCTTCAGCAGTTGCTGGAAGCCTGGCTGCCTGCTGCTTGTGTCTTCTCGGCTCTGTGAAGTTTTACGCCTTTAAGCAAATGATCTTTCTCAGTAATTGGCCTGGGGGCTTGGAAAAAAGGTGTGTGGCACCATGTTCTGCTGTAGAGCTGCTTGAAGGGGAGCAGAGAGTGATGCTGCTGGCATTCTAAGAGCAGTCCTTGAGGCCCAGGTAAGTATACTGTGACTGGCTCTGATCGAAGGCTTGCAGAGTGCCTCTGTTGCCAGTTTGCAAAGCTCGCTCCTTGTGGCTTTATCAATTACGGCTTTAAAAATAAACTTGGAATTACTGGCTGTGTGCAGGCTTGTGATGGTGGGATACGCTGTTCGTTCATTTTTGAGATAGAGGTGTTGGTCAGCTGCTGGCAGGTAGAAATCCCTAATGTAGGTGCTGTGTGCCCAGCAAACCCCACGCTGCTACCAGCAGGACTTGCTGGGCGGCAGTTTACTATAGCTGTACAAAGCACAGCTCTGCCAATACAGCAGGATACATACTGGGAATGCTCTGGGGATGATTCTATACTTAACTGCTGTGGAGTGAATCCATGAACTTCAGAGCATAAATGCCATGAAGCAGAGCCCAAGTAGGTCAGTGGAACAAGTCCTTTTGGGCTGGAGAACTGTAGGCTGGGCCTTGTGTTGCCATTTCTCCTCTCTTTTCCAATTCTTGACGTGAAACAATTGTGGGGTTTTTTTCTTCTCCTCTCCCTTTTATTTTTATGTAGCTGGTTTTAATCCTATCACCCGTGATTCTCCAAAATTGTAAGCTGGCATGAGACTTGATGAAAGCTTAGCAATCTTCTTTTAGTATTCTAGGAGCTTTTATGATGAGAACAACAAGATTTCTGGAACCTAAATGCCTTGTCCTCACTCGTTTAGCTTTTTGTTTTAATAGCTGTCTCAAGTGATCTTTTTCAGGCAGTTCACCTGGTGCGGAGGTAAGATTTGCTGTTCTGAACTTCTCAGAATCCCTTCTGCCGCCTGCCTCCTAAAAGCTCTGTACTCTGCCACTGCAGCGCCTGGTTAGAATAAACTGATGTGGCACGTGAGGAAGGATGGACAAGGGAAGTAGGGGAGCAGACTTGTATCTGTAGCCTCCTTTCTTATAGGTAGTAGCTTGCTTTTCTTCCTAGTTCACTAATTTATTCCTTCATTTTCCTTTGCATTAGTCTTTGAAATACTGCTAGAAAAGGATAGGCATAAATGCAGTTTCCTCTGTTCTGAAGTCTAACAGAGATAGCTCATTAGCTTCTCTGTAACTAACTTATCCTCCTTAACTACTGCTTTTTGTTCCTGAGTTTTCTAGAAGATCTTGCTGACTTGCATCAAAACAGGAAGTCTGCAGTGCTGTAAATAACTGGGTGGTTCTGTCTGATTTTTTTCCATCCAACATTTTACCAGCCAGAGTTAATTCCTTTTTACTAACATCAGTTGTCCTGAGCTAGGGCTAGACTATCTCGTCACCTAACCTATTGGGATTCATTATGGAGAAACGTGGGATTTGAGGAAGAGTAGGGTTGGTCCTGCCTTGCCCTTCTGTTGTATTTTGGCAATATTCCCTACAAAGGTACCATTTGTGAAGACACTGCAGAATGTCAGAGCATCCTTGGACTCAGCCTGAAGGTTGCTGTCTGTATTAACCTGACTGTAGAAAAAGAAGGCTTAGTTCAGCAGCCTCTGAGGAGGAGCATGCCAGATGGACACAGAGGGTTTTGGTTTCCTGGTGAAGTTCTGCTGCTGAATTGATTCAATCATAGCAGTATAACCATGGAGCAGCCTCCTTCCACTGCAAGAGTGGACATAGTGTGGTGCGACTACATTTTCAGCGATAATAGCTGTTCAGTGTAGCTTGCTCTCATCTTCCATATCTGTACAGAGATTTTGGTTAGGTCATGACTGTCCCTGCTTGGAGTAGCAGCTATAGGTAGGCTAACTGTACTATGCAGTGAGATTCCTGGATGTAAGAACTTCAGGAACTCTTTTTAATAGCTCAGGTATATGAGTACCATCTTCCTGCTACGTTCTTTTAGTGGGTTGTTTTAAGTAAAGCTTAAGCTGTGTAGCACAGCTGGCTACAGATCTGTGGAGACAAAGGGTTCTGGCTTACTCTTTGTCTATACTAAAAAATATGTGAGTATGTATCTCCTGTACGAGCTGAGCTAGGGTGTGAATTTAATCTGCTGAAGTTAAGGCTGGGTAACCTTTACGGAGGAACTCCAGTCAGTTGTGAATAGCTTGTTTTATCCTTCCTTTCTCCTTCCCAATGAGGTCTGTTATTTAGAAAGAGGTTTTGTGACACCTTAAATGATACTTGGAAAGCTGCAGACTTGCCCAGGTAGGCAAGGCATCTCATATTCTACTAGACACCACTCTGAGGCTGTGTGCATGCCCCAGGACATCTTCCTTTTGTCCTGCTGGAGTGAATGGGTTCTGCTCTTGCTTTGCCCTCTCAGGCCAGGAATCATTTTATGGATATCTCTGGTATTGAGGTCCCTGGAAAGGACTGTGTCTCAAGCAAAAGGGACTTGCCCAGGTGACTGGCCCGATGCTGGTGTCTGTTTCCATTAGCACTGGAACCGGATGTACAAGTGCTGTTGGTGCCTACACTGGAAAAGTTACGAATTGAGGGTATGCCTGAAAGCACAGTAGTTCTCCAGAACTCCACAGTTTGTTTTGTTTTTTTTTTTCTTCCTCTGAAGGGGCATTTTGTGTAGTTCAGTCTGCTGTGGAAGTTGTTCTTCAGCAGGCATGGTGATCTGCCTGTGTTGGAGGTTCATTCTTTGGATGGGATGGATAGAAGGAAGCCTCCCATGGCCACTGTTACCTGCAGGAGGCAACTTGACTTCCTGTGGTCTTTTCACTTTGAAGTGCACTGTAGTAAAAATTCCCCCAAGGTCTGTCTTTGCACGGCTCGCATATGTGCAGCAATTCTTTCTGCTGCAGAACCCAGAACACTGTCCTAGTAATGGCTTTTAGACTTCTAGACCTCTGCAGGTATGTCTGCAAAGTGATGAGTATCGCTGTGAGTTGAAGGCTGGAGGAAATTGAGGCACTGAGATAAAATGACTTGCTTCTGCTCCAGGGAACAAAACCTAGTTTCCCATGTAGCACCCCTGTTCCACGTTCAGTCACTTTCTGTGGTAGTCAGAAATAAATCAATTTTCATACAGCTTTTACTTCAGAACTGCAGTGCATAAGCATCCTAGCAGACGATCTAAGCTTTTGTTCTCCTCTTGAGAGGAGAAAACATGGGGCTTCTGCCTTCAAAGCAACTTAGCAGCGTAAGGTGCTTATGAATGAGTAATGAGATGGAGGGAGTCCCATTCCAAGGATCAGATCTTTTGGGACTATGAGAAGAAAATAATTCACTCAGGTTTTTTGTGTGTTTTAATAAATGAATAAAGTGGTTTTATGGGTGTCATGTGAGCTCTGGGCTCAAACTCAGAAGGTCAGACTGAAGTCAGATCCTCATAACCAGAAGTAAACGATACCTGGGACTGGTTCATGGATGATAGTGTTGTGTTTCATGAAGGCGAGATAGTTCTCCAGGGCAAGATTCAGTACATGACACAACACTTAACTATGGAAAGGTCTTATATGCGATGTACTAGATGTGAGGACTCAATAGGGAAAAAGAGTAAGTCATTAGCTCCAGAATCCACTTGCCCCTCCCCAAGTCCAGCTTGGAAAAGTCGGAAGGGATATCCTTGAGATATATTTAGGATTAAAAGTGAAAAGCTTTGAATGGAGATGACTGTTGTACTTAAGTTATTCAGAATGTTTTCTGTCACTAATGAATTCAAGTGTTTACTTCATTTAAGAAATCAGTATATACAAATTTAAGCAGTGATAATGTGGGATCAGATTTACTTTTTGTCCTTGCTGTTTCCATGTCACAATGAAGGACACTTACGTAGACTGGGGTATTGTGCTTGTTTCTTTGCATTTGCGTTATGACAACAGGTCTTTATTTACGTACCATTATAGAGGCCCCAGGCTATATAACCTTCTGTTTGAGTTAATGGTATTGATACTTCTTATTTCTGACGCTTTTCCTCACTCCTGTCTCCTTTTAGAAGTACACCAACTGGCAACAAATAGACTTATTACTGTAGTGTGCTGTGATGTTCTAGCCTTACTTCTGAATGGTGATAAGTGTGCCTTGTATTAAAGAGCTTTACTTGAAAGCACACCTGATGGAAATTTATGGGCTAACTCAATTAGGCACTATGTGTTTGTCATTCCTAGATGAGCAAATGAAGTTCTAAGTTCCTAGATCTGACTTCATTGAAAACTTCTGGGAAAGGGCAAGTAGAAAGAAAAGAGAACTAGTTTTCACTCTCGTGTTTCAAAACTTCAGGAAACAGTACGCCTCTGAATGATGCGTGAGGTGAACAAGACTGATCATCTTTACATTAGATGTAACAAGACAGGACAGTGTCTAACCTGTGAGAACATGGGGCATGGCACAAACCTTTCCCTCTGTCCTCTGTGTGTGTGCCTTGTTCTACCAGGATTTAGGTGGCTGGAGAAGTTCACTTTCTAATTCACAAGTGTTATATTTAGTGGCAGTGCTGAGAATGATGCTATTGTAGATGGCCTTGAAATCACCGGAACAAAGAAACGGGAGGAACAGGGGAAATTCACATTGTTTCTTGAACGATGGCAAAAGTGGTAGGGTTGTGTGGTTTCAAGTGTGTTTTCTACAGAAGAGCCAAGGGAGCCAGGGAAGAGACTGTTAGTATAGCTAAATGGCAAACCCAGGGATGATAATTGCTGCTTCTAGTAAAAAAAAAAAAAAACTCCACCCCCCGCCTTGTGGCTGAAATTGATGGTTCTGTAGAAACAGCAGAGGAAGGGCTTCTGAAAGCAGAAAAATCCACTTTCCTAATGATGTTGGTACCATGTCCTTGGCACATATGTTTGAATTGAAACCTCTGCTCAGGAAGGTGCCAGCATCACTGGGTAAAGTTGGACATGACCAATCCTAAACTTGATGAGTGAGCAACAACTGACTGCCTAGCGCGTGTGCATACAGCTTACGAGGGGGATCTACTCTGCAGTATTATTCTGTTGGGAGATGGCTGTAAGAGACAAATGCTTACATTTTGTTCCTACATACCATAGCCTGGTCTGTTCCCTGTCACTTTTGTCTCTCTGCTGCTCCTACAGGGACAATTCTTTGTTCCGGGTGGTGCAGTAGAACAGGTGCCTTTGCCTTACATGAAGCACTACTGCAGGACACTAGCTGAGCCTGCTGGCATGTGACCTTCCGTTTTGGGAATTGAGAAGCAACCTGGAAGCTCATTATATGAAAGCTTCAGCTTTCCAGTAGCATCATGCCTGCAAAGTGGGGCTTGAAAGAACAAGGTGTAGTTATTCTGCTCCTGTAGACCACTGTGTGTGATCTTAATAAAGGCTTTGCTCTCAGTTAGGATGTGGGGGAGAGAGGTTGCATCACCGAAGAGTGTCAGATGGAAACAAGTTGTCTAGCCTTACCAACTCTGCACAAAAAGAAGTATCCAAGGGCAGACAGAGTAAGCCAGAGATCTGGAAACTGTGGTGCTCTGGTGTTGTCTTTCCTAGAAGTTGCTGCAGAGCTCTCTACTGGAGATAGCAGAGATATTTAAACAAACTGCGTAGAGGGAGTGCTGTTTTCTTGGTGTATTGCTATAGTCAAGGGTGCAAGCATTCTCAAATAGATAGTGCCCAGGCGTCTATTAGGCATTGCTTAATTATTACTCCTATTTCTTGTGCAGAAATAACTTAAAACCTGCTGCTCCCAGCATCTATGCTAGTCTCACGTAACTCTTCCATGTACTGACCAGGCAGTTGTGTAAGAAGGTGCTGAGGTTCTGGGGGCATGTGCCAGGACTCTGGGACTCATTGTTGAACTGCTCTTGAACTGATAATGTCTTTTGATGAACTTGTTCCTACTTGTGGCTGAACTGTTACGTTCTGTAAGAGGGGGAAAACAGAGGCTTTTGGAGGTGACTTTACAAGTTTAGACCCAAGTCAGCAGCAAGAAGCATCTGAACTCTCCTGCATTTAAGTTGATGGCTCTGCTTCAACACAGCACCAGATGCAGCGGGATCTTCTTGTTCTGTGAGCCTGGAACAGCTGGCAATGGATCTGGAACAGTGCTATGAGACAGAGGTCTTTTAAGGAGTTTTATAAGTAGCTTTCTTCCTCCTTTCTCTGTGGGGGCACAGAAACGAGTAAGGCTGTGCAGTCAGCAGCTTGGCAGTCTGGAGTACTGTGCAAAAGATGGCTGCGGCTCTAAGGCTGGTGTTGTTAGGACTGTGTTGCTGAAGGCCATGTGAGTTGATCCGGCATATGGTTTACCAGCCTGGACGCAATGCTGGTACCTGTGATAATCATGACCTTGAGGAAATGAACATGTCTTGGGGCTTGTCAGGGATGTTTCTGTCTCCCTGCCTTGTGCCAAGGTCTTGCAAGCATTGCTGGTGTTCAGGCCTTGTTGGAGCAGAAGAGCTGGTGATTGTAGCATAAGCCAGATATACCAGAAAAAATACTTTGATACAAAGATCTGTCATCCAGCTGTTGAGAAAGCCTGGGCCATAATCCTGCTGAATGACAGTTTTTGAAGATGGGGTTTGTCTGGGGCTTCAGGGAGTCCACTTCTCTGCTGCTTCTGTGTCTTGTGCAGCAGCACATGTTGTGACCGTTCCTGCAGGAAGCTCCCACAGCTGCTGCAGCATAGTGGAGAGCTGCCTGCAGAGGTGTGGGAGGGTGAGCACGTTGCAGTGCTGCAGCTGGATGCCCTCACACAGGGCTCTGCAAGTGGAGGCGTAGGAAGTGTTGACAAGAGTGAACTTGGAGTCTTGCTTGCATTTGGGCCCAGTACAGACGGCCAGCGCCTTCTGTGGGCATTGTTCTGGTGGGATCTTAGGAACAAGTAGAATAAATGCTCTTGTCACCCTGAGCTGTAAACTCGTGCTGCAGGAATCTGCCATAGGAAGAGAGCTTCAGACTTCTTGTTTGGTGAAGCTGGTTTACTCTTGAGTTTGTGTTGTTTCTATTTTATTTCGGTTTTTAACTCGAGCTTGCTATCTTCTACAGGCTGCGAACTCTTCCTCCTCTGTTGTTGTACATTTAGGCGAGGTATTAATGAACAGAATTATATGAAGAATCACTGCCAGCATAATGAATATCTGACTACAAATAGTTTTATCACTAGAAAGTCGAACCAATCCGAGCATGCTTTAAAGGGAGCTGTGCTCCCAGCAGTGTCCCTGGCAGTCCGAACAAGTATTGGTTTAATATATGCAAAGCTTTTGCCGAGGGGCTGTGTGCATGCAAGGAGGGGGAGGTGAGGCTGAAGGATTTTCTGGTGTAGGAGGAGGAGTAGAAAAGCAAAGTCTGTGGAGTCAACTTACCCTGAATTTATTTTGACACTCATTCTTTCTCTTCAATGTGGATATAACTGGACTCGTAGCAATTTGTATTTGAGTGGTGGCACAGAGCAGAAGACTCAAGACTCTTAAATGCACAGGGTGAAATCGGCGTTGTGGCAGTATCCACAGCTCCCAGTCACAGATCAGAGCTCAGTTGCACTAAGAATGATGATTGTTAGTCCCTGCTTCGTGGTACCTGACTTGTAGTCTATCCTTCAAGGTAGCAAACTTACATTGAAATAGCAGCCTATGAAAATCCAGATGTCAGGGCAAATGGTCATCTCTCAGTAAGTGCAATAAATTGTGCTGGGAAAGTTACAGAGAAAGTGCAGGCCAGGATAGAAATGAAGAGGACACACAGCTTTTCTGCTGAGGAAGATGCAAGTGTCTCAAAATGCTTGGCAGAGCCCCTTGCTACGGGTGAATGGTGTGGATTCCCTGGTCTGCCTTGCCTTGTAGTTTTCTTTGACAGTCTGCTTTCCTGTCTGGTGCCAGTGTGTCTCAGCTTTTCTCTGCTCCAGCCCACATATGCACCTGTAAGGCTGTTGCATTCTCCAAGATGCTCTGCACAGACTTTTTTCCTTTGAATGCCCAGCAGCCTTAGCATGGTTTAGCTTCTCAGTCTCTAATAACTCCTCTCTTCTAAATACTGTCCCTCCCCTGAGGCTCTCTGTCCTCTTTATGTCCCTGTGTGTTTTGTTTCCCTTGCTGTCTAGTTCTTGTTGCTGCTCTTTTTTCTTTTTTTTTCCTCCTGTATGGATGTGCATAAGCCCCATTAAGCACTCTTCCACAAGCTGGGGAGCTGTGGTTGGATTTGCAGTGACCTGATGGCAGAACAAGAGGCTGCGTTGGGTTGCTAACACTGAGAAGTGTGGAGACAGTGCTCCCGAGTGGCCAGGGTGGTAGCACTGGGTGTAGGAGGATGGGGCGATTGCTTAACGCTTCCTTACGTGGCTGGAGCTTGATATGGTGCCCTGTGGAGAGCCACTGCTTGTTTTTGAGTTACCCAGTGGTCACTGGGTAAAGAAAGAAAATGAGCTTGGCAGTCACGTTTTGAATTTGTCCAGTGCAGTGCAGGGCAACATAATTGACGTGCGAGGAGGCACAGCTGTATTCCTATCAAACAGCTGCTGGGGGCTGGCCTCTGCATTTTTTCCATTATATAATTTGTGGGAAGGGAAAATGGGACCTCTGGGCTCTGAACGCAGGCAGGGACACTCTGGCTGCTTTCAATATCATGATGGTTTTTGGAAGGAAGGGGGTGAGGGGTTGTTTTGCCCTGAGCATGAATTATGTCTAAAAGGGATTTTTTTTTTTTCTTTTTAAATTGGAGAAAACGGAAGAATTTTCAGGCTCAATAAAGTCATTTCAGTGCTGAATAAGATCTCGGTCCTCAGATTGCAAAGACTAATGGCCCTGAACACAGTAAAATTAAGTTACTTTTATAGCTGTGTATCTGTGTGCGAGAGGAGGGCCGTGGGCGCAGCGCATGCGGTAGGAGGGACGTGCCACAGGGCAGGTAAGCGCTGTGCAGACTGCCTTACTCTGCCTTGCTGGCAGGCGTCTCCTTCCCCTCCCGGGGCAGCGCAGAGCTGGGTTCCTCCCTCTGCTCTCTACCAAACCATACTCTTCTCCTTCCAGCAGGATCTTGGCTCCTCCACTTACCTACGCTGCCAGCCTGGCGTTCGGCTGGCTTCTCCTTATCTGCTAAGCCTCTTCGTCCCCATTGTGCTCCCTTGCTTGTGGTGATGGCTGGAGAATAAAGCTCGATCTCCTCCCTCTCCTGGTTGCCGAGGCTTTCCCAGCCCTCTCCCCTCCGTCTGCTGCTGCCTCTCTGCTCTTTGTGTGAGCTCTGCTCCTGACGCTTGCCACGTGGTGGTTGCGTTTTAGAGAGCTTGTGAGGCCTTGCGCCTGCAAACTTCTGTCCTCTTTGTTAAACGAGGGGGGGAAAGGGATTGTGCCGCAGACATGGATAGGTCGTAACCGGTTTGCTTTTCCCTGAAGCATGTAAGCAGAGCAGAAAGCCGCATGCTTTTCTGCAGAGTGCCCCAAATGCTACGGGCCTCTTCTCCTTGTTCACCTTTGTGCTTGTGTCCCGATTGATTTCTTTGTAAATACGCTGTGGTATGCAAATGCCAGCACTGCGGAAGGAGCATTTGTAATCCCAAAGCGGAGGCAGCTCGGGAAAATCCAACATCTTTGCAGGGCTTGCCCCTGTTTTGTTGCTCTGGGCTGCAAGTGTACTTGCTGCTGCTTATTGCTAAGAGCCTGTGTCTCCATGGTTTGGTTTGCTGTTACTTAGCACCTTTTAGGATCAGTTACGTTTGGTGTAAAGTGGGAGTATGGGCAGAACAGCAGTGCAGAATGAATGCAAGGCAGTGCTTGGTGTGGAGCAATGATGAATTGTTTAGCCTCTCATAGTTATCATACTGCTTTCTTGCTCTGAAATTAGGACTGTAGATGCAAGACAAACTAGTTCTGAGACTCTTTTGAAGGCAGGAGAAGGAGAGGAACCAGATAACTTGTTTTGGATAGTCTTTTACTAAAAGCTGAATGTTAAAAACAAAATTTTAAGATTTGATGTGATTTGTTAGCTACATTTTAAATATAGTCCTTACTGTGCCTCCAAGTTTGGCAAAAATGGGAAAAAACAAACTGACTTGTGAAATCTGTTGGGAAAATGTGATCTAGGAGCTGCCTGCATTTCAAGGGCATGTTAATCTGACTTGGTGTTTTTGGATATGAATATTATCCTTACAGCACCCTGTTGAACCAAGTCCTGTGCAGACAGGAGGAGAGGGACTGTCGGTGCCTTGGTGAGCTTGTGAGCTTGGTCAGCTCCAAGGAGAGCTGGAAGCAGACTGCGTTTTCAAGATCTGATTTGAAATATTACAAATACGTTATTTATGGGTGCATATTTGATTTCAGCATTTATGGGAGTGGGATGATGAGGAAACATGACCCACAGTTGGGGCTTTAACATGGGGCATGGGAAAGCTGGCCCAACTCCTGCGAGCCTGGCACTCAGCACTTTGCGTGTGTGTGTGTGTGTGTGTGTGTGTGTGTGTTGATAAAAGCTCTCATCTGCTGGTAGGGGTGCTGTAAGGATAAGGACCTGGAAGGCTGTCATAGATGAGGGTGAGAGGAGGATATGCAACCATCACAGACATTTAAAAGTCGGATTTGTGTGGGTTAAACTGGGCATGCTTGCAGCCTGTTGATTGCAGTTGCACACCACATTGATGCATGACTCAGTACTGGGTGGGATTTGATATATAAGCTTCTCGTATGCTCACATTCATTGGCCTGAGGACAGGTGTCTGCTTCTGGAGACGGCCGCACTGGGAGCGGAAGCTGCGCCCCCTTTTCAGGTTGCTATCTCTGCTGCTCTGCCAGCTGGGCCGCTCACGTAATCTCTACGAAACCAGTGTCGGGTAGAAGAGGCCGGGTTAGTTTAGGTGACTTCAGCATAGAGGTGAGGCCTCTCTGGGCTGTGCTTGCAGGGCCTGATTCTGCTGCTGTTGGAGGGCACCACCTCCAGTAGGGAGGTGCAGTGATGGTGCCTTCCTGAGGCTCAGCCTCTCTGCAGCACCCAGCTGGGTTTGGAAGATGTGTGTCTGCCACTGCATGTGGTGGACTTGCCTGCTTACGGCCTTGAACAGTGTTGGTGTTTGACCTGGGTTTTAAAGAATAATAATTGAGAAAACTTCACTGTCTTTGAGAGCTGACTGTAAGCTGAGTGCTTAAGTGTTGCTGATTGATTCATTCTGCTATATAAAATGGTTTGGTACTGCAAGAGTACAGTAACAGGGAATTTCTATCTCATCTGACCTTTTGAGTGGACTCTTGTCTGGACGGAGACACCAGTGTGTCCTGTGCATGCCCTTCACAATACTGTCTTGCCAAGCAGTAACACGTTTGCCCAGCAGCCTTAGTTCATAAGCCACCGAGCATAGCTGGTTGTGGTTTCTTTTTTTCTGAACTTCGAGATGTAGGGTGATGAAGAGGAGGAGGAGAAGTGCCCACATCCCATACTCTTTGGAGACCAGGCTCTAGTTAGTAAGATCTGTTCCTGACTATCTCTTGGCAAGGATTTTTGAAGCATGGTGGAAAAAATAAACCAGTTACTTTATGCTAACCAGGAATCTACATTTTATATCACTGACGCTTTCTAGGCATTCGTTACTTCCACTGATCAGCGTAAGCTATCTCAAAAGGATGCTGTCATGTGAACTTTGGATGGGTGGGAAGGAAAGAGATGTTGCTAAAAATATCAAAAAGTAATCTCTGCTTTGCGAACACTTGAGACTGGCTTTTTTCTTTTTTTTTCTTTCTTGTATTGGGCGATAGAAACAGGCCAGCTGGTTCTTAGTGTGTGGGAAAGATGAGTAAAATGCTGCATGTTTGGATTGCCAGTGCTTCTGCAGGCCGCTGAAGGCCACAGGGGAAACTGGGTCTCTTTTATGTGTAGGGAGGTTCAGTGCTTTCTAAAGCTGGGGTGGTGGGCGTGTTGCTTCTAAGCAGAGGCAAAAGCACTGGTCGCTCTCCCCCATTGCTGTTCCTTTCCATTATTCCTCAAAGGGTCTTGGGGAATGGGAAAGGGTGGCTGGAGCCAGGGAGTGGGAAGTGCTTGGGTTAGTGGTCTGAACAGTATTGCTGTCTTCACAGGAAGGGCAGCGGGGGGAGCTGCAAGGTCTGATAAACCCTCCATTGGCTTCTTGCTCCTTGTGTCACATCTCCTGGGGGAAAAGCCTTGGGAAGCCAGAGGTGTCCTGGAGCCAGGGGTTGGAAAGGAGCCCCCCTGCACTTCTCGCTCTCCGTATAAAACAACACTTGTATATTCTGAATTTCAAATTACATATCTTGTTTCTTTCTCGCATCTTATTTTTACTACTAACAACTGGATTGTCTTTTTGTCAGTGTGTAAAAGACAATATGTGAATGGGAGGAGGGGGTGGCAGGGGGAGTTTGGATGTCTGCTAACTGGGGGAATGAGCAACCTGTTCAGTCTTGTGACAGTGTGGCTATACAAATGGCAGGTGACGCTTGTTACCTGCAAATATTCAGGGAGGGGGGTAAGGTAGGGTGCAACAGCCCTTAACCGTGTGTACAGTACTGGCCTCTACGTTACTGTTGCCTTTCCAGGCACAGATCTTGGGAGTCGTAGTGGTTTTTTCATCAACTCAATGGTAATAGCGAAAAGGCAAGTGTGTCATTAAAAGCTGTTATGAAGGCATCTGAGAACAAAACAGAACCTTATTATGGCATGTTTTATAAATCCTGTGGTGTAGCCTCTGCTCAAGCACTGTGTACAGTTCTGGCTGTGCCCTGTTTCCATCCCTTGCTCATGCATACATGCTTCTCAGAGCTGTAAGATAACTAGATAAAGTACAGGAATTGTTCTTGTTTCATGTGTCTATACGAGGGAGAAGCAGAAAAGCCCAGACTGTCTAGCTTGGAAAACAGATGATCGAGAGGAGTGTGGTAGAGGGTCTCTAAAACAGCAAGAGACACGGAGGAGGTGAATAGGGCACAGTTATTCTCTGCTTCTCATAAGCCAGGAAACGGGGCCACCAAATGAAATGACTGAGTAGCAGCTTCAGAGCCAAGAAGGGATTGTGTGCATGGGCTTTCTTTGTTCTCCTTCAGACAACAAACATATAATTAAATTGTAGCACTCTGCCACAGGATGTTGTAGATGTCAAAATTACAAATGGGTTCAAAAAGAATTAGGCTATTTGATGGACTTATTTTTTCTTCCCTCCTCCCATGAAGGGCCATTAAATCCAGTGATGCAGATACAGTGCCAGGCTCAGGAAGTCTCTCTGCTGGTCCTGGTCTTGTTGTTCCTAAGTGCTGCCTGTGATTAATGGGCAGGACTGGGCCCAAACAGCCTCTTCTTGCTGGGGGTAAGGGAACACAACGGAAAACCCCGTTGAATGGGTGGGAAGAGCTGAGAGTGGGCTTAGTAGAGAAGTGGGAGACTATGGATGTGGAGCTGTGTGCATAGGAGTTGCTGATTGTGAAGGAACAGGGGAGGCAGCAGAATCAAGATCTACGATGAAAAGAGGAAGATGTGTTTCCCTTGTCTTTGCTTCCTCATGAGTAGACTGCTTGGCTTCAAATAGATTTGGCAGTGCCTAGATATTTGTTGTCAGCATGAGACCTGGCACTTGAAGGAACTCTGTTACTGTTTTTCCTTTTTTGTATATTAAATTCTATACATGGATCTTACTTGCATACATGTAGGTTTGCATGTGTGACTTCTTGGTCACCTAAATGAAAAGTGGAAGCGAAATAGCATGGAGGGAAGGAAGGAGGGGAAAAATCCCTTCTTGTTGGGGCAGTGTTCAGAGAGATTGAACAGAAACCAGCAGTAGCTGGCTCATTGTAGCTTGGCTTAGCTGGTAGCTTGGCTCTCAGAACTAATTGTGTCCATGCATTTACCTATTTTTAACAAACTTTAAAATGATTCACTGCGTGGCTCTGTGGAGGTCCTGCATTGATTTTTTTTTTTGGTAGGGCTTTTTGTAGGATTGTGAGCATGCAGGGGTTCCCAGGCTTGGTGGCAGGGTGTGGGGCCTGGCATGGCAGCCATGGCTTGTGGGGTGGTAGCCATAGGGTGTGTGGGGCCCATGAGGCCCCACGTGTGGTGTTTGCTTTTGTTGCTACTGACTAGCAGGGCACCAGGAGTCCAGTCCCATCCCAGTCATCCTGATGGAGCTTTGGAGCTGCTGTGGCTCTGAACCGCAGCTTGGGGAGGCCCGGGATGCTTGCTGTGATGTTGAGGGAGAAGTGTGCTTGGGAAGGCAGGTGAACCTCATAGGCCCGACCCAGCGCGCATGCTGCAGGCTTTTGCTTTGTTCTGGTTCAGTGCTTTTTGGTTGTGCATTCGGGATCGCTGTAGTATAGTTACTAGCCCTCCTTCTTTAAAAAAAAAAACAAAACAGTGGATGGTACAGATTTTTACCTTCTTAAAAAGGCTTGCAAGAGATCTATGGTAAAATCTTAATCAAATGTGCATTTTCTGCTCTTAATTTTACACTTAACTCTTTAAGCAAACTCCAGCCCTTTCACGATTCAGTACAAAACCCTAGCCATGTCTAGACAAAAGCCCGTTGTGATTAGTAGAGGTATGCTTCTCAATACAGAGTGTGCGTGTGGGTACATTGATGCTTCTGATGTTAATGTATTTCCTGCTCGTGTATGGGTTGCAGGGCTTGTGTATGCAGAACTCGCTGCAGAGCTTGGACTGGAATTGCGTGCATATAGAGAAAATAATTTTACACACTGAAACTGTATATTGAGTTTGCTTGTATAGTTATTCAGGACTCATCTGTGGCTGCACATTGGTGCCACCTGCTTGCAGGAAAGAATGAGTGAACTCCTGTTATTCAGGAGGAGAAAAAAAAAATGAAGGCGAGGCCTCAACATCTGTTCTGGCTTTATTGTTCGATCTGGCCTGGGCTGTGGGCAAAACGTAGGCCACAGCTTTTGCTTTACTGCTAGCTCTTAAATTGGAAAGGCATCTTGGATCAGATATGTTCTTAAAAAGTTTAAAATAAAATAAGAAAAATACAAAGATGTGAAGTTCAGACTTTGTATGGGTTGAACTTGATTACTTTAAAGAACAGGAAACTGTATTGCTGTCCATGCTTTTTCTCATTTTCTTTCCCAGTTCTTCTAATGGTAATAATTTTTATCACTGCAAAATGACCTTTGTAATCATTACTGGATGATTAATCTTTAACTGGGTAACTTTGAAAGCAGTATTTCTCACACCGTTGTAATATGCGATACCATGGGTTTTGTAGCACAGCACCTACAGTTATATTGAAGCAATATGACCCTGTGTTTCCAGTGCTGCTGCGCTGTATAGAAAACCAAATACTTGCCTTTATTTCCCTAGGCAGGTACAAAAATGCCCTCAGAACTTTATTTGCATATAGATTATAGTGCCAGCCGGGTGTAGTCATGTACAGGAAGAGCTAACTGCTGCTTAATTTATAAGTTTTTAATTAAAAAACATTCCTCGACTTGCACGATTCCAGTCTAAGATGTTCTGTATTTAATGCTGCTATATAGTGTGTGCAAAGACGTTATTTCTGTGAGGTACCAGCTAGTATATCTAGGCAGTCCTCAGAAAACACGAGTGAAAGGGGATCCATGAGCATTATCTGCTGACTCGGGGAGAAGTCACATGCAGAAGCAAGTGGAGATGGGCAGCAGAGTTCTTCAAATGTCTTTGAGTTGCTGCTTGAGACACCAGTGCCAGCAGTGGGGAAGCAAGGTGGAAAAAGCTTCTCTTCTGACTCTCAATTTTGTTTGAATTCTCTTGTGCCACGTAGGTATTCAGTTGTTTTATTACAGCTGTGCATTTACAGTTACACTATGAGCCTTTGTAATATCAATGAACCAGTGAGAACGAGTTTGGTTTTTTTAAACTATGGGAGCCAGTTCTTCTCTTGTCTTTTGTTCAACAGTCATCATGGGTACTGTAAACAGGGGATTTTACCCTATGCAATAAATATAAGGTCTGCGTTGATAAGAAAATGCAGGGTTGGGAATGGAAACACTTGCTTAATCTCACTTCATTAGAAGTGAGTATGTTTAGACTTGATCCAAAACTGCTTTAAGCAGCATTCAACAGCTGTTATTGTAATCAGCTCCAGCTCTTCCCCAAACAATAAAAACATCTATTCATGTTTGAGTATTATACAATGTAGATTTTTATATAAAATGTTGAAGGTTACATATTACAAGGAAGAGGTGTTTCTTAGTCTTTCTTTTTAAACCTACAATGTGTGATTTAAAAATGAATTAGTACCAGTTACAGGGGCATTGGCTGAGAAGGCCAACTGTATCCTGGGCTGCATCAAAAGGAGCCTGGCCAGCAGGTAGAGGGAGGTGATTCTCCCGCTCTGCTCTTGTGAGGCCCCACCTGCAGTACTGCATCCAGCACTGGCAGAGGTTGCCCAGAGAAGTTGTGGATGCCCCCTCCCTGGAAATGTTCAAGGCCAGGTTGGATGGGGCTTTGAGCATCCTGGTCTAGTGGAAGGTGTCCCTGCCCATGGCAGGGGGGTTGAAACTGGGTGATCTCTAAGGTCCCTTCCAACCCAAGCCATTCTATAAGTGCTGTCAGTATTGCAGTAGTCTTTGTAGGTGGGAATCTTGCTGTCCTACACCTTGATGATTTCAGTTGTTGTGTAAACTTCATGAAGTATGTTGTTTGGATCTGGAAGTCTTTTCTTACCTGTTGCCTTGCAAAAGATCAGTAACTGAAGAATTCCCTGTACTTCTGTGGCAAGTGCTTTTTAAACTTTGATTTGCCCATGTTTGCCTTCCAGAGAAGGTACAGAAGTCTGTATCTGTATGGAGCACCTGACAGTGGACATGTTTTTCAGAGTTACCTTTTTGCCATTTTTAAATAATGGAGGAACTGACTAGCAGCAAATTCCCACTCTTCATGGTGTGTTTTGCAGTGCTCTCACATAGTCATGTGTTAGAGTATGGTTTGCTTTCTTCGAAACTCAGAGGGCTTCAATAGCTGTGAAATGCTTTGTGCAAACAGCGACAGTAAAAACTCACATCAGAGACTACTGAATAGGTTATGGAGAAGTAAGAATGCCGGAGGCCTCCTGGCAGAGCTTCACCCTGACTTGAGCAGGATGCAACTGGGAGCAAAGTGTGTCTTGGCATCTGCAGGAGAAAAGGATCATCTCTCCGAGGGGCCAGGGGGTCAGTATAGGGGCCAGAAGCAAAGTGCAAAGCACTCTTGAACAGCTCACGGCCATGGCTGGAACATGGAGCATCCTTGGGGAGAGTTGTGAGACAGAGCAGCTCCCTCAAGCACAGGAACTCAATTGGGAGCTGGCACTGCTGCCTTGCACAGAAGCAAAATAATAGGTGACAGAGTGATTGGTGACTATTTGAGAGGCCTCAGCTCCTGCTGAGTTTATTCTGGCATGTTTCTTCTCTAACTTGGAGAGGAGAAACAAAATGGGATGTGTCAAGGCTGGAGCTGCACAGCGCTGGGCTCCTGCTCACTGATGGGCTCTGTTGCCTTCCTACCTGCTCTTCGTGTATGCTGTCAATCAGTGATCCTTAAGACATCCTAAACTGGTGCTGTGATTCAGGGACGTGTCCTTCCTGGCCCTGCTTCCTCATTCCTATTCCTTGTCTCTTAGGATTTGCAGTAGAAAACTAGGAATTGGTAAGAGTTAAAGCTAACTGGGTTTTTTTGATTACTTTTTTTTTTAAAGCTCAAATTCCTTGCTTTGGTTTGCCAAGTAGCTGTTGGTGCTGGTGGAAGGGAAGACAGCCTCTCTCCTGCCCTCTCTCTTTTGCAGTGGTGAACCATCGCGTTGGGGTGAAGTTCTGTGGGGTGAATGCAGAGAGGCTCCTGTCCACATGGGCCTGCCACTCCCTGTGCACGCGCCAGGCTCTTTGTCTCATCTTGCAGCCAGCTGATTTGATTTAATAACTGTGGAAAATGCTATTTGCTTTCTGTTTTGCCAGGTTACTTTTAGCGAATGTGCTTGGCTTGGAGGGATAAATGCCAGAGTCAACACAGGATCGGGGGGTAGAGGCAGGGAGCACGAGTCAGGAGAGCAGAGAAATGCTGGCTGAGCCGGACCTCCGCTCCCTTCAGAAGTGATGAGGTGTTGGATGGATTCAAGCTGTGAAGTGCAAGCTTCACCCTTTGGCTTTTTGACCCAGCTCTTCAGAGGCTCTTAGTTTATTTTGCCAAAAGGAGATTCAGGTGGGATGAAGGGAGAGATATTCCTGCCAGGTACAGCATTCCTTCTGTACTGATGCCAGCTGCTCCATGGCTGACTTGAAATCGGGGAGAGGTCAGAAGAATGGGGAAGATGCTCTCTGACCTGTAATGAGGACTTCATGTGTGTGATGCAGTGGCCTTTGGTAGTTTCTGTTACGAGGTGTGCCCCTTCCCATTTCCATGGCAGATGCCCTGACTTCACAGCACCCTGGTAGACGTGGGGAGAGAAGCACAGTTGTTGCTTTCGGCCTCATGTCCATTTGCAGCGGCTCTGCTGAGCCTGGTGGCTGAGGAGTCTGCAGGGTGTGTGCCCATGTCTTAGCGCTCTCACAGTGTTCTGGAGAGAGCCTGAACAAAGATCTGTGGTTTTATGTCAACACAGACGTATTCATGATGACAAACTTCTGCAGAATGTTCAGCGCTGAGCTTGTTCGTACAGTCCTGGTTCCAGCACTGGTACAACTTTGGTTTGCCTAAGAGAAAACATGAAGTTCTAGTATCTGCAGTAGAATCACTCAGATGTGAGGAGATACATGCATATTTATTGGTGTAGGGAGGGAGTGGAGACCCAGGGTTTAAGGTAATAAGCAGATTGGGGGACTTGCAAGAGTATTGAGGGCTTGGTGTCCTTTAAGAAGTTCCTTGTAAGTAATTTGCAGGTTCCATGTTTCTCCTCTGTTTCTGCAGAGGGTTCTGGCAGAGTTGACCTTGTGCTCTCTAACTTGGAGTAAATGTGGCAGAGGAGTGTGGGTCTTGGAGGAAGGGAATGTGTTTTAAGAGTTTTGGTTTGTTTTGGGTTTATGGAGGGGTTTTTTTGTATTAACAAAAAAAAAATCCCTTCTGACTTTTTTTTCCCTTTCCTCCTCCTGTGTGAGCTGGGATCACTCAGGTGTGGGGTCTAAGGTGGATTTAGCCCTGAGGCTTTAAACTTTGTGGGTGCTAGTGGGAGAGCAGGACTAATATCTTTCTGCATGTAAGTGAAAATTGGATAGACAGATGCTTGGGAGTGAGGCTGTCCTGTGCAGTAACCTTCACAGCAGGGAAAAGACATGCTTTGAAGACTCAGTCAAGATATTTTTTTTTAAAAATCAGCCTAATGCCTCTTGGAGTCTGAACTGACTGCTGCGCTGGTTGGAACCTCGGTCTTGTTTTTCTGTGGGGCAATCTTGCAACATCTTTCCAGAAGTTGGGGAAGAGCCACAGCTGCTGCGGGTCGGGGTTTCATGTCTTGCAACGTGCTGCACTTGCAGCCTATGGGCAGAAGTGATAGGAATTCTAATGGCACTGTTGTCTCTCTGCTGTGCAAATCAATATATTCCTACATACCATGTGGTCAACTGCATACTGGTGTTGAGATGTAATCTTGCAGCTCCAGGGGAAAAAATACCCCCTCCTGCCACCCCAACTTCTTTTTAGGATAATGTTGCTATATGGGTATTCTGCCCTGCCTCATTCCTCCCTTGTACAGTTGAACTGTTTGGGCTTGTGGAGTAAACCACATCTGTAAATGGGACCAACTTTAAAAATAACATTTTCTTCACAAAGTGAGTTTTAACCTGCATCAGTTCCTTTCTGTGTTTCAGTGTATAGTCCGTGGGGTAGGGGTATGTTCTGGGGACAAGGGGAGAGAGAGATGGGAACTACTGTGGAAAAAGCAACATCATACTGTACCTGGTTGGGGCTTTACGTCTCTGCTTTGGCACAGGAAATGGGAGCTTACATTCCCAGTGAATTCTGGCAGTGGAACAAAACTTAGGGAGCACTGCTTATAGTAGAAGGTCTTCCTCTTGGGGATGGAGGAAGCATCCATGATTCCTCCCAGACTTGGCACAAACGGGAAAGCCAGCAGTGGGGAAGTGATTACGGAGTGTTTAGTCCCACAACAGCTGTGATCGGGAGCTAATGGCTATGGCAGAGACTTTACAAATACCTGGTGGGTAGCCTACATGAAAACGCAGGATTAACTGAAATGTCAGGTGATCTTGTCTGCCAATATACAGCTTCTCTAAACACAAGTTGCACTGGTTTAACTGCGGTTGCTTAAACAAGCAAACCCCATTGATCCTAAATTGATCTGTCCCCCTAAAAAAGAATAACCCTTGTCCTCCTGACGTGGCTATGTTCATATGAAATATATAATGGATTAAATTGAATTAGCTTTTTAGCTTTGTCACTGAAGTGTAGAGTGTTTGAATTCACCCTGGTATCCTTTGTCCAGAAGCAGGGGACAGGGAAAGGAATTCCTCTGTGTTGGTGAGCCTTGTGGCTGTGCTTGGAAAGATGCAGGAAAGGGATGTAATAACCGCTCTGCTCTAAGCCCCCTCTTCTCTTGTGGCTGTTGCTCTGAATGTGCTTCCAAATTCTGAGCAAGCTCTTAAGCTCTTCCTTGCTACCTCATGCGGCAAGAGTACTTGTACTGCGTCTGTTCATGAAGAGGCCAATACTGGACTTAGAAGAATGCCAGTTGTGTCTGCCTTGTATGTGGGGGATGCTAAACATGGGGACTGTGGCCTTGAGAAGGGGTGATGGGGAGGACGTGGTGCTTGAAGGTGAAGGAGCTGGGTGGCAGGCTGTCACTTCTGATATTAGGGTGGGAGTCTTGGCCTCTGTGGGTGTTTGAGGAACACCTGCCCTTCTATGTATGTTGGTCTTTAGGTGCTTCTGTCCTTTGCAGAGAAGCATGAGTTTTAACTTAACCATACTGTGTGCATTGCGCTGGCCTCTACCTCTGTTGAGGAACGAGGGCTGAAGGTGGACAGGTGTGGACTTGGCAGGAGAGGTAGAGCAGGAGAGATGTGGGAATACCGGCAGTGCTGCTGCACAGCTGTTTGCAAGTGCAGTGTAACTTGGCTGGTTGTTGCTACCGGGAGGCTGAAGGGAGGGAGAAGAAGCAACTGGTCTGTGGGAACTGGGCAGAAGGGGGTCCTGAGGATTGCGTGAAGCCTGGCATCTGCAGGCAGTTCTTGTTCTGAGTGTGGAAAGTGCTTTACCTGGCTCATAGGGAGGGGATGTGGGACTGGGAAGAGGTGGCCCCTAACCCAAGACAATGCCTTCGCAAAGGGAGGTCCCGGGTGCCTTGTGGGGGGAGCTGTGATGAAGGATGAGGAACACATTTCACCAGCTTGGGTGCCATGAGGTTCCATGGTGCCTCGCTGTCCTGGTCATCACCTCCCAGGGCTTGCTGCAGTTCACAGCCAGGAAGGCTGTGGCACTCCCTCTGCAATGCCCCAAAGCGTAACTTGAGGTTTTTAACTGTGGGAGGTGGAACTTCACCCACCTTAGTGTGGGTGAGCTGAGCTAGTGGCGCTCTGCTCCTGAAAGGGACAGCCGGGCTGGGACACGTGCCTGACGTGTCAGGGAGGAGGGCCAGCCTGCTAAACTAGGGTAAAACTTTCCCCTTTTCCCAAGTTAGGTGGGTTTTGCCAGTTCAGTAAGTGAGACTGTGGTAAAGCCAGGCTGTCTAGTATTTGTCTAGCATTAAGCCTTGCTGGCAGAATTTGGACATCAGGCTCCTGAACTGTGGTGGGTTACTGGGAGTGTGTTGGGATTTGGGTGGAAGGCGTTTAACGTTTCGGAGACCTGACTGATGGTTTCTGTCTTGAGTATTTTTATGGGATGAGAATTTTCTTTTCAGTGTAATGCAAAGTGAGGAGAGAGACTTTTTTTTTCTTTCTACGTTTTGAACCCTATGCTGGACTTCAGTAGGACAGACGATCCTGGATAGGGAGAGTGACGTGCAAAATTTGTTAAAAGGGAGGTTTAAGGTTGCATCTTTCTTTGCATTTCCACCCTAGACTTGAAATGAGGGAGATGGTAACATTTAATCCCCAGCATTTCAAGACTGTTTTTTTTTTCTGGTGAAGTTGTAATTTTAAATTCAGACACCCTTTGTGTTGTGTGTATAGACCTGGTCTCCACCCCCAACCTCTCACCACTGGAGGATGTTGTTGCCTCTTCTTACTCCTGTTTTTCTGCCTAGTGTAGGAAATAATGAGCATGCATAGTGCATAAGATATCTTGTATGTGTAGTTGCTAACCTTTTTTTAAAAAAAAAAAGCCAAAACAAAACCAGAAACCAGACTGAAAAATAATCAAGGTGTTTGTCATTAAAAAAAAATGTTAGTTCAATATGAAAGACGTTGCTGGCAACTGGTTATTTTTAATATATGCTATTTCTGCTTTATTTTTAATGTTAAAATATTTTAGTCATCTAAACCTTGACTGTTCTTAGCTGAGCAGATTTCAGGTTAAAAACAATAGTCAAACCGTGAGTGTTCATAGCATTGTAATTACTAAACTTTGATGTGTTCAGATGAGCAGGAGCTGGGTGCTGGCAGGCGTCTTTCTGCTGCAGCGGAGACATGCGAACAGATAATGTTCTGATTTCATACCCCGTGCCATGAGACAGCATCCTGGCATTGCATCTTTCCTGTTACTAGATAATTTTCTGACCTGTTTGTTTAATGCATCGTGAAATGGTGGTTGTAAGTCTAATTGCACAGCTTAGAGAAAATAGCATTGTGTTGAAATACCGCATGAAACTTCAGTGTTCTGTGACGTTTTGTAGTGGAAGTAGTACTGTAGGCAGTTGTTCATAACAAGACTTGCAAGTTTCTCTTGGCCAGGGTGGGTAGTTGAGCTGGCTGCGTGTGTGCTGACTCAACGGAGCAAGTTTCTTTCTCTTCTCGTCGTCCTCCTCTTTTGACTGCTTGTGACCAAGCAACAGCAGATTCACAAGACTCGCTGTTGAAGTGGGCCTTAGCCTGAGGTTGTTCTTCCAAGCAATGTGCAACTGTGGTTCTTCATGTGACACTTTCAGAGCTCTCATACCAGCCAGGTGTTAAGTTGGTTGAAAACAGACTTGCTTTCTGAGCGTGGGTGTGTGTACGCAGCGTGGGGGTGAATGCGCAAGAATTTCTATGGAGTGGTTGAGCAGAGGACCTGATACTGACCTGGGGGACCCAGTGCCGCCTTGGTGGGCATTCCTGTCTGTAATGAGGGTGGAGGCGCTCAGAGGAGGCTCATGCATGTGTCTACCCTGAAGTGTTAATCCAGCTGCNGGTTAAGCAGAGGACCTGATACTGACCTGGGGGACCCAGTGCCGCCTTGGTGGGCATTCCTGTCTGTAATGAGGGTGGAGGCGCTCAGAGGAGGCTCATGCATGTGTCTACCCTGAAGTGTTAATCCAGCTGCACTGTACGGTTTTGTGATGTCACGGGCTTGGAGCCTGCTGCCTGAGCCTAGCTCTGCCCGTTTTCATTTAACGATGGCTGGAAGAAAAATAATCAAGTATGCTGGAAGAGAAACATTAATTAGCTTTTAATTTAGATCTAACGTATGCTTCTTAGTGTACTGCATGAAAGAGTGAGTGTACAATATCTGTCGTGTTACACAGGGGGTGATGCATTGAAGAAACAAGGAAAAGCCTCGGGTCTGAATGGGAAGATGGGGTTTTAACTCTGCAGATGCGGTTTATATCTTGATTAAATGCTGCAGATGTGTGATAAGTCACTCTTGTATCCTTTTTGCATCTGAAATGACTTTCTCTGTAACTTGGTGTGTATCTGTTTTCTCTTAAGCCAAACTCGCAAGGCGAAGTCAGGAGAGAGAGAATCTCGGCATGCTGGTCTGGTCACCTAACCAGAATCTGTCTGAAGCAAAATGTAAGTCTCTTCAAATACTTTTATTCCCACCTTCCCTTACATGTATCACTTCAAGAATGCAAAGTTGCCACTTTCAGTAGAGGGGTTATGTCTGTGACCTCTCCATTATGATTTGAAATTAATTTGAGAAAGGAAATGCCTGTGAAGCAGTACCCTAGACAAGCTTTGTTCCCCACTGGGTGGCTGCTCAGAACACCAAATCCACGGAGGCAGGGAAAGCAGGAGAAATGTGACACACTTTCTTCCTTGGTATGAATTCTTTAAGATACTTATTCATGGGCCTACACAATCTGCTTTTTTGCAGCTGGTGCTGTAGAATATGACAGAAATAACTTGAGGAGAGCAAAATGTAAAGTATTGGGGGTGTGTGGATATATAGTAATTAGTAGTACCTTTTTCCAACACAGACACAAATAAAATCCACATCTGGAGCACATGGACGTTTAAATGCCGGAACGATTGCAATGCCTTGGAATTCCACGTGAGGGCAATTACCAGTGCTCTCTGTGTCTGAGAACAGGTCTCAGTGCTGCTGCCAGATGGCAGAACTAGTGTTTGAAAGATCTGTCTAGCTACGGTTCTCCTTATGAATAAGTAGGCCTCCCTTGATTAAAGGGCTGCTGTTTGAATGCAGTAACTCAACCGAAGTGCTTCTGGAGGAGGGAGCTGAAAGGAGCTGGTTTTGACTTTGTGTGCTCCTGCCTTTTTTCGTTCTTTCTGATTCTGGGATAAAGAATAAAATTCTTGTGTTCCTGTTCCTCTGCAGTTGTTTGTGGTGGCACTATTAAGTTGATACCTAGCTTTCCCCTAGACCTGAGGGCTAAGATGCATCACAACACATTTGTGAGGATTTAGTGGCATTTGCAAATTAAGGCAGCAGAGATTGTGCACAAACTGGCTCTGTCATGAAAGGACTGGGCTCTGCCCTGGGGCATTTGTTCCACTGAGCAGGTTGCCCCTTAAATTACAGAAGGATGAAGGTACTGTGATCTACAGATAAAAAGGGCTTTGCAAGGATCATGCCTGCCTTCTCTCCTACCAGTGGTGTCTTGTCTGCTCCCTGCTGGCTATTGGATGCTGAACTAAATAAGGCTGATGAGGAGAGGGATATATTTGACAGTTATCTACAGCTAGAAACCTGTAAAAAGATAGAAAAGCAAGAAACTGTTGCCTCCACCCTCATGGGGCATCCGTGACACAGAGGATTCCTGTAGCTGCCTCTCAAGTCTGAGAGTCTTTTGAATCTTACCTCAGCTGTGAAACTCCTGCCTAATAGGAACCAGGTTTCTTGGTGAGGAAAGAGATAGTGGAAGAGGAAGTAAAGATATGTGGAATTGAGTAAAACAATCTGTGACTGAATATTCTGTGGCAATTGGTACAAAAATATGCAAGGATATTATAGAGCATAAAAAAGATACATTATCTGCTAAGATAATGTCATGAACCTAAGAGGTAATTAAAAATGTGGTAGGACATGGGTAAGTAAAAACTAGGTGGCAGTTGACTGTAACTGGTACAATTAAAAAGTTGGGGAAAACAATATGAATATAAGAAGAGGACAAGAAGAAATTTCTCAAAAGACTCAACATTTTAGTAAGAGCGTAGGCTCATCAGCGTTTCAGCCGCTCTTTCACCTTCCATAAAAGATACAGGAAAAAAAAATCGTATGATGTTTGGGGAAGAGAAGTATGATGCTCTTGTGCCATATATGACACACAAAGTATCTCCCAGACACCTAATTGATATAGAGGGATGGAGTTGTGAGATTCAGCATCTAGTAGTAGTAAAAAAAACCAAGAGAGCATTGGGAGAGGTGACTTGAAGGGACCTTGGGGTGGCAGGAAAACTCCAACAGACGGTGAGAGGACAACTGTGCAGGGAATGAGAGAACAGGGTAAGAGTGGGCTATTTGGTCATTGCTTTGTCGTGTGTCAATTTGAGCTGACACTACCGACAGGTATCAGTTGTTCATGTCTCTACCTGGCATTACTAAAAAATGAACTGTGAAAAGCAAATCCTGCTGAAGGTAGCTGCTTTTGTTCTTTTTGAGACTAGAAATGGATTGATCGGTAGAAATAACTTTATAGCTCTAATGTATTCAGCCAGCTGTTAGGCATTGATTTGCTACTGCATGAGAGTCTGATTCAATCCCCTTTCCTTTCAAAAGATGGGAACCTACTCCAAAACACCAGTGCTGTGCAATGGCTGTAGAGCACTTACTAAATGTATTACAAGCAGAGTTCTCTAATCTGTTTTATGGTTTATGAAGAAAGAACATCAGGGGACAGGAGGTCTCTTCAGCTGCTCTTGGGGTAACTGACCAGTCTTGGCATTGTTGATAGTGAATCCTAATTAAATGGGGTCCACGGGGATGTGTAAGGTGACTGATGATGATCAACATTTCCATTAGTGATATGGGAATTGATATAGAATTGCTGTGGAGAGAAACTGAGGATGAGCTGTAGGCTGACAGGATGATAAATAAAATGAACGCTACTAATAGTCTTCTAGAGTGCTTTAAGTCTTTTACTAACTTGAACTGATGCCAATGCAATGGACTTTTAATGACCCAACTGTAGGGTTATGAATCTCAGTACTGAAAGCTGTGGCCTTATCTTCTGCATCAAGGCTGACGTTTGGAAAGAAGTGGCTTGGAGAGCAATTTTGGGGACACAGTGGGCAGGTGATTTTACAAAGCTTCTCGGTGTCCTGCTTGACCCAGTGGCTGATGGGTATGTAAAGAGTGAGGTTGTCACTGGAATGATTTGCTGCCTCTGGACCCACCAGCATTCACAGAATCACAGAATGGTAGAGGTTGGAAGGGCCTGCTGGAGATCACCCAGTCCAACCCCCCTGCTAAAGCAGTTTTCCCTAGAGCAGGTTGCACAGGAACACATCCAGGTGGGTTTTGAATCTCTCCAGAGAAGGAGACTCCACAGCCTCTCTGGGCAGCCTGTGCCAGGGCTCTGTCACCCTTGCAGTAAAGAAGTTCTTCCTCATGTTCAGGTGGAACTGCCTGTGCTCCAGTTTGTGCCCGTTGCCCTGTCGCTGGGCACCACTGAAAAGAGCCTGGCCCCATCCTCTTGACCTTGGCCTTTCAGATACTGATACAACCATCTTTGTTGCCCTCTGCTGGACTCTCTGCAGTCGTTCCCCTTCTCTCTTGAACTGAGGAGCCCAGAATTGGACACAGCACTCAAGATGTGGCCTCCTCAGGGCAGAGCAGAGTGGGAGGATCACTTACTTCTACCTGCTGGCCACACTCTTCTTGATGCCCACACTCTTCTTGATGCATGCCAGGATGCCATTGGCCTTCCTAGCCGTGACGGCACGTTGCTGGCTCATTGTGAACCTGTTGTCCACCAGCACTCCCAGGAACATGAACCTCAGAATAGTGGCTTTAGTGTTGAAAACCTGAGGAAGGGATGGAGATCAGAGCTACTGAAACATTTTGGAAACTGAAGACAAAGCAAACTTATCTATTTACCTTACTGAAAAGAGACTGAGAGGGGACTGTTATCAATTATGTTCTCAAAGGGAAATTTTGACATAGTAAGAGATGTGCGTAATACAAATAAATGGCTGCAAAATAAGTCCACATGGGCTGAAATGAAATGCCTGAGTATGTGTAGGTTTTTTTGTGATTGACTACTGGAAACTATCCAGGGAAGGGATTGATTCTCTATTTCTTGATGCCTTTTTAAATCATGGATTTTTGTGATGTGTGTGTTATCCTTGGTCGGGGGGCAGCATTGGCAGTGTGAAATGGCAAGTGGAAGTTGCTATGGCCTCCAGGAGGCTGGTGTAGCCCCTTGGGCTGTAAGTACTCTGAACCCTAGCTAGCACATCTGTTCTTAATATTGCTGTGCAGGTTGAAGTATGAGTGAACAAATCCTTCCAATCAGCAGCATGTTGGGACCTGTGCCTAGTTACTTTCATTTGTACTCCAAAGCCTTTAATCTATCCTGTGCGTTTTCTTGCGGTGAACTCTTTAGAAGTCATAGGAATCCTCTCTGTTCCTGTGCTGGGTCTCAGTGTGAGGATGGAAGTGCAGCACAGGTTAGCTCTCTGCGCAGAGTGAACTGGTAGCTCTTATGAGCAGGACAGTTCTGTGCTATCAGTGAAACTCTAGGAAGCCACCTCCATTAAAGGTGAATCTGTGCTACAAAACACCGTGAGCAGATCTGTGACAGGGCTCAGAGCAATGCACACTGATGGGTTTGGCAGCGGGCTGGCCAAACTGGCAGAGGTTGTGGGAGGGTGCTCTGTAAGCTGCTGAAGTGAATCCTGGAAAGACCAGTGTGTCAGCCAAGACCTGGTGGATATGTGCACACCTGACGCTCTAGCCTCATACAATTAGTTAAAGCTTTTTTGGGTTCCATGCACCTTATATGCTGGAGCAATGTTTTAATCACATTGGAGAAACGTTTTTCTGGATGCCATAAAATGATGGATATGGTAGAGAAGATTAAAACAAAAAAAACGTGGTGCACTGATCAATTTTCTTTTTATCCCGTGCCGGGGCACAAACCACTTACTGCCTTGCCCATGTTAATACCAAAGTGGAATGCTGCCAGCATGTTCCATATCTAGTGCCAGACTTCTGCCTTTGAGGGGTCACTTGCATAGCAGTTGCCACCATTAGTAAGTAGTTCACGAAGTTAGCTCCAAGCTAGAAATTTGTCCTGTCTCTTTTGAAGAAGAAGGAATTGTCATTGTGCAGAAACTGTATATTTGGACTTAAAATAACTGTGCTGCCCTTCCAGCTCTGCTCCAAATACCCTGTGTGCTGTGGCTGCTGTTGCACCTCTTACAAAGAACTTGCTCTCAAAATGGGAGTCATGAGAGGCTCTCTGAGGACTTGGTGCCACAGAGGGCAACTGTTCTGACTGCTGGGACACTGTCATGGAGAGTGGGGAAGGAGACAGAGGGGGGAGGAGCAAGATCTTGGGCAAGGTGACATTGAGGAGCAGGAGCAGCTAGGTGGAAGACAGACATCTGCGCTCCGCAGGTGGCATGTGGGGAAGGAAGGGGGAAATTGTGAAAAATGCATTGTAATGATGCTGTGGAAATCCTGCACAGGATAGAGCTGGGCCAGCATGAAGCTATTAATAAAACAGCGGTGCCTCTCTCTGTGCCAAGTACGCCAATGGGTGGAACCATAAAAATGACATTGGGTTGGTTTAGAAATGAGCAAGTGCTGGCATGCTGCAGCTGCCCAGGAGTGAGGGATGGAAACCAGGCAGGAGGATAGGGTGTGATGATTGCTTTTATGCATCTACAGTTCAAAGGTGAATTACAAGAGGAGAAAAACATACCATTTTGCTAGTGATAAGCTCTGTTTTGACAGTAATTTTTCTGCTCTCTTCCTGACAGAATACTTGTGCCAATAGATTGGGAGTTTTGGTTTCTCACTGGTGCCTTGGTGGATGTCCCCAGTGGATTTATGGGGTGTCCCTGAAGAGGCAGGCACTGTCCCTAGTACCCGTGGGACAGTGGGTCGTGGACAGCAGCTGAGTCCCCTGGTCTTGTAGTGCTGCTTCTGTTTGACCTGATAGTTGATTGGCATGCAAACTTCGGAGGCTCACCAGTTCCTCCCTCCCTCACCCCATGGTGTCTCTTCCTGCGAGGCTGCAGCTGGCTCACTGCTTTACATTATGCATGCATTGGTGCACTTGGAGAGAATTTAGCCTCCTTTCCCCTACCAAGGAGGGGTAGAAGTGCCTACGGGACATGGGGACAGAGGAAAGCCAGAATTAGGTGAAGCAGCGAGTGCTCCAACATCCTTGTGATGTGCCTGGCCAAACCCTGTGGCTGGGGGGAAAGGGAGGGGTCCCTAAATGTGCTGCAAAACCTGATGCTGGGAAGGCAGCAAATGTGCCAGCTGAGGCTCTGATGGAGGAAGATGTGCTGGTTGCTATGGTTACTAAGGATATTAACCCTGTGGTGTCTGGATGAGCAAGGTTTAGTTAACTGTGCCATAGGCTGGGTAACAGTTTGGAAGCATGGAGCAGGGGTGCTCCACCCTAAGAAACTATGAGTTGGCATTCAGGATCTCAAAAGCCCATGTCCCAGCCAAGTCTGTGTGTCCTGGTCATTAGTGTCTCAACAGCCTTCTTTGGGTGAGAGCGAGTTTTGGTAACTGTCCTCTGTTGTGAAGGTGAGGTGAATCCCAAAGTTTCTGAGGGCATGTTTAAGTGGCCAGAGTCTGTAGTTCAAGGGGTAATCTTTGCATAGAACAGGCTATGATTATTCTTCAGTTTCTCTTCTGAAGAGGACATTAAACAACCTTGGAAATCACCTTTGTCTGAATTTTCTAACTTAAAATGACTGCTAGAGTAGAGGACAGGAAAACGTTTATCTTCTCAGGTTGCTGAGTGTGTCTGATGATGCTTTGTGTGGCAAGTCTGTTTTCAGTGTGTAGCTGAACCATTGCTGTTTTAAGAAGGGCTTCTGCTTGGACATACCCTTTCCTGCTCAGGTCACTGTATTTTGGCCTGTGAATTGTGTGGACTTACAACTCCATCAGCTATCGTCATTAGTTCTTACTTTTCTTGGGGTGTAGGGTGCCCTGGCAATAAATAAACGTGAGTGGGAAACCACAAATAAGAGAGAGTAGACTGGGGAAAGCATTGATTTTACAATCTCCCTTTCAGAAAGTGAAGCCCCTATTTAACAGGATGCATTTGAAATGGAAGCGATTAGTGCTTCAGAGGTACCTTAGAGCCACCCTCTCCCTGGCACACAGGCACCCCTGCCCTGGGCAGTAGCACTGAGGGAGAGGACATAGCCTGGTGTGTGTTCGGCATCAGCAGAGCTGCTTTTTAAGTCCCTTCTCTCCATCATTCTGTAAGCAGGATCGTTGAAACAGTTGGAATTGTGGTTTTATATTTGGTCCCTTCTTCCCTCCAACCCCTACAGTTTCTGTGAAAGGTTGTGTTGTCGCTCAGTGAGGGTGCAGCCACTTTGAGCAGGGATGGGAGAGAGGGAGCTGCTTAAGCTTTGCCACCGGAGAGGAAGGTGGTGTTGAACTTCTAGCCAAGCTTACAGTTTTTTTGTGTGTGTGTGTGGCTGGCTAAGTGCTGTGGGAGGTTTTGAAAGACAGAGTGTATGTATTGTGCTTTTCTTGTTTGAGGTTCTTCCTGCTTGTTTGTATCTGAGGAATTTTTGTTGAGGTGTGTTTTTTTGGTAGTAGGAAAAATGTTTGCCTTAAATAGCTGCCAGGTAGAGCCAATGCTTTCAGGTCTCTGAGGGGTGGATGTCAGGTATTGTAATTCTGACCTGAAGCTAGGTGCTTACTTTTTGTCACTTAAGTTAAAGGTAGCAAAAAAACCTAAACTAACAGTCTTGCTGTTTGTATGCACTCCTTCCCTAGAAATATCAGTTTGTTGGCTGTCCCAGTGACAGCAAAAAGGATTAATGGAAAAGCAGACTTGGGTTTATGTTTATCCCTAATCCAAATTTCATATTATGCAGTGAACCTGGCAGCTGTGAAGCCCATATGCAAGTACAGCAGCTGAAGAATACAACTCCATGAATTCAGAAATCAGAGAACTGGTGTTTAATTTAAGATTCTGCTTGAAATTAGCTGTAGAAATATACAGTCATGGCCATTTCTCCCAGCAGCTGCAGTTGCTGCACTTCAGAAAATGCTCAAAAGATGAAGGTGAAGGGATGCAGTTTCTCGTTTTAGCTGAGGCAACTTTCAATGCTTATAGTAGCAATATTGCGAACAGCAAAAAGAAGATACCAGGCTTCAAAGGCTATGGGTGTGTCCCAGAAATGGCTGAGTTGCCTCAAACTTAGCTGCAGTTTCCCCTTTGTCATCTGCTGTGCTAGTTGCTGTTGCAATGCTGTGTGGAAATCTCAGAGCAGCTCTTTCATCATTATTGCTGCAGGTTGATATTTCTGGATCCTGAATGCATATTTAAATTCAGATGAGGTTAACCCTTTCACAGCAGTGATTTGTATTGGAGCCAGGAAAGCAGTTCTGTTTGAAAGGACTGTGTTGTGTGTTTTGGATGGATTTCACCCAAGGTACAGGGAATTGTGTTTTGGTTTTCTTTTTTTTTAAAAAAAAAAAAAGCAAGCCCACAAACAACCTGAAGGAGCGAATGAGTTGGAGAGTATCCAGGAAAAGGATGTCTTATCTAAGGCAGCTGTGTTATCCTGGAGGAGTTTTTGCTGCTGTGCTCGGAAGGGGTGGGGGGGAACAGTCACTAGTTTCTTCATGTGCCTTGTGCTTTCCTGCCACCTGTTTGTTCCTCCTTTTTACTGCAGTGTGAAACAGGCCTTCTATGAATGTGTCAAGATGACCCAGTTTGAAAATGCCACTATTGTTGCTGCTACGGGGATTGAACTAGTGCTGGCGCTAGGAAGAAGCTGTTTTCCTGAGAGAAGTTTAGAGACAAGATGATGTGGATGTAATCACAGAATCGCAGAATGGCGGGTGGTGGAAGGGCCCTCTGGAGATCCCCCAGTCCAACCCCCCTGCTAAAGCAGGTGCCCCCAGAGCAGGGTGCACAGGAACATGTCCAGGCAGGTTTTGAGTATCTCCAGAGAAGGAGACTCTATAACCTCCCTGGGCAGCCTGTGCCAGGGCTCTGTCATCCTTGCAGTAAAGACGTTCTTCCTCACATTCAGGTGGAACTGCCTGTGATCCGATTTGTGCCTGTGGCCCCTTGTCCTGTCGCTGGGCACCACTGGAAGGAGTCTGGCCCTATCCTCTTCATACCTGCCCTTTAGGTATTTATAAGCATTGATAAAACCCCTCTGTTGTCTCTTCTCCAGGCTGAACAGACTCGGGTCTCTCAGCCTTTCCTCGTAAGAGAGATGCTCCAGTCCCCTCATCATCTTTGTAGCCCTCTGCTGGACTCTTTCCAGTAGTTCCCTGTCTCTCTTGAACTGGGGAGCCCAGAACTGGAATGGAGTGATGATAGCTGTATTAAGAGTTACCTTGGCAGCGACCACATATTTGGGAGCAGTCTTAGCCAGCCTGATAGGTGCTGTGCGAGTTGTAGGACCAGTATGACGAGAACTAGCAGGCTGCAGCTACATCGTGCTGCTCGGACCCAGCCCTGGGACGGGCTGAGTGCTCTCCAGTCATGCTGGTCTTGGTGGGAACAGCAGACTTGGAGCATTTCAGAGAACTGGGCCGTTTTTCCTGACCTCTTGTTTCTTAGTGTAGCTGTGAGGGGAAAAAATAAGAAGGATCAGGGAACTGGAGGGTAACTTTTTTTTATTTTTCATTTTCTTAGAGCAAGGTTAGTCAGCAAATGTACAGTGTGTGCATGTTTATAGGGATGTGATGGGAGCTGTGCGCAGCAGACAGAGAGGAACTCGTGGGCTGCATCCTCTGCTGAGGAATGCTCAAAGAGGTCGTGATCCTAACAGTTTGCTGTGATGAGTACATATGCTGCTGAGTGTCATCTTTACAGAGGTGCTAGCGCAGGAGGCAGAGCAGCTATGCTTTTTCAAGGACATGTGCCAGAGCTTCCCTCACCATAATGTGTTTGCTGTGGCATTGTTTGCTCTAATTAGGAGCCACTCCCACTAGTTATTTTTCCTGTACTCTTATTTTTGCACTCCATGTTAAGTTACTTTCCTGATCATCTGCTTCTCATACAAATTCATATTATGATAGGGTAGTACTGAATTTTCTAGTGCTTCAAACACCAGTAATAATGCATACAAACTTCTCAGTAAGGACTGGGCTTTTAAATCCTGGCTAAAAGCTGTGACTGCCTACTACTGATACTCCAGGATCTAGTTAGTGACATTGGTTTATTGTAGGCTATTCCACTTAGTCTCTTAGGATCAACCTTGAAGGCTGAGGGCCTGTATTTAATCCATGTTTCAGCATGTGCTGTGTGGATCTATAACTTGACTTTTTCTAAATTGACTTAGTTTTATGTATTTATCAATACCTTGATATATGTCAACGTAACACTAATGCTTTGGTTTAGAGGCTACTATAAAGATCATGTTGTCCAAGGTCTGGCTGTGGAAGCTTGCTCTCTTTCTGTACAGTCTTCTTGGAGGGCTCAAAAACATTTCTTTGCATCTCTTTGGTTTCAGATCTGTAGGAAGTAAACAAGTGCAAGAACAGATGCATTGAGTGGTAGTGTCTCTCGAAGGCTGGCCTGCCTACAGTAGGGCAATCCATAGGAGTTTGTCCGTAGGTAGCTTCTGATCTCTGGTGGAGAAAGGGCTCTTCACCTAAACCTCTGTTTATTGCCCGTGTTCTTCTCATGTTGTGGGGTAAGGTACCAGGAATTTCATGAACCACTATGCCTTAACCTGCAGTAGGTGCTTGTTTATGTTCCCTCAGTTCACGGCTTGCCTTAAGTCATTAAGCAGCTGCTTCACCAAGCAGCCGAACTGTTCTTGCAGGAAGCAGGAATAGGAACTTTCAGGAGAGGGATGGGCAGAGCCATGGCCGCTCTTGAGATAAGCTGTTCTGTTTAGGTTGTGCAGCACTCTGCACATTGGAATGGTCTTTCTCCATTGTTCTGCTTACTGTTAACTTGCTTGTATCCAGCTGATGTGGAAGTGAGGAATGTTAAGTCTTTCAAAACAAGTTTGAGATGTAACGTTTTCATTCTTGGCACTCGGGTACCAAGAGTGCAATGAGTCAAGTTGTGGGAAGGCCCTTGCCTTCTCAGAAGGGGCCAGCCCCAAACATCTGAAAATAGATTTTTTTTAACTGTAGATGTAGAAGGAACAAAAGCATCTTGGTAATACTTCAGAAAATACAACTGAAGGATTAGTTCCCCTTCAACGTCAAGCTGCTGTCACTTAGTCCCTATAATTCTTCATCTAATTTTGCTGGAAGCAAGTTTTGTGCAACTTGTTCACGAGTGCAGAGGCCGTCTGGGTTGCTGAGGCTATTAGGTTACTCCTGTAGCTGGGGTTGGAAGTGAGGGTGTTGGCTGCAAAAACAGAAATGAAATAGTAAGTGGTGCTTTTGTGACCGGACCACTTGTCATTCAGGATCACAGGGTTCTGTTGCAGCTGCTGAGGAGCTGGATGTGGGCAATTACAGTTGGAGGCTTTGACCCCTCTGTGAACGGCTCTCGGCACATCTGCCGAGGGCAGCTAGTCTCCATGACTCCAACTCGTCTCCTTCCTTTCGCTGCCTGCTGGCTTGCTTGATACTTCCGTTCTGCCCAAGTGACCTCCTTCCAGGAGGTAGCTAGGGGACAAATTGATCACTCCTTTTGCTTTTGTATCCATTATAAAGGGGGTCGGCATGGCTTCTACTCTCTTGTCACAGGCTTTATTACTGGTAACAATAATAATGAGCTGTAATTTAATCTGATGGCTGTTCTGTTCCCACACGCCCCTTGTATGTGTGCCCTCATCCTGCACAAAGAGCCTGTGTCATGGAGTAGTGGAGTTACCCATGCTGTTTAGGAAGCCTGGCTCTGATACAGTGCTTGTATTAGTTTACATTCCTACTACAATGGGGAATATGACAGTTCTGGTTTTAGACAGGAGGTTTCAAAATCTTGTGGAGGATGGAAAATGGACCTTGTGGAAGGTTTCATCCTCTTTAGAGGGCATTGAGTCAGGATATTCCTTGGTGGCTGCTGAAGCTGGTTGACAGCAGATTGGTTGACCAAGCTGTATGGTAGTCTGCACTGAGTGTTTCACAGACTGAGAATTTCTGCATATAAGCATGATGTGGATGAAGAGCTGAGAATGTTCCTAGGTGGGTTACCAAAGCCTTGTATCAGACTACTAGCAGTCTGAACCTGTGGTCTCCCATACTGACTGTCATCAGTGTGTGTCAAACTATTTTTTCGAATTAGTGAACCTGGCTGTTGGAAAGGATGCACTGGATCAGGCATTCTCGAGGAGTGCAAAAAAAAAAAAATAATTTCCATAAGAAAATCTGCACAAGGGGGGTTTCTTCTAATCCAAGTTACCATCTCCTGCAGTGAACCATCTGATCAAATAATTTTTTTAATATTGTACCACTTGTCACAACTGTATTGATAATGTTGCTACTTGCATTGCTTGGGCATGTTGCTGCCTGTAGTTGAAGTATATAATCNCGCATTCTCGAGGAGTGCAAAAAAAAAAAAAAAAATTTCCATAAGAAAATCTGCACAAGGGGGGTTTTTTCTAATCCAAGTTACCATCTCCTGCAGTGAACCATCTGATCAAATAATTTTTTTAATATTGTACCACTTGTCACAACTGTATTGATAATGTTGCTACTTGCATTGCTTGGGCATGTTGCTGCCTGTAGTTGAAGTATATAATCTGCACTATAACCTGTCAGTAGAATTAACTCAAGCCATGGTTTGACTGCAGAATAAATCTGGCTTTAGGGCTCCTCGGACTGTATGGAGAGCACTGTGCTGAATAATGCAAGGAGCCGTTCTGTTATGAAGTCACTTTGTTTGGGCACGTGCTCTGTGCATTTATCCTGCCTGTAACTTCCTGTCTCTGTCTTGGAAGGTCATGTGTGGGAACGAGTATTCCCTCCCTGTCAGAAGCTACTGTGTGCTGGTTTTATGTTTGTACATGGGCTTCAAACCCAGTGTTAAGTGCTCTGGCTAATTACATTTAGTGTAGTCCAGTGCTTGTGTCTGATTTAGGGTCAGGTTTGCACTGCTGAATGATCCAGCCATGCTGAGACCCTGTATGGTCACAGATCAGGTCTCTGGGTGATCTGATGTGACTCTGCCTGTTCTGTGCTAGGTCCCAGAGGTAGTGTTTACTCTTTGCTACTGCCCTATCAGATCTCCCCTGTCCCCTTCTCTTCTGTGGTACATACGGAGCCAGCTGAGCTCATGGTACCCAGGGCTCTGTAGATACTGAAAGCTGTGCAACTCCTCCAGTAAAGTGGTGCTCAGTGCTATGGCAGAGCAAATTTCTGGCTGAAGGTTAAATGTGATGGACATGTAAGAAGCAGCCTTTCTTCTCAGAGGGTCCTCTGTGTATGTCCTTACAATGGGCATCCACATGGCCTTTCTGTGGGAGGAGAGCAGCAGCAGCAGTGAGCAATCAAGCATCAGTGGGCTGGCTTTCCTTACCATAATCCTCACTAATACACCTGTGTTGAGCCTTTTCTTGATGTGATAGCGTCAGCTGAAGGTGCGACTTCAGGAATGAGTGTATGTTGGTAAAAGCTTTAAAAGTAACGCATGTCTGCTAGCGAAAGGCCTTTCCTGGTAAACAGTTTAAAATAGTTTTGGCAAACTACAAAAACTATGCTGGATTCGTCAGTACACCTGTGTCTGTAATACAGCCTTCTTGCTGGTATAGCAAAATCTGAAGGCAGATGAGTCAGGTGTTTAACCATTGCTGGAGTTTCAACTTTGGACTTGCCCTTAGATGCAGGCCATGTGAAGAGCACTATTAAAAATAATGATAATTAAAAAAGAGGGGGTCAGAAATAGGGTGTTTCTTTTCTGGCTTATTAGTGTGCACTGCTTGGATGGGGACTGGTTACCTTTGTGTGAGAAAGGAAGCTTTCGGGAGGTATCAAAGCTTTTGAAAGGATAAATCTCTGAGTGGTGGGGCACTCCATTTTATTCCTTGTTTTCTGCTCTCTGATGCTGCAGTTTCCAGGCTCCAGGTGTGGTTTCGTGAGCAACTCTTTCCTCACCAGTGCTAGTTTACATAGCCATGCCTGTTCCTGCCCGCCTGCTCATCCCTGCCACTGTGCTGTGCTGGGGCAAGGAATGAGTCGCACCTTTGGCTCAACCGGACTCATGCCTTGCTGGAACAAGGAGGGCTTGTCTCTTCTCAAGCTTGTGTAACCTTCCAGCAAAGTGATTTTGATGTGGTACACAACCATATAAAAAGTGTAAAACTGTTTTATGAGTAATGTGCTGCTTTGGTGGTGGTCAGCTTCTCACTGCCTTGAGTGGCTCCAGAGCTAGTGNGCTCAACCGGACTCATGTCTTGCTGGAACAAGGAGGGCTTGTCTCTTCTCAAGCTTGTGTAACCTTCCAGCAAAGTGATTTTGATGTGGTACACAACCATATAAAAAGTGTAAAACTGTTTTATGAGTAATGTGCTGCTTTGGTGGTGGTCAGCTTCTCACTGCCTTGAGTGGCTCCAGAGCTAGTGCAAGAGAAACGGGGCAGCCTGCGGAGGTAGGACTGGCAATAGGAGAGTCTGGGATTGCCCCTCCTGGTAGGTGAGAGCATCTCCATACTTTCAACCACCACTTGAGTAGTGCTTGTAATGGCTTCTCTGCCACTCGGGTGAGGGAACTAACACAGCAGGAGAGGGTTGGTTGTTTCCCAGTCCGGTTCCCTGGGGGTCCAGGCAAATGTTTGTGCTCCCAGGTGGGAAGAAGTGGCTAGAGGCTAGGGGTGCTTAGGCTGGGCCTTCCTGCCAAAGGCCACTACTAATGCAATGGCTCCCTATGGTCCTTGGTACATGGACAAGAGATGATATACAAGCAAAATCTGAGCTAGTGGGAGGTGGAGATATACTGTGAAGTCCCATGACAATGTACCCTGCCCTGCTGCAGGATATTTTCTCTTGCTCTTATTCAGGTAAACTTCTCCAGGTAAGGTTGGTTTTCCTTTGCCTTGCAGTTGCATCCAGACTATTCCCTCACCTGCTGCAGATGCAATGGAGTGGAGGACTAAATCCTCTTGTGCCTTCGGTCACACGAAGCAATTCTTAAGTAGCCTTTGTGTCTGTAACTAGCGCGCTCTGCTCCTACAAACAGTGTTAAAGGAGGCTGCGTGCCTGCCCAGGTGGGTGCAGCATGGGGCACAAAACATGGCTGTGCTCTAGCTCTCCGCTCTTGTGCTGCCCGTGACACACATCACATCTTGCCAAGAACAGGAAATAGCTTTTCCAAGGCAGAAGACCCTTTTAAATAGACAGGGTTTATTTTCTTTTAAGCGACTCTGCCCAGAAAAAGCAGTCAGGCCACCTTGCTTTGATCTCTGCCCGCTCCCTGCTGTCTCCTGTTGTGGCAGACTTCAGTGAGACACTTGTCCAAACTCTTGTGTTTTTTGCGGCTTCCTCTCCTGTGCCAGGCCCACGAGGTGGCAGGATTGTTCCACTGATGCTGCGAGGGCGGCAGGACGGCAATGCAGCTGCTCATTTTTATAGCCAAGGCAAAAACTGTGGTTAGTTGTTTGCGTATCACCATAATTGTGTTTTGAAATTTGGAAGGATTTCACATGTATGTGTCTAATCCATGCTCCGTATTTTCTTTATTTAACATTCATTTATTCTGGGTCTTGGTTTTTTTGTGTGTGTTCTCAAGGAAGGTGGAGGGGAGGGGGGATGTACAGCAACGTCCAGAATTCCTCACAGGTTCCAGCATTGATCAAACCCTGTGAAGCACATTACTGAGGCTGTGAAGGCTGCTGCTTCTGTCCTCATTTCACCCCATTCTGTCAGGGTATTGCATCACGTAATATGCAAAGTGTTCAGAGCTCCTGCAGTACCCCAGTTATAGGGGTGAACTGAGGTTGCAGCAACAGCTCTACCTCTGCATTCCTGTTGTTCTCTATAGGCTTTAGCACACTTGCTTCTGCTGCAAACCTTCCTTGGGGTCACCGAGTCCACTAAACATGATGCAATGCTCGTGGGGTCATTAAGAAGCATTTTGGGTAGGGGGGGAAATTCTCCTGAAAGACTCCCTTGGAGAGATTGTTTAATCTGATCAAATGGTGATGAGTGGAGTTGTTGCTTTCAGGCATTTCTCTTTTCAGAGTTCTCTCACCTCTGTGAAATTAATGCTCATGTTTTATATCTCTCAAGTCACTGTTCTAGGATGCGGGACTGAAAATCAGCAATGCAGTTGTTTGCTCTTGTCTCTCCTTCCCTCTGTCAGCCAAGAGGGTCCTCTTTCTTTTGTCTCTAGTGAGGAATTCTTGCAGGAAGATGGTTAGCAGAAGAAAAAAGGGTGTATGAGACACAGCTGGAAACAAGACCACAAATCAGGGGGGTTGATGGCACCATTTTGGTCAGAAACTCTTCTCTCTAGGTGACAGGGGGTGGAAGCATCTTTCTCTGCTTCCTTTCCCATTCCTTTCCATTTCCCTTTTCTCTTTGACTGTGTTAATGCTACACCCAAGGTCTTTTGGTCATTTCAATGTAGACCTCACTTCTTGTATTAGGGAGAGGCTTTTTTTAGCATCTGCATACTCTGTGCTCCTCTTTGCAGGTGACAATGTGTATGTAGGGCTCTGATCCCCATCTTTTGTGCTGCCTCTGCCTTCCTGAGCATGACTAGCTGTGGGAAGGGGCACTTTGGGCCAGTGCTCGCTCTGTTCTATGTGTGGGGCAGACATGGGGGTCCTGCTCACCGCCACACAGCTAAAATGCATGCAAGTGAAGAAATGTAGCCAAATAGGTAAAGAAATACCAGTTTATGATTCTCTTCTCCATCCCTCCCCCATCTGGTTTCTAGTAGCAACAAGAGCGTTCACAGGAGCAATGCATCTCCTGTCACACGACTGCCTGTATTCAAGTATTGTTGTCTTTCTGGCCTGGTCTGTGCCAAAATATCTCACCAGCATAGATAAATTGGTTGGATGGGAGGGGAGGATACTCTTGTCTGCCCTGTTTGGGGAAAAGTTACACTGATAGAAAGAGTGTGTGTTGGTGTATTTTATGCTGGGGGAAATAGGATGGGGTTGCTTTGCTGCTCTTGCTTATTCTTTTCTGGAAAGCGGCTAAGAGCTGTGCTGGCAAACTGTCTCTTCTGGAGTAAGCAGGGCTCTGCCCCAGGCTCCTCTGGCTCTGAACTCTGATGTCTAAACAGATTGCTGGGTTACGCGCTGAGCATGACTGAATGCCACTGAAATGCAGTAGAGCAGAATTTCACGTGCTTGCTGCCCTGGGCTTGCTAGAGGTGTGTGGGGAAGGCAGAGATGGAAGAGGGCACTTATTTATCTGGTGTGGCATGTGAAGCATTAAGCTTGTGGCAATTCCAGGCTCTACTGGTATGGGAGACTAAAGGGATCCTGTGACGCAGCTGGTGCCGTGCTCTTTCTTGCTCAGTTGATGTGGAGGGGGATGGTAAAGAAAGAGCAGTCAGAAGGATTGCTCAAGGGACTGTCATACTTCTCAGATAGTGCAAGCATCAAAGCTAGTGAGACCACAATTAGCCAAGAAATGACAAGCAGAATGGGCTAGATTGTCAGTAAGCAGGCAGGTAACAAGCCAAGAGTAGAGTACGATCATGTACTCCTTGTCCTTCCATCATCCACAAACCCTCTTTTAGTGTATAGAAGAAGCCTTGCTGTGTGCTCATGGTTGGTTACTGCCTTATTGCTTTTTTCTTATTTTTCATTTCTCTTCCTTCACTGTGACAATGAGGTGTAACACTGAGGTGTTATGGACCCCACCGTGACGAGAAAAGCATCCCGCCTCCTTCCACGGTGTCAGATCACTCCTAGTCTACTGTTTGGCTCTGGGGGGTATTGACTTGATTTAAGAGAAAGCCTATTGATAATGCTGTGGGGGGACCTTGCTAATGTTCTTGCTCAGTTAGGAGAGAAAAAGCTGCAATGATTTTTTGGGGGCATGCGGAGCAAGAGTGAAGAAGTATGTTTTTGTTACTTGCCTTTCTTATGCCAGATGTTGTAATGGCACTGGAAAGGAGAACGACCTCATCTCTTCTCTGTATATATGAAAGGATAAGATGCTGAAGTCAAATCAGGAACTGTAGATCTTTCCACAGAGAAAGTGAGCTAGTTAATGCAGCAGTACTTAATATTCAAGAGCTTAATTCAGCCTTGGACTTAAGAGAATTCAACTCCTTTCTCTCCTCCTTCCTTCACGTCCTGCTTAGACAAAATATGTAACACTGCATGTGAAATACCTGTCCTAAGGAAGCTGAGAGCATTTAGCTGTAGTATAGGGAAATGCTGCATTGAGGGTTTCCTGGCAGCCTTTGTTTTTGGTGTGGTTATGAAGTCTGGAAGCATCTGAAGTCGCTCTTTTGCCCACGTCCTACTGATGTTCCCTGTCCTGTTTATATGGAGGGAAGGCATGGTGTGTAGCGAGGAGGCAGTTCCCTTCTCTGTCCCCATCTCCCCTGTGTGGTCCTCCTGGATCATGTTCTCCTTTGGGGTGTGGCTTTGCAAGTTGGTTTGGGTTTTTTTTTATTTTTTCATGGCAAAGCTGATTCCGAGGTTCCTGCCCTTTGGTAACCCTCAGGATGTTCTATTAGGCAATGCAGTGATTTTAGCCTAAGAAGTTTCTGTCACTGTCCCTGTCACCTCCTCCATCTGTGCAGCTATTTTGTTTGCCTTATGCAAGAAAAGGTTGTTTGCAAGAAGGGGTAGTTTCCATCCTAGTTCAGCATGGTCCTTAGAAACAATTTGTTGACTTGGAGAGGCAGATGCGTTTGTGTTGAAGGGTGCAAATGAATGGTTGTGGCTACACCATTCTCCAAACGGCTAATAAAACTTGTACTGAATGTGTCCAGAACATGGCCCAACAAACAGGTTTGTCAGCCCCTTGAGAGTCCCCGTTGTGTGCAAGTGGGAACTTGGAAGAGCAAGAACCTCATGGAGTGTCCTTGCTAACATGAGACTGTGCCTATATTTAGTGCATCCTCTTCTGCCACAACATGTGGCTGTATTAATAGTCTCATGGACTTCTCCATGGCACTTAAGAAAGCCGTTCTTACAAGAAAGACCTTTTTGTGAAAATTAACTTAGTATGCCTCCTTTCCAACGGAAGGTCAGCACTGATAGCACACATCAGATTGTCTAGTAAGATGGGATGTCTACTTTAAAAGTACCTAGATTTAGTTTCTTTGTATTGATGACAAGCTGAAAATAAAAGGCTGGTGCTCTCCTGCTGTGCATTTTCTGATCTATCCTCTCTATTTTCCCGGTACCTTTTCAGTTCATTGCTTAGTTTGCTTAGCTAAAGGAAGAATTGGGGAGTGTCAGAGTTCGAAGGAAAGGCTTTAAGAAATGCCATGCTATTAGACAGTCGGGACTCCATGTGAGAGTCCATAAAGACAGAAAACATGAGAGAAGCACATTTGAAAGCTGAAGTTAATCATGAGGCCCAAACAGTAGGAAATGTGGCTTCCTTAGCTGCAGCGCACACAGAACCATTTGCTTCTGGAGGTGCTGCGCCTGCTCTCCATGGGTCAGGTGCTCAGCACAGGAATTTGCTTGCATCCATCCCTGGATATCTGCAGAGAAGGAAGTAGAATGATTTTTGAGTTAATTGCTAAGTGACTCATCTTAAAGTCCAAAATTTGTATAAGAATGAGAATTCTGGCTGTGTGTACCAGCTCTAAGTCTTTCAAGGTACTAGCAAGTTGGGAATCCTACAGACAACTGGTGGTTCCACTTCATCTTCCACTCCATTAAGTGAAGTAGGAGTCTTGCCTTTTAGCTTGTGGGTTTTTTTTCCCAAGGGTGTTATTACCATTACAGTGCATTTAATGACCAAACACAAAGGCACAGACTTCAGGACACCACCACTGGTACAGACTTTGATCCGGTCCTCTCAAATGGGTGCTGTTGGATATAATGTAAGCTCAGTCACTCATACGGGAAGAGACATTTGGGGTTTAGTCCCAGCTATACAAAATACAACTCCTCAGGGCATCTTCACATTGTAAAGGTTAAAAGCCATGGGGGGGCCTAATAATACATAGAGGTGGGATTTGGTCCAAGAAGAAAATTGCTAAGGCATAAGGGCTGAAAAATTTGCCAAGATATCTGCAGTGGTTGTGCAACACTAGGAGCCTGGTAGTATTGGAACGTATGGATCGTGGATTGTTCTTAAGAAAACACCTGAGGAATTTAAAAAAAAAAACCCACCCAAACCCAAAAAACCCAAATCTGAAATGCAGCCAAGTCAGTCATGTCTATACTTTTGGCGAACAAGTTCTGAAATATTATATGCTATGTTTCAGAAGTATTGGAACTAGATTGGATATCATAGTCATTTAGGCTTGTTAAGGAAAATATGTAGTAGCTTGTCTGGTGACTGTTTTTGTTCTTCTGTTTCCTTTCTTTCCTGAATTGTTGGAAACAACAGCTATTCATGAGTTCCCTGTGGAGGATGCAATGACCATGACTGAAGTCAGAGCTGCAGGACAGGGTTTTAGACTGGAAAGGGGAAGGGGAGATGAGATCATTTATGAAATGCTCTTACACTTTTTCTTTGTTTTTCAGTGGATGAATATATTGCCATTGCTAAGGAGAAACATGGATACAATATGGAGCAGGTAAGAACCCTGTGAATACTTTAAAATCATTTTCAGCAGGTATTAAAACATGACTTAGAGTGACCGCCTAGAACTGCTTCTTCTCTTCTGTACTGTTTTCTTCTCTCCTACTTCTCCCAAAACTTACTGTTCCTAGTAGTAACCTGTGCTCTGGGGATATGGAGTTTGCCCCTCGTTTTACATCAAGGGTCAAAAGAAGAAAAACAAACCCACTGTAATTCCTAATGGAGTTTGGCCATGAGTATTATGCTTCCTATGGTGACTACTTGAACACTTTCAGAACCTCTAAAGATCGTTAAAAAGATTGGCTTGTCTTCGGATTCTGATTGCATTGCAGTTTCAAGTTGACCGCTCCATCTCTACTTCATAGATGTCTTGGCAGTTATTAATGAGATATTGAACCATCATATGTTTTCTGAGGCAAACCAATATCCATGGTTATGCACCTTAAAACTGGACTGCAAATCATTTTGGATTTTGTAGATGAGCACCTGAGATGTCAGTGCAGTCGTGGTGGATGACTTCACCAGCTGTCTTTGAGGTTAGCCAGTGCCTTTAGCCTAGGGGTGGAAACCCTGGCCTGAGGAACAGACCTCTGCTTTACTCCCCGTGGTCTAGGATTGTGTGCTAATCGTCCCTGTGTTAACATTGATTTCAGCACTCATCTGGGCAGATGAGTAGACCTGTGCCTGGGAAGCTTTTCTGAATCCTGTGGAGTTTCCTTATGTACTAATACTTGCCTGGAAAGGGAAGACAGGGAATCTCATGCCTTACTGTATTGGCAAATTACATACTGTCTCTACAAAGGGATTCTATGAAAACTTGAAAGTTTATGAAATTATTCAGGTAAAGGCCATGAGCATAGAAACCAATTATTTGGATGGGCAAGGGTTTCTATTTAAATGACTCTGCTGTCATCTTTGAGTCAGACTTTCAGCAGTTGATCAGACTTTATAATTATAGTTTCTAAGAGCAGAAAACAGCAATAAAAGGAACATGACGGCACCAAAAGGCTGTACACACACCAAAAAAAAAAAGAAAATAAGGATGGTAGCTTACTTCAGCTGAGATGGGTATATCCTAGTGTTGGATATTGTCGGTAATATTTTTCCAAAAGAAATGGTCTCAGAGTAATAAAATGGATTTCATTATTTTAGTGGAGAAGCATTGTTTGGAGAGTATAGACTGATTCAGAAGACTGATCAAAATGAAGCTTGCAATTTTTAAAAAAAGCACTGAACTCTTGTGTTTGAAGAACTTAAATTTGGCTAACAGAGATTTGCATTCATTTTAACATTGGAAATACAGACCTCCTGCTCCTTCCCTGAAGTCTTTCTCCCATCCTCTGTGTACGAAAGTAGAAGTTACTGCACTCGCCACGCCAGGATTTAAAGTGGCTGAGCAACTTGTAAAAATGTCCCTCCTTCTAAAAATGTTCTCATTCCTTCCCTAGCACTCTCACATAATATTCTGGAGTTAAGCATGTTTCCCATGTCCTTTGGGATTTCCTAGACAGCTATGCCAGGCACATCCAGGAAATAACAGGAGAGGAACTATCCTGTATTGCTCTGGAAGGCACGTACTCATTTTGTATTATAGGGACAAGTGTCAGGGCTTTCGAATCAGGATGATTTGTTGTGTCACCACAGGACAGTCTCTCTTCAGCAGGTATCATCAGAGCCGTTGGTGGCTGGGTAACGGTGGACAAGCTGATGCAAACTCCCTGGAAGTCAGTCAGGGCTCGCTTTAGCATTTGGCCACCATCTCTGGGCTTCGCTGGCCGAAGCAGCCCTTTCCCATGCGTGCATTCCCCCGACAGCCGGTCTCTCTGGACCTCTGTGCAGATGACTTGGCTGACAGTCATTGCACAGAGATTCCTGTACTTCCACCTGTGCCCCTGCCCAAAACCTACCTTTGCAGACTAAGACATGCCAGTTTGTTGAAGGGAGTGGCGAGCTGTCTGGCAGGGCGTGCACTGGCACGCCTCTGCCCAGCGGCTTTCCCATCCAGCTGGCTGCATCTCTGCCGCACGCAGCTCCTGTATCTCTGTCCTTTCTTTCCCCTTGCATGTGGCTGAGTGCCCCGTTGTTGGCTCTGCCGCTGTTGGATGATGGCTGGAGGATCGGGGCTGTGCTGGTGGGCATCCCTGCAGCCTTGTCAGCTTGAGGGCAGGCAAAGGACAGGCTGCAGCAGGTGAGTGAGCTCTGGGAGGGCAAGCCCATTTCAGCTGGTGTTGGCAAACTGCTGTAGGTTATTGTGCTGAGCCGTAGCAGTCACAGGCTTTTGTGAACACTGGCAAGTCTGGCCGTGAGCTGTGCCCTCCTGCTTAGCCTGTGCCAGATGCCCTGGGACAAAAGAGACTATAAACACCGTGTACTCGCCTGTGTGTGGGTGCAGACCTCTCCTAGGGCAGCACGGGATGCAGGAGGAGTACTGTTCTCGTATTAAACAAGCCTATAAGGAAAACCTTTTCGTTTACCTTTTGCTTTCTGTAAGCATTTGTCCCCTCAGTGCTCGCTTTGCTGGGCTTTCGCACCTTAGTAGTATTTAACACTACCCTGCCCTCCCAAAATGTCTCCCTCCTTGATTTTCCTTTGCTTTCTCGCAGGGATATTTGATACAGCTCATATCTGAGGCTGAAAGGCATGCTGGGAGAGAAAACTCAGGCCTTTGTGACTGCAAAATAGTTTCTTTGGCCCCATGCTTGCCAGAGTAGATGGAGATAAGTGGCTGTGGCTCCTGTGACATCTGTACTGCACCAAGACTACTTGTTCTGCATGGTGGCGAAAAGGAGGAGGGGGTGCCTGGGCAGCACTGACGGGCTGGTAGGGTCAGGACAAGATCTTGGGGAGTGCTGATCTGATATTTGTATGCTTACTCTCTGCAGAATCTCAGGGGAGCAACATCCCATAAAGGAACTGGTTTTTGCATAGCAAAGCATAATGGGGAAACCCCAAATTTGGAGGGATTTTGTAGCTCTGAGCGGCCAGGACGAAACTACAAGATGAGGGAGGGTAACTGTGGCTGCGAAACCTGAGCTGAGTTTGCATATGATGAGCAGGTTACTCTGATATTTTACTCAGCATGTTAAGGATTTTTTTCACTTTACAGCCATTGCGAAAGGCTAGTTTCTAGCTCTGCAGTCAGACCTTCCCAAAATGACTTGTGCTGGTCGCTGGCGTGCCAGATGTGATGATGTGTCATAAGGCACAGGGGCTGCACACCGCTGGGAGAGGGGTGGCTGCATGCGAGCGTCTCGGAGATGGCAGGACGAGGATGATTTGCAGGTGGTGAAGCGCAGCGCATGCACTTTGTCTTTGGAACTGAGAACCAGAGACTGCAACAGTGAAACGAGGCGTCTCTCAAGGGAACAAATGAGTACCCCCCAAAATGAGTGAGATTTGTTCCTACTTTGGGCCAGGGACATCTTAGCAGGAAGTCAAGTTTGTGGATGCTCTCTTCCTCTCCTTCTTCTAGTTCTTCCCTTGTCGTCTCCCTGTTTTCCCACCTCCCCCTCAGAAAGAGCCCCCTGAACAACCATAAAAACCCCCAGTCAACTAAACCATCCTCCTAATTGCATGAGAAATCGTAGGAGTTCAGCACTGGCAAGAAGCTTCCTTTAGTCCAGCCTGTTTTTCCGGTAGTCTTCACAAGTCTTTGTTTAGATTTCCTGTGTGTACCACGATCAGTAAGTTTGAGTAATTTCTTCAATTTTCGTCTCCCCTCTTTCTGTCACTACTCTTATTACATTACTACCTGTGTGGTTTGTATAAATTTCAAGTTGGTTTTCAAAACCTAGCAAAGGAGGGGTAAGATTCCAGGTTTCTTGCACACAGAAAGGTGCCTGATGTAGCTGAGAATTAAAATTACATCTTGTATGTTGCCTGAGAAAAATGCTCTACCTCTCACTTTGCATGCTTATAATAATGTTTCTTGTGATTACAATTGTCCCTTTGGTGTCCTTGTTATTTCTAGGCCCTTGGGATGCTGTTTTGGCACAAGCACAACATCGAGAAGTCTTTGGCAGATCTGCCAAACTTTACTCCGTTTCCAGATGAGTGGACAGTGGAAGACAAGGTCTTGTTTGAACAGGCCTTCAGTTTCCATGGGAAAACCTTTCACAGGATCCAGCAGATGGTAAGTGGTGTCACCGGAATGGAAAAACAGAACAGGCAGTTGGACTGTCGTCTTCAGGGCTGATTGTGCTGGACTCCTGTCTAATGCTTTTGGGAGAGAACAGACCAAAGAGGATGTTAGAGGGGAAAATATTACTGTGAGTATAAAGAGACAATATTGTTTCCAGAGTCCCTGTAGAATTGTTTTCCTGAAGTGCTTTACTGGTTCAGGATAAACTTTGACTGTAATTCTTTTGGTTGGAAATTACAGTTTGCAGTCCCCTGTGTGCTATGGTAGTGTTTATGTCTCAGCTGGAGTTCAAACATGGTCTGTACACACGTGCCCACCCACACACGGAGTAAAGATCATCTCTGTGCAAAGTTGATTTCCATTCTTACAGCCTGCTTTTTAGGAATTCCTTTTATTTAACTATCAAGTCTGTGGTTATTTGTGATTTGGGACTGTCAGTGGATGCTGTGGAGAAGGTTTATATGTCATTGCAAGCATTCAGTCCTTCGCTTTCAGTTGGTAGGGATGTTTTTTTAAACTGTGATTGAAAACTTCAGGGGTAGGTTTCTGCCTCAGAGGGAACTGCTGGGGTGTGTGCCATTTTCTTTTGAAACGGGGGAGAGGATGGGATGTAAAAATTTCTTAGTAATTATGTCTTGAGAGTTTCTTCAAGTGGTTCATCACCTGGGCGGGAACCAGATGTTGTTCTTTGCTCTCCTTCAGTAAAGTGCCTCTTGAGTGTTCCAGCAGGACCTGGTTATGTTGATTGTGACCCTTTAGAGTGAGCCTAGGTTGTGGTAGTCTGTTCAGCCTCTTAAAAGCACATGGGAAGGTCTGTGTTGCTGATCCTGCTGAAAAGCAAAAGGTGACTTGCCTCCCAAGTATGAAGGAAAACTGCCAGGTCCCTTTTCAGAAGGGTGGCAGGAACAGGCTTGTTCTCCTCATGTCATATAATCATAGAATAGTTTGGGTCGGAAGGGACCTTTAAAGGTCATCTAGTCCAACCCCCTTGCAGTGAGCAGGGACATCTTCAACTAGATTAGGTTGCTCAGGTGGTCCTTGAGTGTTCCTTCACTGGTGTTCGTTTCCAAATGTTCTTGGAGTCCCAGGGTCTCCTACTCCCTTGGGTCAAATGATGGGGCTTGCACATACTATGGGCAGCTGATATACATGGTCCGGAGAGTTGTGGACTCCTGAATGGTGAAGCCGTTTTCTTCTTTGTTCTTCTGTTCTTAATAGGGAGAAAAAATGGGAGGGGAATGCCCTGGGGGGAAAAAAGAGAACATAAAGCCTGTCCTGTTGCTTGGGTAAAGGCCAAAGCAAGAAATACTGAATTCTCAATATGCAGAAGCATGACTCTGTCCCTGATTCCCATACAGGGATGCCAAGCTCATGCACTGTTCCCTAAGTAATTTTTTTTTTACTGTTTCTCCCAGAAAAGACATCCTGCATGAAAAGAATTAAATGGCATGAAGCTTTGTGTTTAGCAGGTGATGGGAATCAATGGTTTGGGAGCATGTTAGTTGTTAGTTTGTATATGCTGCCTCATTAGCACCAGTGCAGCTTGGAACTGAGGGGAAAAATTGTCGAAGCCAGAGAATGACAAGTGAGTTACGTTATTTACCGGAGCTGGTTCTGATGCTTTGGCACTCTTAGCATCAGTTTGTAGCCAAGTGGATGTTTGTCATGAACAGCCTTGTCCCTGAGTTTGTTCTGTGGAACTCTTTAATTCCAGTGTACCGGCCTGCTGCATGACTATAGGCAACACAGCAGCAGTATGGCACCTGTGCTTTTTCCAGTGCAGATGGATTTATGCCTGTGTGCAGCTGTGGGCCAGGGTGGTAGTTCTGGTGCAATCCATTATTAGGACCTAAAGTCAACCTGCACTCTGAGAACCAGGCTTATCTCGAGTGAAGACTTCAACTGCAGTATCTGAATAACAGAGATCTGGCTCTTGCTCACAGTTTTGTTTTCCTCCCCACCCGTCCTGCCCTCCAAGCTGAGTCAGACACTTATCTAAAACATGTTTTATTCAGCAAGAAAGGCTGGACTTTCACCTTGTACAAGTCCTGTGTAAGAACATCCATGCAGAGTTACCTCAGAAGTAGAGAATTAGTCTTAATGTAGTTTTATGCTTTTTGGAGGCAGACTCTTCATTCATAGCTACAGGGCAATGACGTTAGTGTAAGTGGACAAAAAAAAAAAATTCTGAGGCTCGTGTTTTTCCTATATCCTCAGTTCATCATACAGTAACATTTCACCTTTTGAAAACATCTTTTGTTGAGACATTTGAATAGACTTCCATCATGTGAATAAAGCTTTTTAACCAAACATCAAAGATATGCTTGGGATGTAGCGTGCAGTTCAGCAGTTCCTGCGGTTGCCTACACATGCCTGTGTTGGCCTTTGAAACTGTTATCTCAGTTTCAAGGCCCTATTTTGGATTTGTTCTTGCTATGTTCCTCTGTTCTGAAGGGAACCAGCTACCTGGCTGGTGGGTGGAGGCTTGCTGAGATGCTTTTTAGAGATTTTGATGTCCTAAATAGTAGGCACTAACCTGAAACAACTCCCCTATAGATCATTTTTGGAAAGGCTGCAGAACTGCCTTGCTTGAGCCTTTCAGAGATCCAGTGTAGAGAGATCAGATGTTCCTTGACAAAAACAGACCGATTGTATGTGAACTCCTGGGGATACTTTACATATAAACATATAAAAGGATACATGTTTAATTTACAGCTTCCTGACAAATCAATAGCCAGCCTGGTGAAATTTTACTACTCCTGGAAGAAGACAAGGACTAAAACTAGCGTGATGGACCGTCATGCTCGTAAACAAAAAAGGGAACGTGAGGAAAGGTAGGTTTGCAAGCAGAAAGGCTGTGTATTGACGCACACTGATTTCTTTAGACTATCTCAGAGATTCCTGATAGCTTGTAAGAAACTAGATGTAGGATTTTCCCCAAAATGTTTCCTGGTGCCACACCTTCTTTCCCTACCCCTCTTCCCTGCTGTGCATGTTTTGCTTTGCTTACAGCCAAGAGGAATCTGTCAGCAATTAGCTGTGCTCCCTTTTTCAACACTCTGCAATTTCTGATTGCCCCCTAGTGCAGTGGTCACCATCCCGTCACTGTAGAAGCTTTTTCTCTGATACTGCTTGCAAGCGGAGAAAATGAAATTAAAACTGTTTACAAGCTGTTTGGCACTATTGTCAGCAGAGCCAGAAAAGCTGATAAGCAGGACAGTAAAAGGAAGTCATGAAAGAGCTAGAAATCTGCCTTTATTTCCTCCATGTGATCCTCAGTAGAGTGAGAACATGCACCTTGATGGCTCCAGTGCAGCACCCCTCAGCCTGTGCATATGCACGCACAGACCCCTCCCCTGCCTTTTACTTCAAAAACTGTTACCAGTATAAGGCTGTCAGGCCCAGCTCTATTCCCTGAGAATGGTGAAGTTAAGGCTGTGTTTTTGAGTGAAAAGAGGGTGGCGCAGGGGAACTTAGGATGAGTTTTCTGGCAGAGATGTCCCAAGAAGCGCTGGGTGCGTTAGGGTTTGGGTGAGTGTGGTGGTGGTTGGGAGGGCACTAGCCACTCGGTTTCAGCAGATGAGCCTGCTTGTGTGGCTTTGTCTGCAAACTCACCCTTCTAGATACTCGTGCAAGCCCTTGAACGTAGGTCAGCCTTGTGTGTGTTGCTAGAAGTGTCTGTACAGTTAGAACTGCCACTTGGTGACTTTGCCTGGAGCTGACAGAGCATCAGAAATGTGGTGGCCTCAGGTGTGCGTATGGAAAAAAAACCCAAACCCAACCCTCTGAACAGCAGCAACTCCATCTGCTTGACGCAGGTGCCTTCTCAGCCCGCAGTTAATGTCTTTGCAGACCAAGCTTGAGGTGTGCCTGGCAGACTCCTAATGTAATTGGGCAAAATTCTGCAAAAGCTTTTCCATCAAAGGAGTTGCTGCTGTAGCACTTCACAGGGAGCTGTTCCTTGGCTCCAGTGCGTATGAGCGAGCCCTGTTTGGGAAGGGGGAAGAAATGTCTTTCCAGGGTTGAGCTGTTCTACACCAATGACTCACTCAACCTCTCCCATCTCTCCATTAGGTCAACAATACTTGCTTAACAGCAGGGCCAGGGAGAATACTACCAGCCAACTTGTCCAGTATTTGGTTGGCTGTCTTTGACCTGAGTCTCTTTTTCCATTCTGTTCTTTTCCCTTCTCTGCAAAGGCTGTCTTGGTTTTTTTTTCTTCTCCCCATCCTTCTTTGAAAAAAAAAAAAATTTCCTACTAATTTATGAGGGGGGGAAAATGTCTTATAAGGATTATGTGTTTATCTTGTACTACATAGTTTAGGATCTTTTAATACTACCTCTCTGTTCTGTGCTCATAAATGAAATTACTGCAATTTGGAAGTACACCTGTCTGGTACTTAGGCCTTTTTTCTGGGAAAAGCAGTGCCTCAGACCATCTGGTGATTGGGAAAGAACTGTATGGGCTGCCGTATGCCGTAATTTTGTAACCTTTGAGGAAGGCAGCTGGATTGGAAATGCGTAATTTGGTTTACATCTGCAGCAAGCTAAGCACCAGGCCATCAGATTGGTGCATGATTTTGCTTCTTCCCCTCCATTATGTAAAATAGTCGAACCCCCTACAGTCCCAAAGGATTTGTCAGTGCAGCTATGTGGGACGTGGAAGTAAAGCTGGGTGAGTTTGGGGTGCCCTGATTTTCACGTTGTATTGTGCCACTGGGTGTTGGCAAAACTTCAGAAATGTTCTTCAGTTAGTAGTGATCAATGTCTAAAACTGCAGAACTGAGTGGGTGGGTTTTGATCTAGCTCATGTCTAGGGAACTTGCTGGAATAGAAGAGCAAACTGAGCGCAGCAAAGCCCATAGGGGTTTGGCCTTTGCATAAAGGCTGAAATCTGAACTTAGCTGAGAACACAAGGAAGCTTTTTTGGAGTTGGGGTTAAGAGAAGAGGCAGTCTGAGGTATCTCACTCGAATACTGCTGTATCTCTTCTGTGGCTAGGCAGGGAAATTCCCCAGCTCCTCAGATTGTCACTAAAATAGCTCCCAGTGCATTTGGGACCAGATTTTCAGTAGCTGTTCTTAGTTTTATGGAAGGGGCTTTGTGTATGCAGCTCTAGGAGGGGCTGCTTGTGAGTTTATTCCCTGGAATTGTGGTTACACAAACTAGACATCTTGTGAATCAGCTGGTGAGCCACGCAGCTTGGGAGAGCAGGAGTGACTTGTACAAGTGACTGCAGTTGTGGAGATGGGTGCCAGCTCAAGCCGCCCAGCAGTACGTTCCTCCTTAGGCTGTGCTTGCACAGGACGTTGCTGCAGCAGGGAGACAGCGTGAGCGAGCACCGGTACTGCAGCCATGTACACTAGCACCCGCCGTGACTGCTGCCTCCCGCTCCTGTGTGAACGCACCCCAACTGGCTTCAGCACCCCAGCAGTGTAGCACAGCTTCTGCTGTGGTTTCTCTGCACAGCCCTGCCTTGCACTGGTGCTGTGACACACCTGCACCAGCCAGAGTTCCTTGTCCCAAGCTGTAAAGTTTGACATGAAAAAATAGGTTTTTTTTTACTTTAAAAAAAAAAAGCATTGATTAGGTCAGCTTATTTCTTCTGTTTCTGGGCATCATCCCAAATGGTGCAATTAACTTTAGTTGTGTACAGTACAAAAATTCTAAATTGTGAAAATATATTCGATTTAATGTCTGATTAAAATTCCAATGAAGCCAAACTGGCCAGGTGTGCCAAGGTCACTTTCAACATGGCCCCAGTTTCATGCCTGTTATTATTCTGTAACTGATAATGTCGTCTTCTTTTCCTGGGGAGAATGAATTGTGAGGCTGTCACTGGGAAAAAAAAAACCAAAACCTAACCTTTTTTTTATACTTCAGGGAGTTCATCTTGTGTATGTCTATTTTGCTAGATATTAAGGAGTTGTACGAAATCTGTGTTTTAGCTACTTGTTGTAATTAAAGTCTTTGTTTCTGTCTCAGTTTGCCTGAAGTTAAAATGCCCGATGTCCCGTGTTCTTTAAAAGATAACTTGTGTAATCAGTTTGATGTATCTTGCCTTCATCTGAGCAAACTTATTTTGCTTAAGTACACTACTGAGAAGTCTGCCTTTACAAGACATGATCCCTAGCATCTTTATAATTAATTTCTTGACTTAAAACCAAATAAACAAAAAACCCAAAACAAAAAAAAACCTAAAAAAGCGCCCTGGGAATAAAACTAAGGAAAGCTGTTGGACTTTCTTTTGCATCCATGCATTTCTTTTAGCATGCTATTTATAGAAAAAGAGCCTCACAAACTAATACAGTACTGTTTCCTTTTGTCTTCCAGTGAGGATGAAATGGAGGAAGCAAATGGAAATAACCCTATTGATATTGAAGTTGAACAAAACAAGGAGAGCAAAAAGGAGGTATAATTCTTTTCTAACTACTGTACAAATGAAAGTGTTTACTTACTAGCTACTTCATGTAGAAGCTGACAGTATCTAATTTTCTTTATTTGTGCATTGTATAGTTGTCATACAAGAAAAGAAGAATGGTCTTTCTTCAGAATTATTCTTAGATCAAGACAAGTATAGACAAAAAAGTTGTTATTTCCCAGAGCTGGGAAAATTTAAGACTTTACCATCCCATGATAATGGACTATGTGAATGTTTCTAGTTTCTTTGATTTTTCTCTTTGGCTGTGTTAGCTTGAAGCACCTTCAGTGATGGTTTAAATCAACCTAACTTTGCAGAGATTGAGTAGAAGCACTTATGTCCCCACTGAGATGGCTTGGTGGAGGGGAAATGTGCTTTAATCTGTTGTAGGTAGACTAGCAAGAGTATGTTTATCTACGCTTCAATGTAAATTCCTGATGGGCTGGAATACTCAGCAATAGTTCCAAGGATTTCAGTGGCACCAGGATTGCAACTACAGTGGTGAACAGTAAAAGAGAAAGCTTTTGTGTGGCCAGTTCAGTTTGTCTGGCAGAGGGACCTTAACCTGTTACACGCAGAATATATCGTCTACTTAAAATGTCATACTTACACCTCACTTGAAATACTTCATTTTAAGCGAGCATAGTGTTCTGGATGAAAATAGCCACACAAATACAACAGACAGTTTTGAAAACCTAGTCTGTGATGGTTAGCAGGAAAGGGTATACTTTATTTTCATGTATATAACCTGCTGGTTATCTGTTACTAAATAAAACAAGCCTTGCCGTTCAGCAGCAGCCTGGGTTGTATGTGAAAGTGCTACAGGAAAATGTTTACCCTGAGACCTTCTCTCCTTGGAGTAGCTCCCTTGCCTGATTTCTGTCCCACAGTCATTCTCTTTCAATTCTTTTAAATTATCTTTTTAAAAGGGTACATGTAGGAAAAAAACACTATTTAAAGGTATGATTGCACACAGGCGAAAACAAAGTCCTAGAGCAGCTGTTTTGTCAGTCACTGTCAGTGAGATTAATTCCTCTAATAGATTATTTTGAACAGAAATAACAGAAAAATCACGGCATTCTAGTCTGTTCTTCATCCATGCCAGAGTGCTCTCTACACTTTCCAGAAAAGCCTAGCTGCTTGTTCCACGGAAGGAACCGGCATCCCTGATGAGTTCCTTGGAGCAGAGTGGATGTGAAGCTGCTCATACTCACTCTTACAAGAAGCTGAATTCTCAAAAGCCTCAACAACATCCAAATTGGGAGGGTTCTCACTTGCCTAAGTTGCAGCTGCATACTGCAACTTTCCAGTGTGCCATGTAAATAATTAATACTATCATCTAATTTCCCATTATTTTAACAAGTGTTCAAGTTTAGATTTCTCTGTAAGCTCTTTGAAAACTTGCATCTGTAAGAGAGCTCACTTCAATCCCCTTTATTATTGCTTCCTTCCCTACCAATGCTGGCATACTCTGAACTTGCTGCAGAAGAGGGAGAGGTAGTTCTTCACTAATTCGTCTGCCTCTGTTGTAAGGCTAAACCAGAGCAGATGGCTGATAGCTACGAAGACTTTGTTTTGCAAATTCTTGTATGGGATGAGGCTGTCTGCTCTCCCTGTCACACTAATGCAGGCCACATCACACTAACTGATCTGAAGGAGATCACCAAAACTCATGGAGCATGTGCATGCATGGCTGCTGTGTATGCAATGGCAGGCAGCCTCGTGGGGGTTCTTCTGGACAGGGATCGTATTGGTGGGTAAAATGAAGCTGACAACCTGCATAGCCTGTTCATAGTTAATTTGATTTGATGTGATTTTGCAGTACCTGAGCCTGAGGCTGATTGAAAATGCCTTGAGAGCGAGCAGGTATCCAGAAGAAAGAGGATATGTTCTTTCTTGATTGTAACGTTTCTTTTAATGACGTGGTGAGACATGCAGGGCTGGTGATGTACTACTAGCCCAGGACTCTTACCGTAAAGAACCTCCCTGTCCCAACCCTGCAGCGATGGTTTTTCCAGCTCTGAGACATGTCGGTTACTGTATGACTTGCCAAGTAATAGTGGGATTTCTCAGAGTATCTGAAATCTCTCATCTGTTTCCTCTTTTGGGGATCATTGGAGGGGGAATCTTCCCCTTTTTTTAGTACTTCGTGTTAGTGCAACTGTTCAAGTTTCCTCAGATACTGACTCCAAAATACTGAGGTCATGAACTAGAGCTGCTTTCTCCACATCTTCCCTGTTCCTGGAAATGCCTCCCATTTCATTCTCTGCTTTCACATGGCTTGAGATAGCCAAGTCTTTTCTTTTTACACAGTGGAACCTGGGGAAAGGAACCTTGTTTATATTAAGGTGTGTGCCGGGCAGCAGTGGCAATGCATAAATAAACAGAGAAGCACTGCTAAATCTCTGCATTTTAATTCTCTCTGGTTTTCATGAATTGATTTAATTCTACAGAGAGATGTGTGTGGCCAGGAAAGTAAGACTTTCCGAGATAGGGTGGACGTTCAAATTTTCAGAGCCTGCGCAATATCACTGGGGTCTAGAGGCATTTGGAGCTGTCAAACACTGTTCTGCTGGAGCTCTGGCTTCTTGTCCGCAACACAAAAGAGCTTCACGTTTTTTGAACTGTGTAAAACAATCATTTGAAACTGCTTTCATTTTTCCTTAATGTTGAGGCTTCTGGGGCATTTGCACTGGAGGAATTGCATGTTGCTGAACCTACAGGCTGAACCTGTTGCGAGGCATTACTGCATGATCCTCTGAAATTCTGTATGTAGATGAAATACGAATAAATCTGAAATGTCTATCCATGTTGAATAATTTACCTGGCTCAGTTATCAAAGTGCTCACTTCTGAAGCAGAGTGCGGTGCTTACCTCGCTTGTTCATTGCTAAACCAGTCCTGCTCCGCACTCCCTTCTGCAAAAAAGAAATAGGGTATCCATCCTGCAACAGAGATACTTACTTCTTGCTTCTGGGCTTGCCTTAGGCATTGTCGCTCATGGAGTACTTTGGACTAAAGGAGAGAATAAAAAAGTTGAGAACAGACATTTTTCCACGTTACTGCTGCTATGTGGCTCTGGCCGTTGAGCCCATGAAGAGGGTGCAAGCTTCTATCTGCTGGCAGCTGTGATGGGGTCCTCCAGTCTTTGGGAGGCAGAGCCTCATGCTTACGTGGGGCTTTGTGCTCAGCCTCATGTGGGTTGGAATGTGACGAGCATTTTAATGCTCGCTAATGAGCAAATGCTGCAAAACTGTGTAGAAACTACACGTAGCTGCAAGTTAGGAGGGAAACAATAGTGCTAAGTGAAGCCAATGTGTTTAAAGCTGGCAGTAATCAAGTAGAGGATTTCAGATACGTGGCCTCCCCTCTCTGCTTTTTCTCTCCCTGCTACCCTTCTTCTGTGTTCTTGGCCAGGCTCCAGCCACTGGCTAATAAATCTTGAGTATGAGTTGCTTGTTGAAAATAACTTCTGGAAGAAATGATTTTGGCATTAGAGAATCAGATGTGCTCTTGAAGGATCTGTAGTATAGTGTCCTAGCTAATCTACCTGTTAGATGAGTGCACCTAATTATTTGCTTTAGACAGAAGGCACAAAATTAATTAGTAGTGTGTGAAACACTTCTCCTTCCCAAAAAGATTTAAATTTTATTATTCAGCAGAACAGCATCAGTTCAATGGAACAGTTGATGTATCAGTGCTATGCAAGAAAACTTGGCTTCCAAGAAACTGCGTAACTATCTCAGAATTATTTCATAGTCACCTCGCTCCTTTATCCTTAGCCTTTAAACAAATCTAGCTTATTCCTTCTCCTGCCTGACATGTAGAAAAACAAGTCCCTGTAAACTCTTCTAGTTGTGTTCTTCCCCTGTCTCCAAACTCTATTTGGTTTCCTACTGACATTCAGTTAAACTATTTTTTTGAGGCCTGGTGATGAAAGCAAGAAGAGGTGTTTCAGAGTGTTTGAAAATAACCAGAATATTTAACTGCTGCAAAATTGGACATCTGTCTCCCAAAATGAGTATGGACAGAGAAGACAATCAGTATCTCTGTAAACATTGAAAGCTGCCTAGAAGAAAGGAGAGATTTGTATAAGGCAGTGTGTGTGTTTGACATGCCACTTAAAGCAAAAAATGTCTTCCTGTCTGCAAGCTACCTTTTTCATTTTCCAACCTTTGATGATGGCTGAAAGTCATAGAATCACAGAATGGTTTGAGTTGGAAGGGACCTCTAAACATCATCTAGGTTAGTAAAATGACTGCTGTTTGCCAGGTGCCACCCGCTGAAACCGTTCCTCAGGTGAAGAAGGAGAAGCACAGTACTCAGGCCAAGAACAGAGCGAAGAGGAAACCTCCCAAAGGAATGTTCCTCTCCCAAGAAGATGTGGAGGCCGTTTCTGCCAACGCGACAGCTGCTACCACTGTACTCAGACAACTGGACATGGAATTAGTCTCAATCAAACGACAGGTATGGATGGGATGGTTCAAGAATAACTGCTATTTTTGGTGGCAGTGTCTGTCACAGTCAGCGAAGTTCACAGGAATTTGTAGCTTGACGGTGATGATGCATATCATTATGTGGCTTAATTGACAAGCCACTAGCCTTGCGCTGTAAACTAACACAGCCCTGTGTTTTATGTCTCTTATGTTTTAGTTTTATGGGCAAGCCTACTTTGTACCTACAGTGAAGCAAGGAAAAGTCCATAGCACTGACTTGAAGGGAGATTTGTTGGTGCTTAGTGTTTCTTGCAGTTCAGAGTTGTAGTTATGTTTTAACTATGAATTTCCCTCAGAAAACATTGGTTTCAGCAATATCTGATTTCCATTTGCAGCAGTCAGTTTCCTTTTCTTTTTCCTACAGTACTTTTGAAACAGGCAGATATGTTTGGTTTTATTCTTAGGCATTGTACAAACTTTCATCTGTACCTTTTGCTTCCCTGATGGATCATTTTAAACAAATGTTTTTCAAATATCTGTTAGTAAGGACAGGTTTACTACATGAGTTTGTTTTCTAGGTCTGGACATTCTCAGTTTTTAAAGTAGAGGTCTGGCTCAAGCTGTTTATTAAACTTAATAGAATTGATATTTTGGCCTGAAGCCTTTTTCTTGGCACTCTGGGATAAGTGGAGCTCCCTAGTAGTCTTTGATTCATTTCTTGCTGTGAACAGGGCCTTTCTTCTTATGCTGGGCTTTATATAGACCTGGAAGTTGGGGCAGTTCTTGTTCCAGATAACTTGCAGACAGGATAGAATAAATTAAAAGGGATCTCCTGATGTGCCAGCTGCTCCTGAATTCCTTTATTCCAAAATAACAAACTGTCTTTTTGGAAAATGGGGGTTGTGATGAAAACTGGAACGCTGAGCTTGTGGGATTCCTGCTGGGGCTGCTGGAAGAAGGCTTGTCCAAAGGGGTTTTTTTATCCTTGTTAAAGGGATGAAGCTTTCTTTTCAGATTCAGAATATCAAACAGACAAACAGCGCACTCAAAGAAAAACTTGAAGGTGGTATAGAACAATACAGACTTCCAGAGGTAGGATCATTTTCTCACCCTTCTTTGTTGTGGAGATAAATGCTAATCTGTGTTTACATACCAGGGCTATTTGTGTTGCCAGTAAACTAGGACCAATGTCCTATTAGTTGTCAGTGTGAATCAAGACAATTACCATATTCAAGACAATCAAGACAATTACCATGTTGTGTAATGGAAATGGCAGATGAGAAGAAAGTAAGAGCAGCATTTAACACATGAAAGTGTTTTCTACCAGAAGCACAGGTATCCCAATATGCCATGTTTTGTCAGTGTTGCATCCATATGCCCTTGTGAGAGAGGTAGTCAAATACTAAGAAACATAGGAGAGGATGTTAATGGCACATCTTTCTCTTGGCACTTGATGCTTTTGCTGTTTTCCTTCCAACTCTGGCACCTCATGCTGGAAATAATTTGCCCAAGATTACAGAGGGTGTCTGTGATAAAAACAAGTAGGTGCTTTGGAAGAGTGTGGCTCTTGATTATCTGCTCAGACTGTTCCCTATCTTTCTGTATTACCATGACGTACAGGGGCAGTGTGTGCCACAGTTAACAGAATGGGTGCCACATGCGGTTCTTTGTGTTGAAAACATTGTTGCTACTAAAAGGAATGATATAGTTTGACTAGCGGTTAATTCCTTGTTGTGCTTTTGTGAGGTTTTTATGAGCTCAGATACAAGTGAAAGTTGTTGCTTATGTAAATGAAGTTACCTAATTTTTTTTTGATGTCTAGGTCGTTCAGAAATTTAATGCACGTTGGACAACGGATGAGCAGCTTCTTGCTGTGCAAGGTATAGCACTACAAGTCTATTTGTACTTGGTGATAATCAAAACTCTGCTGCATTTCAGAGTTGTGTTTCTCTTCAATGGCTAATGAAGGATTTTCACATTGCTGTGTACTAATGCCCAAAGAACAGAACTGAACAAGGAAAAAATATCCCTTCTCCTCCCTGGGCAGTATAAATTGCACCATATGAATGTTTGCAAATAATCTCTGCTTGTCCAAGCTTTCAGAAAGTGAAACTCTACTGGAGTCACTGCTATGTTCTTTGCCTGTGTAACTTCTCAAGTAGCAGAGGCAGATTTAAACAGGTCTTCTAGATTTGGCTCTGCCCATCTTTACTACACCTCCACTTTCTTCTCTTCTCCAGAGCTAGTCTTAACTGTCTCTCTTGCCCAATTTAGACTTTTTTTTCCCTTTCTGGATTAATCTGAGAGACTTAAAACCTTGACTGAAGTTCAGCTTCAGATCCTTGTTCTGTGACTGGAGCCTGATTTACGGTCTTTGTGGAAATAACACATCGCTTTTGCTTTTCTTTCTGTTGCTTTTAGCAATCAGGAAATATGGCCGAGACTTTCAGGCAATCTCTGATGTGATTGGAAACAAATCTGTGGTGCAAGTGAAAAACTTTTTTGTAAATTATCGACGTCGTTTCAACATAGATGAAGTTCTACAGGAGTGGGAAGCGGAGCATGGCAAAGAAGAGACAAATGGAACCAATAGCCAGAAGCCTGTAAAATCCCCTGATAATTCCACTAAAATGTCCGAAGAGGAAGATGAGGTAAATCCAATTTAAAAGTCAATAAAATTCTCAATCTGAGCTCAGTTCAAATAGATGTGTGTATATATATACACTCTTTGAAAAAGCCTTTTTTGACAGTCTTCAGTCTGAGCATATTTCACTTCCTCTGGATACACAGATTCCAGTACTGATTTTGGGAATTGGGAATTCCAGATGTACACGAAAGTGGAAAGAACAGTTAATTTGCAGCCCTCTGACAGTATCTGTATCTCATCAGCACATGGACATTTTAATGCCTTTTGCTGCCGAAACCCCATACATCTTTATCTCACTTGGATGTTTTCCCTGCACTCGGTTTTCCAAGATGTTCTAGGTTTGGCTTTGTGTGCCTGTACAGTCTTCTGAGCTAAAGCTCCCTGTTTTATTTTTGACAATGGAGTGGTTTCACTTGGGGAAAGGGAAGAAAGCTATAAACAAGGCGAGTGTGTGAAACTGTTCACTCTGGAATTACCTAGAGGCAAAGTTTCCCTGATTTTACAGCAGTTTCTGTGAAGACAGAAATTCTAGAGACAGCCTCTCCTTGATGGAGCTTCACGGAGATAACGCTTCTCCAAAGACAATGTATTTTTGAATTTAACTAAGCGACTGTAGAGTGTTTAAATATGAAAGTTAGTTAAAAAAATGTAATATCAAGAGTCTTGCAAAAGAAAACCCCGCTAGAGGTTTGCATGTTAAAAATGTCTGACGTAGGGCTCCCTTTGGCCTAATTTTATAAGACAGCTTGGCACAAAAGCCATATCTTCTAAATGCAAGCACAGTTAGCAACATAAAGTGAATTTTGGTCTCATGTGGACTAAAGACTTCTCAGTGTACTGTATATTTTTCTTGCCCTGATTATGGTTGGCTCACTTTTATGTTGCCATTCAGATGTTCGGAGAGCAGAACTTCATTGCTTCACAAATCCTAAATAGTGCATTATTCAAAGATGCTTGTATCTGGGGACTAGTTCCAAAGGTATGACAGACGAACAAAACCAAACTCAAAAAAAATTGCCTTCTCAGAAGGGTGTGAATGAAATTGTTCCATTCTTCCAGAATTGAGAGGTGGAGCAAAGAAGCAACGGTACTAGTACTTGGCCACCCATTTTGAAAGACAGGTGGCTTCTGTCACTGCCTTTTCCTGTGACGAGTAGAGTTGTATCTGTTGGCAGTGCAGAGCTTTTCTTCTGAGCCCTCTGAGATTCTTCCTGGCTTCAAATACAGCCTTGGTCGTGAAAGTTACAGTCAAAAAAGGAGAGTCTCACTTGAGATAGGAAGAAAGTGGTTGCAGCAGGAACTGGAGTGTGCTGATGTGGCCAAGTGTGTGGATACTGGAGCGATGAGGATCCAAGACAAGTTAGTGGAGGAAGGAAAGTGGAGGCATGACAGCAAGGTCTGGTGGAATGGCTGGTGGAGCAGCAGTCATCATCCCCAAACTAGTGATGGAAAGTGCCCAGGCTGGAGCTGAGCAAGTGCTGAGTGGTGGAAAGGAAACCAAAACAATAGGCTGGTGAGAATAGTTGCAAAACCTGGAGAAAACGCACCTATTGCAAGAGTCAGGTGGTTTGCTGTGCCCTGCAGTAGAGTAAGGGATGAGGGCAGAGCCTGCCCGCACCAGGCAGAAGCCAGGCAGAGTGACAGTGAGCTGCTAGGTGTGACATGGTGACATACCATGTATGCCTTACCCTAGCACCATGCGGCTTATGGTTCTTGGTGAAGCCTGTTCTGGACAGTAGGAACTGATGTGTCACGGCTGGGAGGAGGAAGGTGCTGGCAGCATGGAGGGAGTTTTAACTACCAAGCCTGCAGCGTTTTATAAAAATGTGCAAGGAAGGGACACAAGGGTATTGCACAGCGGACATCCAATGGCCACCATGCTCTCTGAGCACATCAGACGTTGCCTCTCAGCCTGGCTGTAAATTGGTGCTCCTGCATTCAGAGGTAACATCAGCACAGTGCTGACTGTCTGAGCAGTTCTGGGGGTGAAGTGAAATGTCATTGGGATTATCACATAAGTGATCTGTATGGGCTAGGAGGGGGGTTCCTGGTCCCTCCTGAGCGCTGCAGTACCGCGTGGCTGCTGCTTGCTCTTGAGAGCACTTGCACAGATGGCTAGTCAAGTCAGGTGGATTCAGTCAGCGGTAGCCAAGAGAGGACTTTGCTGGCCTAATGCTGAAGTCCCTTGGGTNCAAGAGAAGACTTTGCTGGCCTAATGCTGAAGTCCCTTGGGTGCTTTCTCCCCTGGCATGCCCTGTCTGTTTGTCTCCACCAGCCCAGTAAAAGCTTTGTCAGCCCTTTGACTGCTCTGGGCTTTCCCCATCAGTGTGTTTTCATAGCAAGTGGCCACAGTTCCTTTTTTAGTTTGGGGTTTTTTTGTTTGTTTTTTTTGTTTAAGTGGGGAGGTGAGACTACTGATTGTAAAGCAGCCTCAACTCCAGTCTTAATTCTTGTATGTTTACACTCCCAACAAGTCCTGGTTGATTCCCCAGAATAGGGGAAGCTGCTGTGAGTCCTCCCATGTGCCAGCGTTGTCCATCTTGTTGCTTTCAGTACCGTGGATGTGGGGTGAAGTTCGGAGATGCAAGAAAGCCTATGTGTATTAACTTTTAAACTAAACGTCTCCTTTTTCTCCCCCCTTCCCCTTCCCTCCAGGCTACTTCTGTTCTTGATGTCAGATATGCATCTGCTTCGTGAGAAGGTGCTGTAGCCTAGAACAATTTGTGTTGACTACTGTGTTATCCAGGATATCAGGTATTAGCAAACCTCAGACAGCCATCTGCATCATATCTGTGGACAAGCAGCTATTACCAAAAAAAGGCGAACGCTTCCAGTCCTGTGCTACATCTGCCTTAATCTCCCCTCATTCCTCCATATTGCCTCCACTTTCTTTCAAAAGCATCCAGGTAGCTCAGCTCTCCATTTCATCAACGTCCTGCTTAAGCATGGAGATTCCTAGAACCAGTAACACCCGTCTGTAAATTTTGACCAACCTGCAAAACAAGGAGCTCCTTAGCAGCCCCACAGTAACTCTACACATTAGGAGTTCTTACAATACTTGGTCTGTAGGGTATAAGTATGTATTGCTGCATGGCCTTGTGGTCTCCGCTTCCTGTGTATTCTTACGATGACACTATTATTAGTGAGCTTTCTATAAAGGAGAGGCCTTTGCACATGCCAGCGGTGTCAGGTTTGTTCTGAAATGACAGGGCATGTTAACAAGCAATCTTGAATAACGCAAAGTGATAGGAAATGTTATTTCTAAGGTTTGGTCAGTCCAAGGTTGTAAATGTAACTCATTACACTTCTGGTTTGTGCAATTCTTTCCACTCTATTTGTGTGTTCTTGCTTCATAGAAAGCTCCCTAATTGAGCATTTTATTCCTGTATATTTTACTGGCTTTTATTTAGTGCAAAAGGGAATATGTAATCTGAAACTGTTTGATACGCTATTTAACCCCTGGCATTCAGCATTTGCATTGTAACTTGTTAAATGAGTGCTACACAACTTTCTTTTTCCTGATCCTCTGTGGGATTAAGTCAAAACAACTTTCTCTGGTGCCTCTCCTTTTGGAATATGTGCCTTTTTACATTTGGCTACCATAGGTCACTTTCTGTCCCAGTGTCTCATTCCTCTTCAGAGCGCTGTTTGCCAAAGACATCAAACGGCTTCTCGCACTGGAAGTCTGGACGAGGGTTGGAGCACAAAACTCAACCTTCAGGTAGTTTTTGGTCTCTCAGAAGTTTAATGGAGAAGACCTGGGTTAATTTCATTGGCCATTTTAACCCTTCTAAAGCACACATCGCTTTCATGTTCTCTGAACCAAAATATGCAATTTAAAAATCTAAGAGGTGCTTTTCCAAATACTTGGTGCATGCAGCTTTCAAATCCCCAGCCCTCTGCTCGGATGACTTGTGCTGTGGCCTGTCTAGCTGGCTTGAACTGGAGCTGTTCTTTAAAGTCCTGCATGGGGACTTTGCACCTTGAACCAGGTAGTTGCTGACTGCCGAGCAGACGATGTTCAGAGAAGCTAGAAGCAGCAGTATTACTTCTTGTCCAGTGGAAAGCTGCAAAATAACACTAGTCACAAAGCAATTAAAAATGGTTAATTTAACGATGTTGGAAGAAACCACCAGGTGTCTTTGCAGGTGGAATAAAGGACCTTCTTTGCCTCTCTTCCTCTGCAGAAGGTTCGAGCCAAGATGGCACACAGCAACATGTGGCACCAGCCTCTCTTAGCACAACCTGAAATGAGCTAGTCCATGTCCCATGCTGCAGCTTGGAGTCTAGCCCTGAACTTGGTGCTGATGTTTGAGCTGCTGGGCTGTGACATGTTGTGTGCTGTGATGGCTCTGTTCTCTGTACCTAAATGAGGGAGGCTAATGCCAGCTGGCTAACTGAGCCAGCTGTGACTGCACCTCCTGCAGTGTAGACACATCCCAAGGAAAGGCAGAGGAGGTAGCCTCATGTACTGCTGAGGTGATCTCCTTGGGCCTTGTATGAGGAAAGTAATTCAACATCAGGAATCGAGCAACAGGCGAAGGAGCAGATAGGCATTTCTTAGGGCAAGATAGAGCATGGAGCCCCAAAGGGGCCTGTTTCAGCCACTTTGCAGCTGTTACGGAGCAGTTTCATTCTGGTAGCTCCACAGAGAGATCTTTTGAGGTGAGGGAAGGATGAAAGGGAACTGTTCTGTATCCTCTGTATTGGAAACTGTAATCCCAAGTTTGTGGCAGTGTCTGCAGCTGTTGATGTGAACTGGCAGCTCTGATGGTGGCCCTGCAGGTGTTCCTTCAGTCCTGTGCCAGTTGGATTGGGAGTCTCGTGTGGGAAAGGACACTAGTTGTTAGCCAATGTGAATTAGGATCAAAGATGGGCAAATAGCACTGTGTATTCTGCTGACAGTTCTGGTGTAAAGCAATGCCGCTCGTTAGAAATACTGTAGTATTAAACCTCCTGCTGGTACCAATGCATGGAGACAGGTCCTTGCCAGTGTGAGAGGGTTGTGTGAGTTTGCATCCCAGTTGGTGAAACTCATCAGGAGAGGCTTCTGCTGGTGAGTTAGGTTACCTGTGAGGACTTTTCATCGGTTTTTGCCCTCAAATCTGTCCATCTTATGATCAGAAAAGTTGTGTTTTGGCTTCATCCCCAAGGGGTGGGGGGAAACATGTATAATTCATGATACTAGGAAGAAAAAAGTTGTTTAATTACTTTTCAGTTGACTGCTATCTTATTGTAGTTGATACATACAATATAATAGCACTGTATTTTAAACGTTTAGTTTTTTACGTTGTCTTTAAGTATCTTTTTAAATGCGATAAAATCATTTTAGCTTTTGAAAGTTTAAATGGTTTGGTCTTGCTTAGGTGAAGACCCTCTTTTTCTCTTTTAAATGGGTCAAGCATTAGATACATCAACTGGTTGCATTCTGATTAGAAGGGTCCACAAAGATAACTGCGTAAGATAGACTATTCACTTAAATTTTGTTTCTTAAACTATCAATGTGAATGTCCTAATTATATATATTTTGTGGAAAATGGGAAATTATTTCTCCTAAGTATAAGTTATTGTGCAAAATATGGTATTGTTAAAGAAAATGATAGTTTAAGTTTTAGTTTTAGAAATCTTAAAGATATAAAAGTGTATTGCATATGCATAAACAAATTTCATTTGTTCTATTTAATTTTTATGTAGTTGTGTAAAGTGCTAGGTAACTTCTGTTTTTGCTTATCCATTAAAACAACCTTGTTACTTGAATATTCGTGTTTAACTGGTTTGAAACAGTGATCCATTTTTGTAATATAATCTTATAACCAAGGGAAAAAAATACATGCCTCAGTTGTGCTTAACAATACAGCAACAATGTACAATCAGATGCTTAAGACCATAGTAGCCATAACTGGTAGTGCAACCACAGTGGTTGTGTCTTGATATATTTAATACCAATGGGGATAATGAATTCTTAATATATTTTTACAAGTTTGCAACCAGGAAGACCCCATAAATATCTACTAGAACACTTTTTTAATAGTTAGAGTGAAACTCTTACTCTCTTAAAGCAATGTCCTGGCAAACATTTTTTCCTGTACAAATACATCTGAAACATTATGTATTAAAATACACTCATTGTCACTTTAAATTTCAGTTTTTAGTCTCTAAATCGCTAACATGCTGTTGGTATTCTTGCACACCAAATATGAGCCAAACAGTGCATTACACTAACTTGATCACTGGATTTGTGAACATAAATCTCCAAGTCAATGAAGTGCAAAAATATCATAGGAGATTTTTCTGATAATGTGGTTCTTTTCAAATCTGTATTAAATCTGTATAAAATTATGCGTAGCCCATTCAGCAATGAGTGGCCTGATGCTTACTCTTTAAAAAAAAAAAAAAATTATTAGCTCCAGCTTGTCTTCAGCAAGTCAAAATCTAGTGATCTTGTGCAATGCCCCTAAAGCAAATACTTTTCTGCCACTCCCTGGATTAATGCAGCTTTTCCTGTTGATAGTAAAGCACAATTGCAGTGGAAGTTACAGTTCAGAAGATGGAAGGTCAGTATAGTCTATGCATGTTGTATAATAATGAGTGTTTACATTCATATTCTCCTAAAATAAAATTTATACTGGAGTGTATAGTATTCCATTATGTAGATTTTATCAATTTTGTTAACTGCTTATAGATTGCTTAAAAGAAGTTTTTTCAAGATTTTAAAAGATGTATAAGGTTAAGTTTGCAAATATAATGGAAATGCTGTATAGCTTTTGAAGTGATAAAATACTCGTTGGGATTTTAAAGAAAGTATGTTGTAATAATGCTGTTGTAAGTAATATTTTAAATGTCTTTTTTGCCTGTTTTCTATTATTCAGCACACTTACTGTGATGAATGTTCATAGCATTATAAAATTGCTTAGCCACTGAAAAGTAACATTTGGTTTTGAATTATTTTACTGTACGAGGAATTATAGTGGGGTAAATTCCTTTGTGAAATTCTACATAATTCATTTTTCTATGATTTCCAATGTTTGCTGACATCAAATAAAATTTTTTCAAGCCATTGATGTAATAAAATATGTAGTAAAATGTTATTGCTGTAAAATGTCGTCCTGAAATGTAATTTTCAAATTTTGGTTGGGAGAACTGACCGGGGCTTGCCCCTTCCCGTATTGCATCATCTGTGTGTAGGTGTCGTTGGAGCGCAGGTGGGCAGAGTCCCGGTCTTGGGAAGCTCGAGCAGCCTTTAGTACGGTGCTATAGCAGCTGGAGCTGCCTGATGCAATTTATGTCAGTGGTGCTGGAGGGAGCACTGCTTTTCTTGGATGGTGTGGCATATTCCTTCTCCCAGCCATGCAGCTGCACGTTGCGTGGTCCCACTGGCACGGGCGTTGCCTTCAGCCAAGGTGATGGGGCAGGGCTGTTGTGAGACAGCTCTCATGTTTGGGAAGCAGTGGGACTGGGATGCTGGCTGGTCTTGAGGGGGTAGAGCTGGAGTTTAGCTCATTAGGGTATGGATGGAGACTGTCTGACAGCATCATTGCTATTGTAATGAGGACCTGAAGAATAAACTGCTGTTTGTGTGCAAAGGGCTAGCACTTGGCTGTACAGTTTAACAGGATAATCATCTTTGTGCTGCGACGAAAGAAACACATTTAAAATACATGGGGAAAGGAGAGTCTTACCCTTGAAGCCTAGAAATGTGTAGATGTTGCTATCACATATGCTCAAAATGGCAGGAAACTGCACTGGGGTTGAACCCTGGGATTTTTGGGAAGGTAATATTTTCTGTCTTCACGTGCTGGGTGTGACTGGGCACTAAATGCAGAAGCACAGACAAGACGTTACGGGGTAGTTAGGGGAAAGCTGCTTTGTGTTTTCCTGTTACATTCGACAGGGAGGGGACCAGCAGTGCTTTGAGGCTGGGTGTTAGCACGGGACAAATGACAAGGAGTTTTCTGCTTTGCTCGCGCGTGTTAAATGCAGCAGAACTAACCCAGCAAGGTCCTGCGGTGGTTTCCCATGCTGTATTGTATGGAGGGCAGGAATTAGTCATGCTTTTCTATATTGTAAAGCAAAGAGGGGTGGGGAGGGAGACAGGCTTGGGGTTTTGGAAGCACAGACAGCATTTTTAAGAGTTAAGGGCGTTTCCTTGCTGGAAAGCATCTTGTAATTTTCGTGGTGGTGGAGAATACGGTACCAGTATTGTAAGGTAGTGATCTGGTTTTTAAGCAGAGTTATTTGACTCAAAGATCTTTCAGCCCTTAACCTTCAATACAAACCAGCCTTTCCTGCACATGTGCCGCTCCCCCGCCCGCCAACCCCAAAGCAAAACAAAGAGAAACAAATAAAAAAGAAGGAATGTGCTTTCCTTTCAATCAGGGAGCATAAGCAGGTGAGGAAACGGGGACTTCCTCTGCCTAAACACGTACCTGAAGAATCTCATGAGAAGTCCAGGAAGCAAAGGTAAAGTAGTGGTAATACTACTATTTTTAAAAGCACAGGTGCTACATTCCTACCTCAGAATGGTACGTGTTTGTTAATGGGAATACAGTGTTGAATTCAAGCTGGAAGTAATTAAAATGCTGTATATAGTGTTCCTGATAGCCTGTTTCCTACATAAACAGATTGGTATCTGGTAACTTCCAGTGTTGAAGTCTTAAGGCATCAGCACTTCAGCAACTACTGTGGTTTGGACTTTGAGGTTTGACCTTAATTAAGCTTTGGACCTTAACTAAGAAGGGGATTATGTGTATATGGGGAAACCTTAGTTTTCAAAGCACACGTGTGTGTGTGTGTTCCAGGCCTTTCCTGTCTCTGCAAGCTGTGGAGTGTGAACAACACGGCAGCATCGAGCACTTTCTCCCCTCGGATAGGAGCTGCCTTGCAGGATGCAACGTGAGCTGGAGTTCAGGCTGAAAGGGAAGAGTTCAGTGTTGGGGCTGTCTGTGTGCTGAGATCTTAATCTAATCCCCAAGTATCAGCTATAGGAAATAAAACGGTGTAAGCATGGATTTTATTTCATAAACCAACTTCTAGTCTGAAAGATGTTGTGATGTTTGAGAGAGAACTGGCTATCAAACCTATGATCTCATTCCCCTCTAAACCACACTCTGCCTTATCCACCCAAATTGTCTTTGAACTGAGAACAACAAATGTAATTTCTGGTGTTGCTTTTAGTAAACTGTAAATAAAATGTGCATGTGTGTATGTAAAAATAAACTAAAAAAAACCCCAACCCAACAAATACAACTACAGCCACAATACAACCCCCAGAGCTTAGCCAGGGGCCTGCTGACAGTGGTAGAGGAATTGTTTGCTTTTGCTGCAGAAGGGCTAGGGAGAGAATTACAGTAAGATATTAAGGGAACTGGTTTCTGAAGTCATCAAGAAGGGAAATCTTGAGGACAGCAGCACACAGGAGGTCTGAACTTTCATCAAAGATGGAGGAATCACCTGGAAGTTTCGCCTACTGAAAGGGAAGAAGGTTGAATGGAAGAAGGCTGCAGGCCTGGCCTACCAAGGACCACAAAGGGCAGGGATTTCTAAGATGGGGAAAAACATTGGGGAGATCAGGAAATGGGAGTAAGAGAACAACTGACTTCTCATGCTGGCTTCTGTTTGTTTCCAGCTGGAGATGAGTGTGAGAGGTCAAGATGTTTGTTCTGATTCTGGACGGACAATTAGTTTTCACTAAGGTAGTTTGGAACAGGAGAAGGTGTGTGGGATGATGGAAATGTGCATGTGTGAACTGGGAGGAACTTTTGCTTGTCTGCACATGATGGGAGAGCAGATACAATCTGACACATGAAACTGTATGGCTTAGCAAGACCCGAATAAGCTCTTAAAATAGAAGATGGTACTATGTGACTGACAAAACTGAACCGATTTCAAAAATAAAAAGACGAATAGGGGCTCTAGGCAGCTACAGACTTCTTGATACTGCCTTGTGTATTCAAGATTTAGCCTAAGTCATGACAGAAAGGAGAACTAGGTGAATTAATAAAATAGAAGAAGAATGGGCACAACGGGTTTGCCAGAGAAACACTTGTGCCTGACTAGTCAATCACAGAGTGGAGTATTCATCAGTGGATATGGATATCGCTGCCTGAGCTTGTTGTCCAGAATCCCTTAGAGAGAAACAGGCTTTTTTAGGGTGTAATTAATTTAATCCTAAATTCAATGTTGAAAACTGGTCTAATAGATTATATCGTGAAAGCGCTTATTTCTCTCCTTATTATAGACAGAGCCTAAGGCTCTGCCTCAGATGTGGAGCTCAAGCATTAACCACAGTAGTGCTGTGGCTGCCTGGGCTTAACCTCAGGAAAGGGTAAGGACTTAGACCCCTCAGCGCAGTGTTGGGCTTCACAGTCCCAGCTAGACAAGGAATCATTGATGCCATCGTACCAATGCTTTGAAAAGCTCTTCCTGGATACTGTGTACAATCCTGGTTCGTCCTCGAATACAGATCAGCCTGAGTAGATGAAGTGGAAGGCAGGCATTTGGTGAGCTTGGCTTGCTCGGGCAGGTGGAAGAAAGGCTGGGGTTTATGCCTGTTCTCTGTAAATGTCACCCTGGGGGTCACAGGTTAAGATAAAGGCAATGTTGATGGAAGAAAAACTAGGCTGGATTTTAGTCTGCCCATAACCTTAGTGAGGTGATTCTTCCAGGTTTGGGGACAAATCTCTCTATTAATGCCAAGCTGTGCAAGCACGTGAAGGAGGTGCCATGGTTACTGAGCTGAATTCCATATGGCAGAAGATCCTTCCCAGTTCCCTATTTCTGGGCACAGAAGGGTGTTGGGCAAGCTCTGGTGTTCCAGTTGAGTCCATCCTTACTGCCAGCTGGTTTTATTTCTCCAGGAGAGTAGTGGTGTTGAATTTGTACAGTAGGCAGGGCCACAGCTTCTGGTGGAAGGGTGCTGCAGAACACATACCCACCTCTGACTGTATCTGTCGGGTCTGGGTGTCTGGCTGCCTGCAGCTGGCCACCATGTTGCAGAGGCCAAGCAGCTCCCTGGTATGGAAGATGAAGAGAGGTGCTGTGAGTGTGGGATTTTGAGTCTGAGCTTGCACCAGGATGAAGCTGCTGGCTGGCAGCTGTGTGGCTGAGAGCTGGGAATGGAGGGCTCCCTGGAGCTGTCAGGTCCATGGATATGCTCTGTGCTGCCTGCAGAGTGGAATAAATGGCTTTGGGCTAGGGGGGAACTAAGAGAGGTGCCCTTGACCAAGTAAAAGTTGTGTTGTGTGGCACTCCGGTCTGGATTTTGCACTTGCTATTCTGGGTATAGAAACAGATTTGAAGAAGCCTTGACTCGCTCCAGTCCCCTGGCCTGCCTTGGACCGCAGCCCACAGCAGCCGGGCCGCTTGCCACTGAGATGCAGTAACTGCTTGTTCTCCCAGTGCTGGACCCAGGACCTCGCTGCTCTTGTGGGGAGGCTTGGGAAGGGCTTTCACGGGAGCACCGGCAGATTCCCAGAGATTCCTGCTGTGTTGGCTTGGGGATTTTGTCTGGATTATGTTTTCTTTTTTCTCATATAAGATGAATTGGGTTCCCTATAGGAAAGATTGGCTTGAAGGATCCTGTTTATTTTAATTTCAGTAGCTACTGGATGTTGAGTTTCCCCAAACTGCAGCGTGGCCTGTCCTGTGGGTTTGTCTCCATCATTGATGTCTGAATTGCTTGTCCTGCTTTCCTGTAGGATTAAATCTGCTTCCTGCCACAAGATTAGTGGGAAATCTGGAACAGAGTTGGAAACTTCTGGAGCTTCTAAACAAGTGTGTCCTTCTGAAGGTCCCAAATTTAGTTGCTTGTTGAAATACGCCTCTGATAACAGAACTAGCTCCCCTCCGACTTGGTACCTTTTCAGTACTCTAGAAATTTACCTGTATTAGGGGAGGAACCTCACTGGAGCCGGTTTCCATTCTTTTGAGCACTGTGTCCCACCTCTCTTGAAGAGACCACTCAGGGTAGAACTGGCATCATTCACTAAAGCCAAAAATTTTACCTATTTCCTATAATTTTTGGCCTTTTTGATACAACTTTAGGGACAGCTTTTCAGATGCCAAAAGTAGCTTTGCACCTCTGATCAGTATCTTGTGCTGTTAATGTTCTCTGTTAAAAAAATAAATTCAAAACTATTAAAAAACCAAAATCAAAAGCAGTTAATTGGATGTTCTATTTAAGCTAATTCCCTTTTGCTGCATGGCTGGTTCTCTCTTCCTCTGCATGATCAAGTCTCAGTGGTACAAATATTCGGAGAAGATAACTTTTAATCTTAATCAACTTCTCCTTTAAAAGTATTTGTATAAAGATTCCAGTTTCTGCAGTTAATCACGGGAGGCCCTGTGTTCAGCGCGATGCCGTACTCGGGAAGCAAACAATACCCCGTGCCTGTGCTCCATCACAAGCAGCCTCTCGCTTTGACTTTCAATGAGTGACCCAGAACCACAGTGGGATTTAACAGCAGAAAAATAATTTAAGAGGACTGTGCTATGCACACATGGAAGATAAATTAGTCAAGCAATTTGTTACGAACAATGCCTTTAGCCCTAGGCATGGATGGATAACTTATCTTCCTCCTGATTTTGTTTTCATGCATTGTTAGCAGTGAGTACTGGGATCTGCCCAGGGCTCTGGATTTGCTGTTCAGAATCCAGTGTCAAGAAAAAAGGTGCGTAATAAACAACTATGAACTGACTTGCATCCTCACTGCCCTCAAATATGCGCTGCCTAGGTCCTCCATAATGCGAAATACGCTCAGTCCTCTTCTGCCAGCCCGTCTCTCAAGCTGCAGAGAAAATCTCTTACAATAAGAGGAGAAAACTTAATTTTTACATACAGATATATAAAAATAAAAATTACTGATGACTCCCTAGCTTCTGCTGGATTTCCCAAGATATTTTTGTATTCATGCTTTAAATTGCAAGCTCCCACACGAGGATACCTCCGCTATGGGCATTAAATAAATAGCAGGGAGCCTAATCCAAGCCTTGTTAGGTGCTGTGCTGGTTTTGGCTGGGACATAGTTAATTTTCTTCCTAGTAGCTGCTACGGGGCTATGTTTTGGATTTGTGCTGAAAACAGTGCTGATAACACAGGGATGTTTTAGTTAGTGCTGAGCAGGGCTCACAGAGCCAAGGCCTTTTGTGCCTCTCACCCCACCCCAGCAGCGAGGAGGCTGGGGGTGCCTAAGGAGCTGGGAGGGGACACAGCCGGGACAGCTGACCCCGACTGACCACAGGGATATCCCACACCATATGGTGCCACGCTCAGCGTATAAAGCTGGGGGAAGAAGGAGAAAGGGGGAGATGTTGGGAGTGATGGCGTTTGTCTTCCCAAATAGCCGTTATACGCGATGGAGCCCTGCTCTCCTGGAGATGGCTGAACACCTGCCTGCCGATGGGGAGCAGTGAGTGAATTCCTTGTTTTGCTTTGCTCGTGTGTGCGGCTTTTGCTTTACCTGTTAAACTGTCTTTATCCCAACCCACGAGTTTTCTCACTTTTACCCTTCCGATTCTCTCCTCCATCCCATTGTGGGAAGTGAGCGAGCGGCTGCGTGGGGCTGAGTTGCCGGCTGGGCTTAAACCATGACAGGTGCTTTTCCGTAGTCTGCAGTAAGTGTTGGACCAGGTGGATAGCAAATAACTTTATAACGTTAGAGCAAATGCAGTTTTAAATGATTACCTGTCAGCCTCTCATTAGTGTCTGGGGCCTAGCAGAAACTTGACAAGGAAAGATGTGCCTTGCTACCAAAGGAAAGCGTCAGCACACTGTGAAAAGCAGCAAGACTTCAGCGATGCTTTATTGACTCAAGAGAGTATCTGGCACCTCTGAATTGCTTGCTCGTTCGTCGGTGAACCTGTTTTGAGACTTAGAGGAGGGAATTATGTTGCATGCAGGAAACTCTTTGCTTTTTGCTTTGTCCGTGGAGATGGTCATTTCCTGGCTCAAACGGTTAATCTCAGGGATTTCACTAGTCATACGTGTTAACAAGAGGGCAGTGCCTTCAAACCTGGATGTGGTCCAGTTTTCTGTCCTTCTGTAGTGTTTTGCTCTTGCTCTGGTATGAAAAGAAAAACTAATCTGTAAAATGATGTGAAGAGGGTTTATATCACTTTTTTTTTTTGCTGTTCTTGCATTTGAACGTTGCCAAAAGGCAGTGGAATCATCTCTGTTTTTCTTGTAAAGGTGCATTTTTTTCATTTAGTAACTCAGTCTTGTTTCTAAAAGCTCCTGGGACAGAGAGGTCACAGTGCTGAATAAATGAAAGCTGAGTAATTGAGATGTTTTTTGATGTTTTTACTAAAAAGTTTAATGTTTACTTAATGCCCTGTAAATGCTCAGGCGAATCCATCTTTGTTTAAAAATTCAGAACCTACTAAAGGCTTCAAATAACTGCTGGTCACCTGGGGGGACTCACAGCACTGCTGAGAGTCATTAAAGTGCTCATGGAGGAGGAGCAAAACTATAATTTCTGCTAATTTCTGCCAAAACTAAGTCAGTGTTAACTCACCTGTGAGCTCAGGGTAGGGAGTAGTAATGTCAGTGTGAAAGCATTGATACCTGCAGATGGAAAGTGTTAGGATGTGTCCTTGCTATGAATAAATAAGTCCTAGACTAATGCCCAGTTAGGGCTTGGATTGCCAACCTGTGGGTGTTTGGTTAGTTAGTTAATGCTGCGCAGTTGGAGAGGAGCAATTACATACCTAAGGAAAATTGCATTTCCTAATCCTTGCGATACATGGCTGCCAGAGGCCAGAGAATGTCATTTTAGGCAGCTTGCTCAAATAAGGTCTTGTAGAAGAGGTTTGTGGTAGATGTTGTCTAGTAGGAAAGGGTCATTTTTGACTTGTATAAAACAAGCCCCGTGAAAAGTCGATGCTGGTGAGAAGGGGGCTGACTTGAGGAGCTGCGTGCGGTTGTGAGTGTGGCCCTGTTGGGGGAGCATTGCAGCGGCTGAGGTCACGTGTGTGAGTAGCAGACTGGCAGGATGGGTCCTTGGTTGGATGCAAGAAGCTTCTGGAGACAGATGTCAGGGTGGGCTTGCTTTCTGAAAGCCAAAGTTCTCTGATGCTAGAAGGGTTGGCCTTGGTGTCGGCTTGCTTCTTGGCAATGATGGTATTTATAGCGTCTTTTTCTGGAAACTCCTAACCAGGGATAATGAAGGCACAGAGGAAGGCTGGAGAACACAAGAAGAATGTCCTAATATTATACACATCAACAAGATTGCTGGGCTCTGTTCTGGCTACAGACTAGTGTGGACATCTAGAAATCAACGAAAGGTACCTTGAGCCTACATTGCGAGTAGTGGAAGCAACATTGCAGTCTATGGGCGAGCGGGGCTTGGGACCTCTGCCGCGGTCCCAACTCTGTGACCATTCCTGAGTGATGGGGAGCAGTTTGGTCTGCTTTCCGTGCTGGGTCTGGCTGCACATCATAAGGTCTGTTTTTCATGACAGCCTTTTATAGCAGGTTGTTTTCCTAGAATGGCTGGAGCTTTGGAGAACGCTGTCCGAATTTCTTCAGTGTGCGACTATTTTGATTCTAAATGAGTTGTTTTGTAGGCAGACCCCAAGGGCCACTTGCCTGGGTGGCTCTAGCTCAGCTTGGTTTATTTTTCATATACTAATTATTCCTGTGAGATTTAGTTTGTGATTTCTGTTCAGCTGTTTAGGTGTCTCGGTTGTGAAGACAAAGTAACATGTCATTTAAGTAAATTAGTATGTGAAAACTGTGTGTCCTGAAATGTTTGATTAATGCTTGCAGAAGCCTTTGGAAGCCATGTGTTTGTGGCTGGAAGCTGGGCAGTGCGTGCGTGCTGCTGTCTCAAATATTGCCTACAGCAGAAGCTTGGGAAGAAACTGTAGACCCTACAGGAGGAAGGGGCATGGATGTGTCCTCACATTTCTTCTTTGCTCCCTCCTGCCCGCCTTGCAAGAAAAAAGATCTTTTGTGTGGGAAGCTTGGTGTGAGTCTGGATTGCTCCAGCCATTCAAAGATACTGAAATCTGCTGTTAAAGAATCCACCTCTTGTTCAGTGGTGAAGCTGAGGCTGGAGAAGAGCGATGGCGGGAACGGCAAGGGGCTGGAGGGAAGCGATGCAAGTCCCCAGTGGGTGGAAAAGAGGCGCTGGGTGTAGGCTGTGCCATGGGCACAGGGAGCAGCTCGGAGCCCTGAGCCGACAGGATTTATTTCTGCAGGAGATGGTGGACAGATGGAGGCTTCAGCCCAGGCTGTGTGGTAGGTCTAGAAATCGGCTCTTGGCAAAGTCCTGGAAATGAGGCAGCAAAGGGAATTAATCATTAGCAGAGCTGAGTGACAGATGTGCTGCACTCTTTATTGCTGTGAAACTTTGAGTTTGGTTGTCTTTCTACACAAACTGTTTCTCAACAGCCTGTGTCCAAGGCAGGAGTGCCAGGTGGCACCTCCAGCCCGTACTTTGCCAGAGACGGTAAAGCTCTGAGGAGGAGAGGATGGGGAGGGTGTTCCCAGTGGCTCCGAAAAGCAATTAATCTTGTCAGATGAAAACCCAAGCAATACCTAGTCCAAAGGATTGGGAACTGCTTGAATAAATTATGAATCACAAATGATTAATTTGGGGGTTTTCTCTGAAGAGAAGTCTAGATGAGTATAATTTGAGAGGGAGGCACAAGCTGTGCTGGAAGGCATGAAAGACTCACGCGTCTAGTGATAAATGATCAAGTGGGATGAATTCTTGTAGGTTTTGAAGGCTACAAAGTCCCACAGCCATGTTTTGTGTGGCTTATCCCACCTCTCAGACTTTAATAGCCATAAAACATCTCAGAACCTGCCTGATGACCTCTGCACTGAGACCCGCTTCAGACGCCCAGGCTGGCCGTACCTGCAGCTCTTTTGCAGCTCTTTGGAGACTCCTCTAGGTCTTCTGGTGTCTCTGTCCCACACTCATGTCTCTTCAGGGATGGGTTTTAAACCTGCAGCTGCCTTCTGCTTTACCGTGGTGATTTCCACACGTTGGATGTCAGCTTGACCTCCCCAGCTCTGCTGGGGTCAGTAGCATCGCAGAGGCTCCCACAAAGCAAGTCGACGTTTGCTTAGGTTAGCAGGACAGCGGTGGGAGCAGATGGCGTATGTGGGGCACACATTCAGCATTTTGCACCGGAGTGAGACGGTTCCTCTGAGTCCAGCATCATCGGTATTTAACTCAAGGGCCTCCTGAACAGTGGTGCTGTTTTCTTTGGGAGATGATGCCTCAAAGGGACAAGCCATCTATGCAGGCAATCGTGGGAGCTTGCCCTAATTATCCTTTTCTCCCCTTTCCTCTCCCACACACTTCAGCAGTTCCCGNGACAAGCCATCTATGCAGGCAATTGTGGGAGCTTGCCCTAATTATCCTTTTCTCCCCTTTCCTCTCCCACACACTTCAGCAGTTCCCGTCAGGTAAGGAATACCAATTTATTCATGATGACTTCTGCTTGATGTGACTGTTTCCACAGCCTTTATCATATCTCTGTGCTTCCAGAACATCAGCTCTGTCACACCTGTAATTTATTCTTGAGCTGTAACGTAGCTCTTGGAAAGATGCCCAGGTTTGACTTCAAGCAGCGATGAATTCACAAGGTCCCTAGGCAAGTTGCTTCAATAGTAAGTTACCCTTGCTACCTTAATTTGCCCAGCATCATTTTTTTTCAGCTTGATATATCTCGTTGCATCTCCTTCTGCTAGGTTAAAGGCTATTATCAGACACTTCTTCCCAACCTGATATTTGTAGATGAGGAACCACCTGCGTCGTAGTCTCATTTCGGATAAACCGAATAGTATGAGTTTTCTGCTGTTCTCAGGAAAAGGCAAACCTTACAGAACTGAAATTGTTCCTGTCGCCCTCCTTCAAAACCATGGTGTTTGGCACTGGTAACATGTGGAAGTGAATCTCCCTTCCCCTGTGTTTCCTGGCATAAATTATCTGATAGGTACGTTATCAGGTAGATTCCCATTTTACAGTTGCATTGAAGATGCTCTGGAAGCCAGGGAGTCTGTTTAACCTGATCCTATTTTCAAGGTTTCTCTTTTACAAAAGGCGATTTCCTCTCATTGTGTCTGTCCTTGTGCGTCGGCCCCAACTTGCATGGGAAATAAAGGTACTCGTGTGGCCGTTTTGCCTCTTTGAGGAACCTGGCAAGAGCCCATCTCCCGGCACGGCGGATTGTGATTAAATGTTTGTCTAGCAAGCAGAGCAGTGTATTTAGCTGCCTGGAGGAAAAGCAGGCTTGTGGGACTAGAGCTAAGCTCATTCATTTTCTGATCCCTGAACTAATCTAACTGAAAAAATGAAATACGAAATGAGAGCAACTCCATAGCCTCTGCAACAATGTCTCTAATTGGCAAAGTCCAGGCGAGAGGCCCCAGGTGTTAAAAGAAGTCCCTGAGAAAAATACATGGTTTCCTGTGGTGGCCCAGGGGGCACCAAGATCTCGAGGCAAAACTGATCCGTGGGGCAAGGAGCTGGGTTTAGGCTCCTCCGGGAAGGGTGTGGGGGAGGCCCTGTATCCCTTCCAGAGGACACCGAGGGGCTCAGCGGGCCAGGTGTGCCGCCTCCCTCCTGCAGAAAGGAGCTTTCTAGATGTTGCCTTTAACTAAGAGGCACTGCTAACAGGTTTGCGTGCTGTGCAGCACTCTTCCGTGCCGCCTTACCGCTGCCATGGCGAGAGATGGGGAAATGGTTTGCCGGCGAGCGCAGCAGCACACAGAGGACCCTCAGCCTCATTAGCATGCCGGGCAGGTCAGCTTCGGCGTTTCACTTGTCGTCTTCCTCCTCCGCCCCTGTTCATCTCTGGTGCTCATGTGTTGCAAGTTTGATCATAAAAAATTAAAGGTGGAGACGAGGTTCTCTGGGCCCAGGAAAAGGAAGTGTGGACTCCGGGGTGGGGGTCCCGTCAGCAATTAGTGAGTATGGCCAGGGATTAATTAATAAGAGCCCCCGAATAGACTTGTTGGGCAGGAAATGCCAGGCGCAGAAGAGAGCCTAGTGTCACGTTAAGGACACTTGTCAGCGTGTAGTAACTGTAGTAACAAAAATAAACTGCACAAAAATAAACATGTTGCTAAATTGCTCATAAATCTTACCCCGACCATGGGGTCTGTTGGGTTCCAGCTCAAGCCCAGTGCTATCAGTTAAAGTGGGAAAAGGGCAGCGGGAAGCTCGCTTCCCCTTGGGAGCGGCCGATGGTTGTGGGTTGAGCGTTCCTAAAGGTGACTTTACACCCAGAGGTGATGGCATTCAAATCTCCTCTCCTCCTGGAGAGGACTGCTTTGCACCTAAGTTGAGGAAGGCATCTCCAGCCTCTGAAATAATGGGAAAGCTCTGGGATCTATGGAATAGGCTAGAGGAAGGATAAATGCAACTACTGAAATTGTCTGCTGCTGCTGCAGTGCCAGCAGTGTTTCAGCTGGTCGGTTAGGAGGAGTGATTATGTAGATACTCGATTCTGACCAAGTGGGATTTATCAGAGTCAGCCTGCTGCCATCCATCAGCAACGGAGAAAAATTATGTTCTGCGCTAGGAGAGAAATTTGCAAACCCCAGTACAAAATGTGTAATAAGGGTAAATCAATTGGAGATGCACCATGCTTATTCTGGGAACGGCAGAGCGAGCAGCGCAGCGTTTAGTTCAGTCGGTAGTATTAGATAAAATGCTGCATTTCATATGTAGGCATTTACTGCTATTTCCTTTATTTTTAGAAATACTCTTGGCTTTTGTAATCGTGCTCCATTTTGGTGTTGCAACAGTATTATTGGGAAGAGAAGTAGCAGTACAGATGCCAGGTTTCTTCTTGAGCGCTGTCCCCATGTTTCTCCAGGTCTTGGTGGTAATTAGGGCTCAATGTACTGCAGCCCGGTTTGGTTATTCACAGGTGAGGTATCTGCATGCAGCGTTCCTCACCGCTGCTGCTGCAGCCACGCCGGGAGCCTCTTGTGCACGCTTTTGAGCTGTGCCTTTGGGGACGTGCCCCTCTTACCCTGCGAGTCCCCAGGTCTCCGCTTTCTGCGGGGAAAGCTTGGATTCACCTTTTTTCCAAGCCTGTCTCTTCACCTTCAGCATGCCATTTCTCCCCATGGCTCTTGAAAACAAGCCCAGAAGTGTCGGAGCCCTCCTGCAGACACACTGCCCACAGGGCTGTGCAACCAGCAGGTGTGGGGACACGGGGAGCTTTCTCAAAGCAGGACGACCTCTCGGAGTGCTGTATTATAAGTATATGCCTTTATATTGGGTTGGAAAAATCGAGCCTTCCACTTTTCTTCTCCTGGCATGGCAGCTGCCCATGGGCTGCCATCCTCTCCCACCGCCCCTCGGGTTTGGTTGCCAGCGGTACAGAAAGGAGACTTAAACGGCATGGGGAAGATGCTCTTCCTTCTCCACACCTGTGGAAGATGGATTAAAATGATCATTGCTTTTTTTTTTTCCCCCTCTGACAGAGAACTGTAATTAAATGTCCCTTCCCTTAATGTCTCTTGTGGTAATTTGAGACAACTTATTAAAGGCTCAGTGACTGTTGCCGCTGCATAGCACTGCCTCCTTGTGCCCAGCACCTCGAGCAAGGTCAGGGGTCTGTTGTGTACGATGCTGCACTAATGTACAGTAAGATGTGACTCTTGCTTTAATGACCTCGTTCTCAGTAGATGGCTGGGATCTGTGAACCCCCAAAGGAGGCTTTTATTTTTTTACAGATGTTCTCTGCAAAATAGGAGTGAGAATAATACCATGTTTCTCTGTGATTGCTTTTAAAGCGGAAGGGTAAGCTGCTGAAAATATCACAGATGCCTTTGCCAATCCACACTCAGGCATGTTGATGTGATGGGCCAAAAGAGAAGCAGCTTTGTTCAGTGAAGCACTGTTGCTCAGTAGGAAATTTCCTATATGAAAATCTCCCCTAGTGAGGGCAGCAGCACAGAGATGAAGTGTCAATATGAAGCTATAGCTGTAGAAAGGAAAATATATTACAGCTCTGAGGAGAAAATGAAAAGAAATTCAGCATGCTTTAACATGCATACTTTGCTGGGACTTCCATCACTCAGACTTCCTGTCCTTTAAAAAAATAAAAAATTGCAGTCAGTTAAAAATCAAACTGTCCCATGTGTATGAGTTCAAGTGACTGGGCTGGTTTTTTTAATGTTTACTTCATGCACTTACACTAATTGAAATGCTAGTTATATTGAGTGAGTCTTTAAAAATGCCCTGACCTCACTATATCCCAGCAAATGTCATGGGGAAAGGACATTTAATTATAGCCTGCTTCAGGAAAAAAAAAAAAATCAGAATTAAATTAATACTAATGTCTGTTTGAAAAATATAATAAATGTTAGACTAGGTGAGGAAGCATGAACAATCGTCTGCAGCTTTGCAGAGTACTGCTTTCACAAATTCATGGAAAATTAAAATCCATTAGCATCTCGAGTACTTTGCAGAGGAGTTTTAGCAGAAGTTGCAGCTATTCCCCTGCCTTGCTGGAAGGACCCCAGGTGGCTTGTCCTGTGCTGTGAGCTCCAGGCGATGCCTGCCCTGGGCTTGGTTAGCTGGAGCCTTCCTCCTGACGGAGCCCCGGCTTGGGTAAAACGTAGGTTGGCTGCGGCGGCATGGTCCTCTTGGGGAAGCTGGGGCTTGGTGGAGCTGCTGTGAAGGCAGGTGCTGGGCTGGGGGCCTGGGGCAGCATCAGCGGCTCAGCTGGGGATGCAGGGGGTCTTAAACCCCTGTGAGAGGTGAGGCTGCAGGTTACGTGTGGCTCTTAGCCACCTGGGGCACAAATTCATTCCTTTTGCAAGCGCAGAAGCAATAAAACATACTGAAATAGCCAACCCAGGATGCCTGTCAGCCTTCAGATGAGTTTATACAGGAGCTGATATGTAGCCAAAGTGGGAGGACTTTTACTACCATTAGCAGATGTTGGTGGCTGCCACTCTAAAAGTGAGCTCGGCTGTAAATCAGCTTTTCTACCTCTGTGGGATTATTTTTTCTAATTTTCACTGCTCTCAGAACAGCATCAAATTCTTCTCCATCCCCCTCTCCCTCCTCCATTCTCTCTTGTGCCTCTGCAAAGGCTAAAAATTCCCATTTTCTGAACGCGGACATCAAACTTGCGGCAAACCCCAGAGGCTGCAGTGCTCTGGACGCAGAGGAGCTGCTGGAGACCCAGAGGGGGCTGCAGCTCGGGCAGCAACTGCTCAGCCCCTCNCAAAGGCTAAAAATTCCCATTTTCTGAACTGGACGCAGAGGAGCTGCTGGAGACCCAGAGGGGGCTGCAGCTCGGGCAGCAACTGCTCAGCCCCTCAGCAGCACTGGGCCCCACGGGACCAGCCCGCTCCCCCTGGGCAGCTCGGTCACGGAGGTGCAGCGACAGCGCTGGGTGGAGATGTCTGGGTGTTGGTAACAGCTTCTTCACATAGGCAGTATACATGCAGGTGGTCGTGGTTGAGGCAGGGAGCTGTTGCCTGGCTGGGGTAATGACTTGGATGCATCTTAGTGTAAGAGAGAAATTAAAAAATATTCCTGCCAGCTGAAGAAAGGCATCGCCTGCTCGTCTCTAGCTGCAAACTCTTACTCTTTCCAAAACTGCTCTCACTGGGTGGCTCTGAGACACTGCAGTTCAGCTCCACTGTCTTAAGGGAAGGAAGGACTTGCATAGCATTGAAAAAGCAATTCAACAGGGCTTGGTTGTGCTCGGCGCTGGCCTTCTTGCTCTTATGCACCCCAAGGGTCCCGGTGCTGACATCCTCAGTCCCCTCCCTGGTGCAATGAGCCCAGCCAGCCTCGCTCTGCAGCTTGGAGAACCAGAGCTGCCATCTCCCCTTTTTCTGGGTGAACTTGATGAAGGGTTTCCTATCTCTCTTACGGGTCTGGTCCCCTCTAGTAATCCCTTCGGAGGCACGAGGGTGGAATTGTCCCCCAGCACCTGGAATAATACCTCATTATACATTTGTATGCTAGGCTGGGACTGTAGGCATCGCTTCCCACGAAGTATCTAAGCTGCAGATCCCAAACCGAGCCAAGTTGCTTTGGGCTCAGAGGATTTTCTTCACAATAATTTTTTTCTCCCTGAACCACTTAAACTTGTAACACTCAAGCTGTGGTTTGTTATCTTCTGTTTCCATGGTTGTTATGCTATGACTAGCAGATAGACTTTTAGACAGGACACCACATGGTTACTGGTTTGTAATCTTTAATAATGCTATTTTTGGATTCTAAGAACAATGCTCCAAAATCAATATATATTTTCCCAGCATAAGCAGGCCTGTGCCAGCCTTGGCCTGTGAATCTGGCTTCCTTCAGTACGTTTAGAAACATTAGCTTAGGGGTTTTTTTTATTCTGTCTCTTTTCCATTTTACTGGTATCTCTTTCTGCATTGCCTTCACCTGCTACTGGGAACGGGGCTTTTATTTGGGGTTTTCCCCCTTCTTTAATTCTGCTTCTCTTTATTTTTTTTCTCCAGCAGCTCCTGTCCTATGATACGAATTTTCATTCAGTAAGGTAAGATGAATCCCACCCTGGTTTCAGATGACGGTCACCAACCAGCTCATGTGTAGATACCTGTGTTGTAAAACCTCCCTTTTTAACTGATGGAGAAAAACACCCACTTCTAGGATACGACTCGTTTCCTCCTAAGCTAGAGCTAAGCTAGACCTCTAAACTAGCTGAGACGAACTGCATCCCAGAGGTGCCTGTTCTCCCTCAGCCCACAAGGGGCCCTGGACAGGCAGTGCAGACACAGGTTTCCATACCGGACATCCTGAAAGTTGGGGGAGATGAACCCAAACGCTGAAGCTTAAGATGTTTTCAGCCCTGGAATAGTAACTTGTTACTTGAAATAAACTCTTCGATATTTTTTTTTAAACCATAACACTCTGACATCCAGCTTGCTTCTATCTATGATTGAAATGATTTTCCTACTGTGATAGCCGAGTTTAGCAATGAGCACGATTACATTTTCTTTTTAACCCTTTTTTTGAAACTGTACCTACCCACTGACGAAAGCGTTCAATTTATAAGAGACCTTCCTGCTCATGCTGCTGTTTCACTCGCCGGGTGCCTTGGCTTCTTCAGAAATCCCCATGAGCGGTTCCCGTCCTCCTCTGCACCGAGGCCATGTGCTCCCTGCAGGGATAGACGTTTGGGTTTTCTTTCAAGGTATGTTTCTGTGGGTCCTCACCACGTGGCAGAGTTGCAGAAGCCCACGTGTATTTCCACGCTGGATGGAAAGCCCTTTGTGCAAATACTCATTGCTTTGCAAATCTTTTCTTGGGTCTTGCAGTTCTGACTCTGCATCCCCCGGCCCTGGGGCTGGACTTTTCTCTCTCAGTCCACCATGGTTTTCTGGCCAGGATTTGCAGTTGTGATCTACAGCAATGGTGAATCCTTACTGGGCTCTTTTAGCAGGCTCTTTTCCAGCTCTGTGTCTCTGACAGCCCTTACAATCTAGCCTTAAACTGGACATTTCACTAGGCTGTGGGTTTGATGTAAACCTCCCATCTCAGACTTCAGGAGCTTGTCTTTGTACAAAAGCAATATCCCTTCTTTTTTTTTTTTTTTTTTAAGACTGCAGTGTTGTTCTATTGCTTTTCTAGTGTCGCCTAATAACCGGCTCTTCCCACTTAGCTGCAGACTATTGAGCAAGACTAATCTTTTTGACTGTGAAAAATTATATTTGTTTTAAAGCCATGCTTTGCTTGTCTTCCTTTTGAGCATGTCTTCATAAAAATAAAATCTTGCATGAGCCTTTTTTGATGGTATTTTTGGTGCTAGGCATGTTCCTGTCTCTTATTTTCCAAATTCTTGCAGGCGAGAGACAAGTGTTATAATCCATTATTTAATTGTGTATCTCATTTCTCCTTTATCCCTGTCAGTTTTATCCACTTGATGTGCTGTGCTCTCACAGCTCCACATGTCAGAGGGTAACTCCTGCGATAAAGGCAAGAGATTACTTTTTTTGAAGAAAAGCAGTGATTTTAGTAAGTCCCTTTGCCTCGGTCTTGCCTAGAGCACCGGGCTTTGCAGCCGTAATAGATCAGTGATCCAAATACTGCCTCCAAATCTAGTGTGGCTTTCCTGTGTCTGGTCCCAAACTGCAGCACGGCACTAACTAAGGAAACACTGCCTCTGGGAAACGAGGTGAGCCTGTGGCATTCTGAGATATTGAGGTGCTGGAGAAGACCAGAAGATTGCTCTTGCCTCAAGAACCTCAGACCTGATTCTGCGTTTCCAGAACGACAGGCACCCTGTTGTTTTGAACTGCCCCTTTTTCGGCAAACCCGCTCTTACCTGGCCTACTGAAAACAATATACCTTGCAGTGCTGGTATACGGGTTACCTCCTAGACGATTTCTGTGAGCTGCCCTGGTGGAATACAATGATTCAAGCCTGCAGCTGGATCCTCTGGTATACAAAATCCTGAAATGACAAATTAAGCTTTCAGAAATAGGCACAGTGTAATTCCAGAGCTGCTATGGAGCATTTTGTGTACATGCTGTTCCCCTGCCTGATCGCCCATCAGGGTTATGATGCTTTTTCTTCCTCTCCCCTATTAAGTGCAGTGAAAAAATGGATTATTCTGAGCATTTGAACAGATAGTTGCAGCCCTCCTAATCCACAGGAAAGAGAGGCTGTAATATTTATTAGTCTGTCAATAAGGATGCCTGGAGAGGAAAAAAAGGAGGTCTGAAAAACAAACATGGAAAACAAACAAACATATGTATCTCTGATATATATTCCTCACAAATTAGCAAAGAGGAAGCAAACCAGTGTGTCCGTGGTCTAGAAACGGGCTGCTACGACAGCAAGAGGAGCATTATCACCTAAACCCTCACCAAAACTGCAAAGCAACATTTTCTGAGCTGAGCCACTATAAAAAAAGGCAGCTCTGCATTCCATTTCTAAATTAATTTCTGTAGAAGCAAAAAACCCTAACAAACCCCAACCCACACATGCCAAAACCCTGACAAATACCCAGCCAGCTTCGGTTCGTGTTGCAGTGGAGATCATTGCTCATTTTTCTGTAGAAAGACTTGGTGCCAGACTGTTATCTCGATGCTTTTTACATCGCATTTTAAAAATGTCCTGCAGCTCCTTTCTTCCCCTCTCCAGGAGCGAGGAGGAACGCTTTCTCCCCTACTTCCATGATTAATTGTTTCACATCCTGGAAAATGGAAGAGGTAAGGGGAAACAGTAATTCCTTGTGATACCAGAGACAAGGTCATGGATGCATCAGTGGCCAAGCATTCCCTCCGTTTGTTTGCAACAAATCTGAATTTGTTGGTGGCCACGTGTTGGATTAATGCCGAGTCTTGCGCTGCAATAGCAGTATGGATAATGTGAGGGATTTCTGGCAAGGATTTAATGAAAGAAATTCTTGCGGTAAAATGAATCTGAAGAGTATCTGCTCGCTGTTGCATGGTGAAACACTGGAAGTAAAGGATATAGGTACCTCCAACTGAATCCCTGTGAATGCCATTTGATTTTGAGCAAGTGCAGGAGGCAGGTGACAATGTGAGCAGAGATGCCGGCTTGGGAGGAGAGAGCTGTGAGGCAGGCACAGCTGGGCAGAGGGATGCACTGTGCCCATGTGCACCCACAAGGGACACATGGATTTGCCATTGAAGCTCAGGTATCCATAGTGCTCTGCTCCAGCGACCCAGCAAAAGGCTGTCTTCTGCCACCGCAGGTATCTGCTTGCAGTTTCCAAACCTAACCTCACCCAGACAGCTCATGGCCTCTGAGACTGGTGGGGAAAAAGCTATGGAGGGAAACAGAGGTGCAGAGAATGGATTGAGAGCAGTCATCAGGAAAAGGACTTGGGGGTGTTTGTTGATGAGAAGCTCCACATGAGCCGGCAATGCACGTTTGCAGCCCAGATGGCCAACCATGTCCTGGGCTGCATCAAAAGCAGCGTGGCCAGCAGGTCGAGGGAGGTGATTCTGCCTCTCTGCTCTGCTCTCATGAGGTCCCACCTGCAGTACTGCATCCAGCTGTGGGGCCCCCAACATAAGAAGGACACGGACCTGTTGGAGTGAGTCCAGAGGAGGGCCACGAAGATGATCAGGAGGCTGGAGCACTCTCCTATGAAGACAGGCTGAGAGAGCTGGGGTTGTTCGGTCTGGAGAAGAGAAGGTTCCAGGAGACCTTACAGCAGCCTTCCAGTACCTGAAGGGGCCTACAAGAGAGCTGGAGAGGGACTTTTTACAAGGGCACGTAGTGATAGGATCAGGGGTAATGGTTTTAAACTGAAAGAGGGTAGATTTAGATTAGATATTAGGAAGAAATTCTTTATGATGAGGGTGGTGAGACACTGGCAGAGGTTGCCGAGAGAAGTTGTGGATGCCCCCTCCCTGGAAGTGTTCAAGGCCAGGTTGGATGGGGCTTTGAGCAGCCTGGTCTAGTGGAAGGTGTCCTTGCCCATGGCACAGAGGTTGGAACTAGGTGATCTCTAAAGTCCCTTCCACCCAAACCATTCTGTGATTCTACGACCAATCTTGGTGGGGGAGTTGATGCTCCTTCCCTGAGAAAAAGCACAGCTTATTTCAGTGCTGGGAGCTACAACTGTCAGAGGCTGGACCCCGCTGGCTTTGGTGGGAATGAAGGAAGGGTTCATGACCAAGGAGAGACAAGGAAGAAAACAACAGAAACAGGTAAAGCAATAATGAAAGTGATAAAAGCGAAAAAAGACAGAGCAGAGAGCAAAGCAGAAGGAGATCCTCTCTCCTGCCTCTCCTGTTGTCCTTCTGGTGCAGCTCTTCCCACCAGCTGCGTGGCCATGCTCTCCAGCTGGGCTCATGCCAGGGGTACCAGGGTGGACACAGCTGCCGAGCTGCCTTCCCTTGGTGGTGATAGCTGAGCACAGTCGGCTGCTTAAGCAAACACAGTTTTTTGGAGTGGCAAAACAGAAAATGAGAACATCTCAAGGGTTTGGGGGTTTTTTCAGAGTCAAGTTGCAGCCCCCACCTGGAGACCTTGGGGCTCTCAGGTGGCCGGGTCCTGGTGACAGCATGGTGCTCGAAAGAGCACCTCAGGCCCTAGCAAGCACAGAGCTTCAGGTCTAGCTCCGTAAATTGATGTATTACTTGGAATTTTAAAATCCCAATTTGAGATCCCCCGGGGCAGATAACCCTCCACTGCTACTAGCAGGAACATCGGCCAGGGCAGGCAGGAGTCAGCCAGCTGACCAACGGCATTAGCCTCCACCCTGCCTGGTCACCCTTTGCAAAGGGAGCTCACGGGGAACTGTACAAAACAACCCCAGCCAAGAGGTTTTCAGCTGTGACTTGAGATGCAGCCAGATGCATTGGCCACTGCTGCCAATGAGAGTGACTTCATGACCTTGACCAAGCAGTGCTTGCTTCACAGGGCAGAGCAGTGCACAGTGGTCCACAGGTCCCAATCACATCAGGGTTAGCCAGAGGCAGCGAGGTCTCTTGTTACTAGCTCCTGGACAGCTTGGCAGTCTGTGGGTAAGTCTCCTGCCAAACGATGATCTACAGCTTATTGCAATGCATGCAGTACAGACTGCTATTGGCTGGATCTGGCCTTCACAGGGAATGCAAAATGGGTATTTTAAAGGAAAATACTTGTTCATGCAGCACATCCTTTGGTTACAGAGAATGAGTGTACCTTTTACCTGTAGAATAGGTAGATTTCTATAGGTACACCTATAGAAGGTGTACCTGCTCTAGTGAGGGAGTGTGGGATGGGGTCTCTGACTTGTTTTATAAAAGCACAATGTCACTTTTACACAGTAAAGACAATTTGTGCAAATAGCTAGTGCTACCACTGTATCTGCAGTGGCACGTCATCAGGTACTCTGCTTATTTGGGTTCTCCAAACATTGCCTGCAGTGGAAGACAATGCAGGTAGTAGGTAGGAAAGGAAAATCAGATTCTTATTATTTGTGAGCCTGAAATGCATAATAGAGATATGGGCATTTTCCTCCCCTGTATCTATACACAGTTTTAGTTAAGCCACTGTTTATTTTTGTGCATCTGTAGAGTATCTATAACTTCTGGAGTGCTTTTTCCCTCTGCATGTGTAACAGAAGTTGTAAGTGATTTTAAGCAAGACAGCCTCTTAGTGAAATGCTAAAGCAGCGCGCAAGCTGACTACATTTCATTTGGGTGTCTTTCGCTTCTCAGTTCTGGACCACCAGCCAACTGTGACTCAGGTTCCAGATAAGCAGCTAGAGGCAACAAGCTATTACAGGCAGCTTCCCCTGCCCTCGTGCTGCAGCTCTTAGAGCAGATGGTCCCAATAAATGCATTTAATAACGTCACACCTTAGGGTGCAGCGATCCAAGGAGCTCTGCTCTTTGGGCCGGACAGGAAAACCTTGTCTGCCATTACTGTCCGCAACCCTGGAAGTGATTGCGCACGATTTTAACTCGGATGGCTGTGTTGCTGCGCTGCGTGCGATCCTGTGTAACTCACAAGTAGGAATCAACCCAAGCAGCCTAATTCATAGGCATGGTTAGCTGAGATCGTTAACGTTTCCTTGGTTTTGAAGCCACTCTGCTGTGAGCTTTTAGAGGGAAGTTTCAATTCTGCCCTATCTAAGCAGGCAAGGCTCAGTTTTGTTCACCCTGAGGTTGGGGGGATGGTTTTGTTTCCTTTCATATAAGTCTTTTTCTCCTCAATTTTTAGATACAGTAACTGGAAATAAAAAACGAGCATAGCAAAAAGTGGCAGACCTGTTTTCCGCTGAGACTTGGGTAGTGCCAGGAATTGGTGAGGGACAGAGATGCCAAGCAAGGCAGGGGCAGAGGACTCTGGCAATGGCAGGGATGAGGTCGAGGAGGCTGCAGAGTGGTGGGATAGAGGTGGGAAGTGGCCTGGCCGGGAGGAGGTGGCAAAGGAGGGCTGTGACATTTCCTAGGGGTCACCGCATGATATTTAGAAAGTGAAGGATGTATTGAAGCGGCTCCCAGGCCAAAGAGGAGGCAGGTAAAGCTGCCTGAGGACAGAAACACAGCCATCCTACTCCCCTATTTTTGATGAAGGGGTACAATGTGTGTGCTGAAGCCTTGCAGGCTGGAAGGCAGCATGTTATGGTTGAGACCAGAGGTAACTTCGTTAGAGCTGTTATATTTAGCATGTCCTATAAAGACTTTTATTTCTATGGAATATTACATAGAAACTGTTACTATGTACAACACCCTAAAAAAACGTGGCTTCTGTCCCTCAGAGCTCACAATCTGCCTCTGCAAATTAACTTTGCTGAAAAAGGTTAAATGGCAAAAGGTAGAATATTTGAATCTGTGAATTATCAAATACTTGGACAGTGAACTCAGAGGTGGGAGACTAGCTGGGACACCGTGTCTGCTGTGCTGATGTGATCATACTTCTGGGGTGGTGAAGGCTCCCATGGGCATCAGGGAGTAGAGCTGGACCAGGGGCCCTGCAGAGGATAGCAGTTTGCCAAAGAAAAGGAGGAGCCCTGGAGTAAGGGTGAAGCTCTGCCCAAGCTTTGATGACATTTTCAGATGTGGAGTGAGATTAAATCCCAGCCTGTCTGGAGGTTACCAGTGGTCAGCCATGGGAACAGGTCACCTAGAGAGGATCTAGCACCTCTCCCCATGGAGATAGACATAGCCTGACCAAGCAACCTGCTCTGGCTGACCTTGCCCTGGGCAGGGGTGGACAGTCAGTCTCCAGAGGTCCTTGCCAGCCTCAACCATCCTGATACCACAAATCACCCGGTCCCGTTGCTCCTCTTGCTCCCTCCTCCTGCTTGGAGACACAACTAATGCATTGTAGCCCTGTTGCAAAGCTTGAGAAGGATGCCCTGAGTCTCTGAAACACCAAGGAAAGTGGTAACAGGCTGGCCCAGGGTGTGCTGGGAGGCCAGAGGGTAAATTGTGAGAAGCGTGTGCCTTTGAAACTGGCACTGAAACTCATCTCTTGTGATCTCTGCTCCCCAGGGAAGGTGTGCAGCTGCCGCTTCCCCTCACACCCTGGCCCTGAGCCCCGGGGATGCCCCAGAGCCCCCTCCCATCTGCCCAGCCTCCACCCAAACCTCAGGTCCTGTCTGCCCAAACACGGTCCAAAAGTGTTGGAGGGACCCATGGGACAAGCTCCAGACTCAGACTGGGGCAGAGCCAGCCCTCAGTGACTGGCCCCACAGGAGTTGTGTGTCCTCAAGGAGCGGAGGGACAGAAGTATCCATCCATCCATCCATCCATCCATCCATCCATCCATCCATCCAAATGTCTCCAGGCTCTTCCCACCCTGGGGAAAGGAGTTTGCTGGGAGAAACCACAAGCCCTTTGGAGGCCTACTGCAAGGAGTACGCTCTGGGGAAGGTCCATGTCCAGGGGTCAAGTAGCTGCTTTCCTCCCACTGGTGCTTTTGGACCATGATGTGCCTCCAGGCTTTGTGCAGAAAGCGAGGGCTGGGAGACCACCTTCGGCAAGAGCTCGGCAGATGCTGCCACACGTCACACCTCGCTGGGGAGAGGGCTGTGGGTGGCTTGCTTTTGAAAAGCAAGCAAGCATCTCCTGGAGAAGTGCCAGACAGCTGCAAGCCAAAGCAGCACCCTGGCCTGCTCAGCGGAGGAAGGCTGGGCGGGCTGGCAGTCTTCCTTGCGTCCCGTGTGAGCTGTGCCGGGTTCCCACCAGCCTCTGTGCAGAGGGGCCACAGGCTGCCCTGATGCCTCTGAGGGGGGGCTTTTGGGAAGCCTTCAGCATTGATGGAGCTGGGGAGAGAGATGTGCGACTCTGAGACTGATTTCTGGGAACAGAGGGTAATGTTTTAGCTTGGCGAAAGTTGCTCCCATCGCTCAGCCGAGGCTGGAGCATGCTGAAGGAGGCATCCCTGCCCTTTTGGCAGCATGTCACTGCTCAGTCCAGGCAGTGGCTGGGGAGGAGCCATTCAAGGTGTCAAACGATAGCAAGAAGCTAAGAAAAATTGCAGGGAAATTATTAACCTCGTCTATAAATACTCGGTTAAATTGCTATAAACTGCATGCAGTCATAGCTTAAGATGCTGCAAACAAATGGTCATTCATTCAACTACCGAGCAGGGCTCCTAAACCACAATTAACATAAAAAAGCTGTACTTCAAGAAGCCAGAGTTTTATTCCATCTTTTTTCTATTCAGAGCAATGTTACAATGCTGGAACGTGCCTCAGCAGCTTTTTACCATTGCCCGTAATAAACCACAGGCATTTTCAGTCTATGTTAGAGAGTGGCTGCCTGGTTGTGTGTCCCCAGCAGAATCTGAATATTGAGGAGGGAAGCTCCTCTGCTAGCAGCATACCTATAAACAAGGTGGTTTTAGGTTTTACTTGCTGAAAGGAAGAGGTTTGGAGAATTGGTTGCACTTTGTTTTCCGTCTGGGCCATCATGGTACTGCGACCTCTAATGAAAGGTGAGCCAGAGGAGGAAAGCCGGGTTAGGAGAGGCTCAGGCTTTAATCCTTGTGGAAGTGGAGACGTACACCTGGCAGCAGAGCAGCAGCACATTAAGCTGCTGGTGGTGATATGCGTTTCCCGCAGTGGGAGATGCCAGGGATTTCTTAGCTGGTAACCTCAAGTCTGGATGACTGATTTTGTTACCCCTCTCAAAAATCTGTCTTTTTTCAAGTCTCCCCTAATATCAGTCAGGTTTTGGTCATTGGTACTTGGAACATGCTACAGACCAGTACAATTCCCTGCTTCCTTTAGCTTAATACTTTGAGATTTCTATTTCCCTGCTGGACACTGTGGTCACCTACACAGTAATTAGAAGGTGAATCTTCAAAGCATGGACGTTAAACAGAAGCCTCCTCAGATTCAGTTTCCTACCGTATATTTATCCAGTCTACACCTAGATTTGCACAATCAGTGGGATGCCTGATTGATTGGCATATTTTACACTGAGAAGCACCTTTTCGGAGAGGAACCTTCTTCAATTGATTTCTGGCAAGTCTCTGAACGCACCCAGATTTGAGGAGGTCTTGATTTATGTCTGTTGACACTTGGCTAGCTGGCAGCTCCAGGCTTTGTGTGGAGAAGCACCTCATCCTGAAAAGGATTGTTTTAATTTCATTCTCACGCTAAAGGTAGAGGATATTAGAAACCGAAGTCTTAATGGCTCACGATAAAATACGGAATAGCAACTACCCATTGCATTTGTTATTGTCTCTTTCTTCTGTAAATCAATATAATTGAATTTCTCCTAACTTCTCCAGCATTGCATGCGGCCGTGTGCAATCACAGGGGACATTGCACAAAGATGAATAAGCACAACGCCATTTTAAATGAGCAAAGCACTCAGTAGCATCTCTGTGAGATTTGTTTTGCAGCACACTCGCATTCTCCTGAGCTGACCTGGCTCTGTCCTAGGGGGAGGACTCCTTTCCCTGCAGCAGCTGGGACTTTCAGTAATGTTTAGAAGTAGCACATGAACTTCTCACTGTCCCAGTCTCAGGAGTGGACAAGACCCTCTGCTAAAGAGACTTTTCGGTGTCAGTGAATTGATTCCCAACTGAAGCTTGTCTCTGCCTCAGTTTCCCCAGCTGTGTGACTTCACCAGCTACCTGGCTTCTCACGTGACTTTATTAATTTCTTTTCCTTTGCCCAGGATTTCTGTTTTTTAAAATGAGAAAAAACAGGTGCTAAGGCCCTTTCCACTGTTCCTGCTACGGAGCCGGCACATCTATCTGCCCCTTCCCCCTGCCCTCTCCCCAGGGCAGCGCCTGTGTGATAGCACTTGCAGCACTTCCCCTCCCTACCTGTCAGAGAGCTCACTACAAGGGTGGCTGCTAGCCCATTTTACAGAGAGGGAAACCGAGGCACAGAGCCAGGCATCTTGTATGGGATCACTGTGAGGCAAAAGTGGTGCTGGAAGTAGAGACTGTGTTTCCTGAGCTGTAGGTCTGTGCTCTCACCTCTGTCGCTTCTTGTTCGAGTGCCTTTTACCCACATTAGGGCCGAGCTGGAGGCAGGGGAGGTGCAGAGGCTCACGGAAGCATGGCTCCTCCAGGCTGCCGAAAGCCCTTGGTGCAGGAGCAGGCTGCCTTGTCTATCCCAGGGAGAAGCCAGGTTTTGTGCTCCACCGCATGCATTTGTAATTGCCGAAAAGCTCCTGAGGGACTCCAGGAGAAAGCAAACAGCATCTTGCATGCTGGGAGTTCCCCAAATGGGATCCAAAGCTATGAGCTGAAGTGCCAGTGTTTTGCTTTCCTTACTCTCTTCTCAGCAAGGCTGCTGGTCCTTGCCTGTCCCTGCTGCTCCTGCTCGCCAAGGCTGCCACCAGCCAGCTCATCTCTTCCCATCGGGACAGTGCACATCTCCCTTAAATAACAGCAGATAGAGAACCAGCTTTTGAGCCTGAGCTAGTCTTTACTGAGGTGCAGGGCAAATCCAGTTGGATTCGGAGCACTAGTCCACTCTCGAGCACTGTAAACGGTTGACACCAGCTCTGACGTGGTGCCTGTAGCTGAACCTCATCTTTAATCACAGCAGTGACAAAGACAGGACCTTTGCACTTAGCAAACAAGGCTGGGGTGCGCAGGAACCTTCCCCCGGCTGCGGCTGGGGGTTCAGCCTTGCAGGGTGGTCAGGGGCGTTGCGTTGCAGCAGAGGCAGCTGTTCCAGCGGGGACGTGGCAGTTAAAGCTCAGCTCTGCAGAGCATCGGCGGAGAATCCAGCCCTGCGTTTTGCTGGGCTGCAGTCACACTAGCGCTTTGAGGGGGCTAACCATGCTCCCGGGGCGTGCACCCGAGCAAAGCTCCAGCACGCATGGCCGGTGATGCCGTTGCCTCTGGATAATGCTACGTATTGAAACGGGCATGTACACTGGCTGGAATGGATTACGGGCAGTGCCTGTGGAGAGTGTTTCCTGGGGACCCAATCCTCACCTGGTGCAGAAGGGCTTTACTCGCTCAGTGCACCTGGAGTGAGGGCATGGACTCTTCTCCTGGCTGACTGCGAAGCAGGCTAGTACACTTATCAGTGGTTAACCTCCTCCCCCGCCACCAAGAAACCCCCTAAAAATCCCAAGCCACCATAAAAATGTGTTGGCAGAACAGGAGCGAGTCATGCAGTGATATTTGGAAAACACGATCTTGTTTACAACTAATGCATTGTAGCCCTGTTGCAAAGCTTGAGAAGGATGCCCTGAGTCTCTGAAACACCAAGGAAAGTGGTAACAGGCTGGCCCAGGGTGTGCTGGGAGGCCAGAGGGTAAATTGTGAGAAGCGTGTGCCTTTGAAACTGGCACTGAAACTCATCTCTTGTGATCTCTGCTCCCCAGGGAAGGTGTGCAGCTGCCGCTTCCCCTCACACCCTGGCCCTGAGCCCCGGGGATGCCCCAGNATAACTTCCTAAAAAATAAGTAAAAGACTAGCTAATAATAACAGCGCCACTACTATTACTACTAATAGCGCGCTTCTGGCTGGCAACGTCTGTGCTTTTACGAGCCTTACGAGCCTGCTCTGAATGAGAGGAGCCGGGGAGCGGGGAGGTCGCAAGCCCGATTAACTGGGCTCCACCCTGGCAGGGGCAGCGGCGTTGCCTGATGGAAACTTAATGGCGAGGTTAAATGGCTGCCCCACCGGATGCTGATGCAGTCCACGCTGCTCTGAGAGCGAGCTAATTTGACAAATTTGAGGCTTTTCCCGCACATCTTGCTGGAGTGCAGGCTCTGGTCTGGCCCCGCAGAGCTGCACCGGCTGGAGGAATGATGAGATGCAGTAGGTGCTTGAGAGAACTGTGATGGAAAAAGCCCCTTGGATATGCCCCCAGTAGCTTTTTCTTTACCAGGGCTTGTTTGGGGTAAGGGGAGCAGAGGGGAGGTTGAGGACATTTACTGGGCAGAAATCGCTTTCGCAGATAACCGATGCCTGCGCCCAGGTTGCTTTGCCTGGGTGCAGTCTGGTCTAGTTCTCTTGGTAAAACCCCACCAGCACAGCTCCAGCCTGTACCCAAAATGTTTCTGGCTGCCCCAGCAACATTTTATTCTGCGGCACAAACCGACCGGTCCGAGCACAAGCGCTGCTTGGAGGGGTTGATGCCGTGTCTTGCTGTGAAGGATTTTAGCGGTGGTTCCTGGGGACGCAGGGCAGAGCGGGGCTGTCGGCGGCTGCCCGGGGGCTGGGGGATTGCAGTCACATGCTGCTACTGCAGGGCTGGAGGAGAATTAGTAAAATTTGCTGCAGGATTCCCACACCCTTGCAGCAGAGACTGGCGCTGCATCCCTGGGGCCTCTGATTCAGCTCTTTCTCCCCTTGGTCTCGATTGCCAGCACTACAGTTTTATCAGATACTATGGGCTATAAAGTGATTTTCCTAAAAGCCACTATTCAGAGCAATTTCCCCTCCTCCCCCCGCCCAATGCTATTATTTAATTAAATCAATACACAGTGTTGTTACATGTTATGTTGTTTGTAAGCTATAAGCTTTCAAGCTAGGAATTGTATCAACATTAGTCAAAGCCTTTTCAATTTGCCGTGCCTGCCAAATTATATGTTGATTGTGGTATTTTGCCCAAATAGCATCAACTTGCTAAACTGTAGGAAGGAATTTAGGTATGTTAACAAGAAGGATTAGAGTCTGTCATCAGGATTTACCTGCGTGTCAGCAGAGACGTAGCTGTGTGTACTTTGTTTTTCCTATCTGTTGCTCAGTTTGCTTGCGTGCATGTGTAGCTACAGCACAGCCTCCTTCCAGGCACTGCCAGACTGCACCACGAGCTGTTTGCTGAAATGAAAGCCGAGGTGCGAGCCTGCAGAGGCACTGGAAGTTGCGTTCGGGCTGTGCCAAGGCTCGCTGCGCTCTTTCGTGCTGAGGCATCACGATCAAAGCTGTAGCGCTGTCAGCGTGCCCTCGCCCAGGGAAGCCCACCTGGGTCACTGCAGCAAGGCTGGTCTACGGCTGCTGTTAAAAGAAGCCCCCCAGCTTCCACTGTAATTCCGCAGTTGCATTAGCGCAGAGTTGGGTATTGAACTTGTCTCCATTTTTCATAGGCGGAAGGTGGGAGGGCAAATGAGCTTTGCTTAATAACGCTATTGATGAAACGGTCCCAACTCACCCATGAAGTTCACTGCTCATTAAAGCGAACAGGCTGCAGCTACGCTTCTGGCTGTTTGTTTCTTTCAGCAGTGCCCCACAGACCAAGCGGCAGCACTGCAGCTCTCATCGCCAACGCGGTATCGTTTTTGCACAAAGATCATTCAAACTGTTTTCCTTTGAAACAAAAGCTTTGTAGTTAACAAGGAGATCTGAGGAGATGTTGTCAGGTTATGGGCTCAATGAGGTGACGGGAGACTAAGTGAATGAATTGACTTGCAGCATATGGTCCGCATCTCCCACGGGTCCTTTGGGCTTGTTTGCATGAGACATTTTGTCTTTATCCGTATGAGGAGACAGCAGTACCTCCCTTCCCCTCCCAGGCAGACCCGAAACTGCCTGTATAAGTGATGGTGGGAGAAAGTGGGGCTGGGGAAGGGGGACAGAGGAGAAAGATGCTGTTAAGAGATGCAACAGCCCATGCTTCTGTTTTGCCAGCTTCGTTATGTTGGTCAGAGCAGTGCATTTTACCGTTCTCTTGCCAAAAAATAGCTGTGCTGGCAAATGTCCCAGTGCTGATGCAGTCGTATCACTTGAAAAGGACTTTGCTGGCATTATTTGCTCGCTCTCTCAAGAGCCAGTCTGAGATATTCCAGCCAAAGGACATTGCAATAAGCTGCATTTCTGTAAGGGTGTTTGCTGGGAGCTATGACCTGTAGCTGGGGAAGGCGGGGATGCTCAGGAAGGAAAAGGTATCCTTTTAAAAACATGAATCAACCACTTGCAAATGTATATACTTTCTATTAACACAAAAAAAAAAAAAGAAGAAACAAACCTCAGGTTTTAGGGGTGATCCCCTGCATGTTTTTTGAACCTCTGCAGTTACTGTGAGAGTCAGCCTAGTGCAAGCAGGAAAGAGGGAGCAGTTTTATCTTCATGAGAAAGGCTAAGCCACAGAGACCAAGGGCTTTGCCTGAGGAGCTGCAGGAGGTCCCGTCGTGGCAGTTTGAAGCCTGATTGTCTCTATCTGACCACGACAGCCTTTGCTGGCTGTTACCATTTCTGTAGCAGTGAATGGGAGTCCTTGTCTCGGTTGTGAATGGTCCCCCGGGCATTAGTGGGTCAGCAGGGAAAAAATAGAGGCAGTTATGCGCCCACACAGAGGTGAGGTGTCCCATTCGAGGTGTGTGGCACACACATTGTGCTGTGCTGTGCTCTTGTTCAGCACACAGGAAAAGTTTCCACAGTAAGAAGGTCCAGGTGGCACATGTCCTTCTGCTGTCCTGCCCTCAGCTCCCGCAGAGGGACAGGCAGCTGCACGGTGTGGGACTTGGGCTAAATGGTTGCTATAGAAGTGAGATTACCTGCTCATATTATCACTCTGTCCTCCTCTGATTTTGAACCCATTTGACCAAATTAGACAAAATTTGAGGGACCTCAGAAGTATCAAGTTCCTTCAATTCCATGAATATGTAGACCTGTTACCCCTTCTAGGACAGGAAAGGGGCAGCAACTCCTCTTTCCCTGGGTATTTGGGAAGAAGCCAGCCTCACCTTTAAGATGATGTTTGTAGAGAACAAAACTTCATTTCGCTATGCATAGTATTACTTGTTTCTCTGATTGCGCTTGTCTGTTTTATTGTATGAAGATCCCAAGTAGGGCTCCATGATGCTGAGACTCAGGGGTTGCTTAAAGCCCGAGGGCAGGACAGCCTCACTGATGTCTACGTCGGCCCTTGTCATGGCACAGCATGTTGGGACGTGCGGGAACAGTGGAGCAGCTGCTCTTCACATGTTCCCTATGGACAAGTCTTACAAGAGAGCCCCTGCTGTAGCCTGAAGATGCTGACCAGCACTGATGGCCATGAACATGAACAATCAGGTGATACAGGTCAAGACATCCCTGTCATTCATCAGGGTCAGCTTGGCTGCCTATGCCAAAACCCAGTGCAGCGAGTTTTAGAGAGACCCCTGCCTGGACCTGGACCTGGACCTGGACCTGGGCCTGCCCCTGCTAGTTTGCTCGGTGGGTGAGTCTGTTGAGCAAAAAGGTAACACCAACCTGAATATGCCTGGGGAAGGACCCTAGCAAAGCCAAACTTGGATGATGACAAGTTGGTAGAGAAGGGGGCAGTGAGATGCTAATTTCCTTCTTGCATTTCAGAAGGAGGGTGGGCCTGGGAGCCTGAGACATGGTTCACGCCTCATGCCTCAGCATTGTGCTCAAAGCCTGAGTTTATGTGCTGCCGCTACAAACCAGCATCAGCACTGACACAGTTTTGCTGGTGCTGATGGTGCTCAGCAGGTATTTCAGGGCTGTGATACAAGACTGACGCAGCGCAGCGCGGACCGAGTCTCAGGCAGACACGTGTACTTCTGGCACCAAATGGACGTGCCTCTGAGGCTTACGGGGCTGGCACGGGTGTTGCAGGATCATCTGGTTACTGAATCACAGAGACAAGGGATGGGAAGGGATTTCGAAATTTGTCTGCCTGCCATCAGTGATACCAAGACTGGCAGCGGTAGCACAGGATGGATAATCCTTTCTTCATGGCCAGATGATCACAGGATGTTCCAAGCCCCCCTGTTACTGGTATGAAAAAACCCTGTGCTAAACTCTCTGGACTCTGAGCTCTCTATGGACTTTAGGTCTTATTTCTGATCTGTTTCAGCCATCAGTGTGTAGTACCTGGAAAGTGCTTCTGCTTGGAGTGAAGTCTGATCTCCCTGAGCTGGAATGGTCCAGAGCACGTCTGCGCTACATGAGTGGAGCGTAACCATATGTATCTGAGAGCAGTTCTTCAGGCTCTGAAGGTATAACTAATTTCTGTCCTTGCTTCAGGATACAGACAAAGGAGAGAGGGACCGAGTTCATGTCCTCTGGATCCTGGAGGAATTGCTTGGCAGACGAGCAATGGATGAGGTAGTCACATGGGAGCACCACCTCTGAGCTCCTGGCAACAGCGAGAAGGGGAGGGAGGAGTGGGGAGCTCTTCCCCCATGGTCTCAGGGAACCAAAGGGAACCTCAGCTCACCCTGAGGAAGCCCAGGCGCTTACCCTGACACTGGGCTTCACCCAGGCAAAAAGACTGAATTCCTTTTTGGATGCTGAAATTAAGAAAGAAACCCCCAAAAAACTAAAGGTTTTTTTTATATAGGAACTTTTAAGTAAGGAAAAAAACCCCTCAGTTCAAGAAGCAAGCCCAGACACAAAACCCAAAGTGGGAGTTACAATAGAAACTGTTTTCCTTTAGTTAACATTCATGGCAGAATTCACTTCACTGCAGTGTAATGTCACAGCACGCAGTGTATTGGCACAAATGACATATTTTAGCTAGAAATAAAACTTGCAGTTTGAATGTCTTTTAAATTCATCCTTTGTTTTTGTGCCAGGGGTTTTCTAATATTTTATGTTATCTCCTGCTTTCCTTAGCAGAAGTAGAAAAAAAACCCAGCTTGATGGCAGAGGCAGGTGTATGTATCTTCATAAAACGAGAAAACCCCATTACGGAGAGATAAAGAACACTGTGACCCCCAGCACAAAATGTCAGCATTTGCTAATGCTGAAAGGATGCTACCAACTTCAGCAGCACACTACTTTTACCCCAAATAATTAAAATTTCTCTATTTTTCTAGTGTGTTCCCTGGGTAAATTTGAGGATATTCTCTGTGTAATCAGCTTTGCTGACTACTTTCATGTAAAATCAGCTATTGTGTTTTCCTTGTAGTTCTGGGTGCCTCTTTTGCAGAGTAAGAAGGAAGCTCAAAAGGAAACTACAATTATATATCCAGAAAAGCATTCACTGGAGAGAAAAGGGTCAGGTGTAGCACATGAAATTGTCTGTATTTTCTATCACTTTCCGAACATCAGGCTGAAAACGTCCCATGAAATTCACAAGCATCTTAAAATAAAAGGAAAAAACCCCCACAACCTAAAGATTTTCTTGTCTTTGTTCAGACTACAGTCAGGTCACAGAACTGCCTGTTTGCACTATTCATGCTAATTATTTTCACTGAAACAAAACCCGCACAAAACAATGTTGGGAATTTTTTGTTCTTTGGGCTGGCTTTTGTGGTGAGCATTGTGTTTGCCTCTACAGCACATTTTTTCCATTTGTTTTCATGCACTTTCATAACTCCTACAAAAAATAAAAACAAAAAAAAACTTTTGAAGGATAACATAGAACAAACCCTACTTAACAGTATTTTTCACGTTCCAAGTAATATGCACAGCTCATCCACTGATGCAGTCCTGTGGCTCGAAAGGTGTTTGTTGTATTATCTCACTTAGATAATTATGTAGGCACTGGTGAACATCGCTTTGAAACAGTCAATAAAGTAAGGTGAAAACCTGAATTATCTTTGTTTTCACACATTTTGGAATGTTGATAGAAAACTGAAGTAGCGACGTCAAGAGAAGTGCTGTACGTCTGCATTTATCCCTAAAGAGTTGCTTCAGTTCAGCTCCACGGAGCCCACAGAAGGGGTTATGAGACTGGATGTTTTTCTCATTCGTTAGATGGCACTGGCCAGTGTAAATTTCTGTACCGAAAAATGTTGGGATTGATGTAGATACAAGACCACTTTGTGATCTGAGCTCTGATCTTACACCCGATGTCGCTGTGCGTGTGTGCTGCAGGGCTGCAGAGCAGACCCTCGGGGTGCGAGCTCTACAGAAGCCACAAAGCCGACCGACAGGCACAATGGCACGTACCCATTAGCCTCCAGGAGAAGGGTGGATTCCTGGTCCCACTGAAGCTGGTAGGAGTTTTCTCATCAACTTCAGTGTGTTTTACTCTGACTGTCTGGTTCTTTGGCTCCAAAATACACATTTTTATCTCTTGAGCAAAAAGAGAGTTCCTGCAGCTGTCAGTAGTAATAAGGCTCTTCAAGTCAGTCACCGGGGAGCAACTTCACTCATTTGTGCGCACAAAGCCAGTGTAATGCAGGGATGTCAAAAAGCAACCGTGGCCGGCACCTGCAGACAGGCTCAAAATGTCAATTCTCATTGACTTCGGAGCAGGAGTTCTGTATTGACTTCCAAAGAGTTTTCCCTGCATGAGAATGGTAGGGTTTAGCCTGGACAATAGTAGAGCCAACTAAAGGAAAGTGCAGTTATTGCTGCCAATTATAGATGAGGAGTGTCTGCTGGGATCCCCCTTCCTTCCCTTTCCAGCCCAGCAGAGTTGCTGGGACTGGAAAGCAACCAGCATGTGGAATGCGACATGGGCTTAAACTTCAAGTGTCTTTTCAAGGTAGCCAGTTGTGCCACTTCACAGAGAGATGCCACAAGATCTGTTCTTTTTTTTTTTTTTTAAATGTGAACTTTATTTTTCTTGGAACAATTATGTGTGCTAACTTTTTAAGGAAATTCAGCCCAGAATTTTTTTTCTGCATTTTTGAGTGATAACTAAACTAGTGTTGCTGGCAGTGAGAGGGCTGCTACTGAGTCACAGCATGGCAAAGGTTCCTGTGCTTGCCAGCAAAGCTCTCCTGAGCTGAGCCTGGCTTGGCAAAGCGTTCCATATGGTCCCATATATCTGTATGTGTGTGTGGGGGGAGATGTGTGTTCTCATGTGTGTATATACCTATAAGTAGACAGGACTTTTTAAAAAGCAAAAACTAAAGTCAAGGAAATAAAACACCAAAAAATTTCCATGAGGTCAACATTCAGAAGTATCATCCCAATAGACTGTATTTGTTAGGAGCATGGAGGGGATGGAGGGCGAGGTTAAGTTATCAGAAACATCATCAACGGGCTATGTAAGCATCGTGGCAAGATCTGAAGAGTGGATTGAATTTTATGCTGGGTTCATGGTTTGGTGAAGGGTTTTTGCTGGTGCTATCACGAAAACCTGCCCCTCTGCCCATATTTTGAACGTGGGCCAGAAGGAGCTCTGTGAGTGTTTCTTGTCAATAGGGATGATTTCTGGTATAAGAACAGGGAATTTTTTCTAGCATGTGATGTAGGAGGGAAGGGGAGATTAGTTTACTAGCTTTGTGCACTTTGGCCCTTTTATGCATACTAATTAAAGTGGTTTGATGGTAGTTTGAGGATAGTATTAGGATCATCTGTTAGTCAGGCTTCGAGTTAATTAACCAGCCAACCCGCTCACACTGGAAGGGGCTCATGTATAATTATGAGTCACCCACTTGGGTAACTGATATTTGTTTATTTTTAGGCAGACTACGAGGCACCCAGACGCTACGGCAATGGGTTCCAGATCAGTACTTTAAATATATGAAATATACTGGTGATTTGGACCTTGCAGATGAGAGGAGACTGCTTGCTCACAACCTCTCCCTTTGTAGATGATGAGGTCAGGCTCATCACATGAAGTCAAATTCCTTATCCTAAGTATAGTTAAGGCTCACTCCTGAAATATACAGAAAGCATTATTTTGGGATGGATCTGTATGTGCTCTTGCAGCCCTTGGTTGGCCCTATATTCCTAAGTGAAAAAGTTGGTCTTATCCATGTAAGAGTATAAATATGTATGGCACTACATAAATAGCTTCTAAATTTGTTTTGCACCTTTGTCCTTTATTCTTGAAGCGTGGTGCTGCTGGGTCCATGAAAGCACGAGAGGCTGGCAAAACAAGGCGCAGAAAGTGCAGTGGGCTTTGGGAATAGAGATAGGGGTCTTTGGGACTGTTGAAACAAGTTGCTTGTCTTTGCAGGTGATCGCACTACATAATCCCTTTAATGAATGCGTCAAACTCCGTTTCATACTGAATTAAGCTCCTGCCCTTTGCCGCCCCAGAGCCATGCTTCTTGCTGCCTCCTTAAACGCGTTTGTGGCCAGCTCAGACCCATTTGTTCTTGTGTCAATGCTGACTTTGCTTCAGTAACTTTTGTTATAGGCCATGTCCCAATTTGTTTTGTCAGGAGCGGGAGGTAGATTCTTCTTGTCCGCAATTCTGTATGGGGAATTTGGAAACAGAAGGAGGGCTATGTCTAATTGGGAATCTTCCAGGGACCAGTGTCTCCTCATCAAGCAGAGTAAGTACTTTCCTTTGTTTCCCCTTCCTTTCCTCATTTTTTGCCTCCTGCATCCTTTCCTCTATCGTATGTTTCTCCCACTGTCCTGTTTTGTTTCCTGTGGCACCTGGCACACGTATCCCCTGTCAATTTTGTTCCCATTTTGCTCCCTTTTCTCTCCACCACCGCTTTGATGTCCAGGCCTCCTGGAGACCAGCTCCTTTGCCCATCGTGTTTCAGGTTCCCTTTCTGTCTCAGGTTGGGATCCCTCGCCTCCCAGCCAGGCACTTCTCCATCAAGAGCCAGACACAGCTTTAGAGTGGTAGCTGAGGACTTCTAGTGCTGGTAGTTCAGGCCAGTGCTCAACCCTCAACAGGACTGAGATGTCACCCATCGTAGCTCTTCAACCATGTTTCAGTGAAAGCATGGTGCTTAGGGTCCTTGCCTCACCCTTTCTTACTTGTTTCTCTCTTCAGGGTCTCCCCTGGCTCTGTCATGGAACCTCTACCATGGGTGGCCTCAAGGCTTGCAGAGGGACCAGCATCCATGTGGCTCTCCAGCTCAGCTGTGAACCTTTGCTGCAGGTGAGCAAAGAGGTGCACTTGGGAGAGGGGGCTGAGGGATGAACCCCACTGACCCTCAGGAAGGCAGCCGCCCGTCTTCTTCTTCAGCAGCAGAGAGAAAGGTGACAGTTTCCATTGCTTGTTATTTGCTTTTGGTTTGGGGGAAAGCATGGGGTAGGAGGGCATAAATGTCACCGATTCCCCTGCAGAAGTGACTTTGGACCATGGAGGGTGATGGGAAGAGAGACAGCTGTAGCAAAATGCAGTCCTGGTGACTTGTTCATATTGCTGGATGCCTTCAGCCCCACGCATTTATCTGTGAATGTGAGATATGGAGCATTACTTAAACTGTGTAAATAATCACGTACTCATTCTTACTCTATGGCCTGCTACACAGAAAAAAAATACCCTGGGAATAAGGTATCTTTCTGGAAAAGTGTCGTTTTTATAAGAATTGCATTAAGCAAAGGGTTGACTTAATTTAGAACTTCCCTTCTGTGGATTTATGTCTTAATATTGTAATTTTAACGCTGTTTTTGTTTAGTGTATTTTTTGTAAGCAGTCACTTAATTTGCAATGACTTTATTTGATTATTACAAAGCCGATTTCCGTATTTTCTTGTATTTGCTTAAGCATTGTAACTACATAAGCACAATCTTCCCTTTGGTTTCCAGACAGAAACTCCTGCATTTTCATTTTCCTGAAACTGGATCTTTTAAGATTTTTCCTTTAAACTGTTTTGCTGTATACATTTCACGTTTGGTCACTTTTGCAATGAAATTTAATGAGCTTTCCTTGTAACAGTTTCCAGTGCAATAGGACTGCAGCAAGAGTCCCGTGATTTTGGTAAATGCAGCGAGAAGATTTTTACATGGATTTTTTCTATATTGTGGTTACGCTAGGATTTGGAAAACAATTTTTGGCAATTATGGTGAAATTAAAGAGGGATCCTTCGTGCATGAGTTCAGACTCTGAGACAACTTCTCACAGCAGTTTTATCCCAGTTGTTGTTGTTGGGGGAATGATGTTAAGGAGGTTCAGTACTGGGTGATTGGAAAGGGATTTTCTGCAAGCCATGGACGCCTGGCAGCAGCAGCGTCATGGGGAAGCTTTTCTGCATGCCTTCTGGCTCTTGACTCAAGCCAATGGCACAGATTTCATGCTATTACAAACACTCATTTAAATCACCACTGTATTTAATAAACAATTTAAAAATATCAGATGTAGCAAAACAAACATGGAGATGACAGAATCAGGTTTTTTTTTAGAGGTGGCGGAGAACAGAACGTCCTTTTCTTGGAAACGCTCCACGTCCTGGAGGAAAGCTGCTCCTTTGCAGCATGTGTTTCAGCTTCTCCAGACATTGCAAAGTCTCGGGCAACACTGGCCCATGGAAACCCATGTGCCAATGTTTGTAGGAGCATGGGCTCCCCACCTCTCCTGGGGATGTTCGTTCTGTCACCTAAATAAAAATCACTCTTGCAATTCTTGCATATGGGGGATAAAAATGTTTGGAAAGAACCTAGAAAATAAGTAATTTGGTTAGAGGAAAAAAAGTGCTTTTACTGACCTAGAAGCAGCTGTCCATTGTGAAAAGCAGTGGCAAAAATCGTGTCTGGGCTTTGTCTTGAAATCTGTTATTTGAAGCTGATGACCAAGAAGTAGGTAGCTGTCATGCTTTCCACCTAAACAACTGCAGCTAAGGGCTGGGTTTGGCAGGCTGACGTGTGAGAAAAGAAGACCAGCCTCCCACTTCAGGTCTTGGGTTGTGTTGAGGCTTGAGTAGTTTGAAAACATACTAATGACCCCTTATTTAATAAAGGAATCTATTGAACCTCACGTCAACATCCCAAACACCCTGAATACAGCACAGTATTAACTCACTTCTCCAAAGCAACCTTCCAAACTTAAGCTGCAGATGAGTCCTCCTTTGTGTCATTGTCCTAATATACCTAAAGTTCTCAAAGGGTTGCCTGATTTTTTTTCTCTTTGAGGCGACAGATGCATTTTTGCAGAAGCTTGGAGGCTTTCACGCAGGTTGCCCTATTGCCCACATTTCATGCTCCTCTACAGGGTCCTGAGGAGCCACCATGCTGCTGACTGTCCCCATTTGTTGGTGTCCTTGTAGAAATGCTGGTGCGAGGTGAGAAGCTTACAACTGAGATCCTGAGGGTTCATTTAGCATGCAGCATGGATGCAGCAACTCTGGAAAGCTGCCTTGACTTGCATGGGCGCTATATCCCCAATGGGTGTTGCAATGGCAGAGAAATTACAGGATGCTTTGCTATGTTTTTGCTCCTTATTCTTTCTGTGTCTGGCTCTTGCAGCAATCTTTGGGGTACAGATTTTCTCTGCTGGAGTAATCCTCCAGGAAAGCTTTACAATCCTCTCATCTGGCTTAGCAACGAAATGTCTTGCAGTCTGGGAGGGTCCTGAGGTTTTTACATCTCTAAGGTAGAGCCGATCCTCCTGAATGGACTTTATAACCAGATGGATTATACGACCTCTCAAGGGACCTTCAATCCCCTTCTTCTGTCATCACACTCTTCAAAGAGATCCTCCAAGTGCTGGGAATGGGACTAAGGGCTGCCTGCGGGGTCAGAAGCAGAGAGACTTAAAGTGGGTATTTCCATGGAAGGGCAAGAAGTGGCCCTGAGAACTAAAATAGACTGGTGTCCTGTGAGTGATTGCAGTTAGACTCTCAGTATCACACATGTCATCTCTGGGGGCTTGGGGAAGATCTAGAGAAACTAGCATGCTTTAGCCTCTAAGTAACACTCTTTTAATTCTCAAGCTCTATACCTTAAAAAAACTGCATTTAAAATCTATTAAGATTAGGTTCTATTTCAGTAATGATTTATTTTTGTCGATGACTGCTGGTTTCATTCTTGGCCCAGCGTGCTCTTTGGCTACCTGTGTTCCTCAGCTTTAACAGTCCTTCCACTCCTGAGGGTTCTCTTGAAACGACACCCGTGTTAGTAAAAAAAAGATGGTCCTAAAGCAAAAGCAAAGACCAAACTGACACAGCTTATGAAAGTTTACAGGGAGCAGGGGCAAATATCTGTTTAGCTCTGTTTCAGTTTTTTTGGCATAAAGTTACGATGTATAAAATGTCCTGGAGTTTAAGATGTCAGTCCTTCAGGTGACTTCACGCAGGTGGGTCACTGCGTGATGCAGAAAGCCTGTCCGGCTTGCTCTGCTCCTGTCCCTTCTCCCCCACCAGACGCAGCACCACTCTCAGATGTCAGCTCCTTCACTTGGATCCTGGGACCAGGTCTGAACAGGAGCCTCCTGCCAACCCGAGGAGGTGTTTTTATCCTTCTTCCTTCACAGGGAAGTAAAGGGAACAGCAGCAAGCAAAGAATAAAAATCAAATGTCTTCACTGGGATCTGGGCAAGTTGTTGACTCTCTGGCGTCTCCAAGTTGTTTTTATTTAAAAAAATGCAGCAGAGGAGGCTTTCTCAGGAGACTCTCTTTACTTCACACACTACTTCAGGGTCAATATTTTAGCTTATTTTTCCTTGCATTTGTACTTTTACAGTAAGTATTTCTGCTAGCATGGCTCAGGTGGGACTGGCCCCATTCAAATGCAAGGATTAGCAGCTGGGACTGTCAGCCTTGTCACACTGCGAATGAACAAAATGCCACAAACATGTGCAGCCTGCGGGAGCTTTCTCAGGTGCTGCTACACCCGTTGTGCAGAGAGAGCACACGGGCAGTGAGGGGCAGACCTGTACATGAGTAAGTGGAAAACCACGATCTTGAAAATCCCACTGTAGCTAAAACCTAACCCAAAGAAGCACCTTGCCTTTCAAAATGAAAATTCATGTGATAGCTGAAGTTTGTGTGCCTGTGTGGAGGCACTCCAGCCCTAAAGCCAAAAGCGTGGTGCTAAGACCGTGCCTGTGCATCTTCCCACAGGGACGGCAGATGACAGGATCTAACCCACCTCCAACGTATCAGTAGGTGTGCTCTCTTGCAAATCAAGGTGAGGGGACCTCTTGCTTTGCAGTGCCCCTTCCGTCCCACTTTGTGCTGGGCCAAGGCTCTGCTCTGGCACAGCCACAAGAGCCTTGCAAGCAGCCTCACGGCTCAGACCCTCTCCAGGGGCTGAGAGAGACGGGGCTGGTTTCTCTCCTGTGTTAGTGCCTGGAGCACTGTGCTGCAGGACACAGAGGGGATCTGTGCTGCAGAGGGGCTGCTGTGGCCACGCTGGCAGAGGGAGGGTCTGCCTGCCAACTTTCTGTCCCGGGCAGCTGGCAGTAGCAGCCTGCTTTTTTCCCTGGGCCCCTGCAGTCCCTTCCCTGGCGTTTCAGGGGTAGACCTTTGCTTGTGCACTGAGCATGGCACTCGTTCCTTCACTTAAGGGGCAGAACGGGGGATGGGGATGACCATGGTGCCAACTAGAGCAATAAATCTCTGCGATCCCTGCAGCCCCTGTGAAAGCGCAGAAGCAGCATATGTGTGGTCCTTGCTCCCCTCCCAGCACAGGCCACGGGGACTCTGCTGCAGCCCAGCCTGGCACAAGGAGAGTTTGTCCTACAAGAGATGGCCACTCTCTGGGAGCTTGCACACTGCGGAGGATTGGAGTGTGATGGCTGAATCAGCTTCCCAGCAGTGCTGTGCCCACCCTCCCCAGCATTCCTACAGTGGGGACGGAAGCTGAGGATGTGCAGGAGCTCCTGAACTGCGGCAGTGTTGACAGTCTGCTGCACTAAATTAAAGCAGGACTGATTTTGGTTTAATAAAGCAGAGTGAAAATGTGGAAATCAACACCTTTAAGATATTTGAGGTTACACAGGGTTGAACCCAGTCCCCCACTCAAGTTTTTTTTAAAAATAAAAGTAATGAAAGTATTAAAAATACATGGAATTTATTAGAGCAAATGGCCTATTGTCACAGGCTCAGGGTTTTGTTAAATTAATGTGGCAAACTAGAAGGTCATTAGTAAAGGATAAAATGATGAGTGAGTGGGGTTTCTGCCCATTCGGGGTCTGCAGTGGGCACTAGATGAGGAGGACAGACCTCTGGGGAAACTGCTGCCTTCAGGGCTGCACTGCCCAGGCTCTTCTCAAATCCCAGGAATCACTAAGTTACTAAGATGGGTGTCTTCTACTTGATCGTGGAAAAATTATGTAGTCAGGGAAATTAAAGGAAAGGATCTGGCTGAAATTTTAATTTCACCTGGTTGGGCTTCTACTTCTTGTTTTCTTTCTTCCCTCTCCCTGTTTCCTCTTCCCTCCTCTGTCTGCTTGTGCCCCTATTTCAAAGTCTGGTTTAGGCAGCCAAGATTGCATTTTTGTTAAGAGTACTGCGAGGGTGCTCAGAAAGGCTGAGCAGCGCCCTGAACAGCCGAATGCTGGTACAAATCATCTCAGAGGAAATGATAAGAGCATGCGCTGTGCCCTTTCTTTCACAATGAGATGGAGAGGAAGAGTCAGCACCACAACAGCTGCTGTGTTTTCTCTCTCTGTGGCTCTTCCCTCTCGCTCTCCATTTGTGTGCTCTTGTCTTTTTTTTTTTTCCTCTGGAGGAACAAAAGAAAACAACATCTGCTTCAGCCCATTTAAAATAACCTTTTCCCTTTTACCAAAATGGACAGTTGTTGTCACCTCCAGTACCTTACAAGAGCCAGCCAAAGAGTGGCTTTCCCCGATAGTAGGTCATTCTATAAGCAGGAAAAATAATGAAGCCTGTTTCTCTGCAGATCTATGTTCCTATCACGTAAAGGGCAGTATTGACTTTTAAGTTAATTATACTCAGATCCGCTGTTATCTCTGCATAAAGCATAAAAGATACTGTGCTCTGTGACTTCCATGTTCTTCAGCCACTCTGCCTCCCTCGCCTCCCCACGGCTGTGCTGCTGCCTTTAGTTGTCTGGCTTTCCTCCTCCTTTCCATCTCCCCCGCACCTTACAGCCCAGGTTTCTCTTGAGATCATCTTGTCATTTCCTCCTCCTTTTTAACCCATCCCTTCCCCTGGCGTGACCAGTCTTCTCTTTGCCGGGCTGTGCAAGCTGCCATTGTAACCATAAATAACGGGAGGGCTGTGGTCAAGCAGTAACAACTCCCAGTATGCAAGGAGCACCGGGAGAAGTGGGGCGATACCTGACCCCACTCCCCCACAACCGATGATCTGTCAGGGTCTCTCCCATCCCCATTAACCACAACAGAGGCTCCAGAACTAGCTGTGCTCCAGAGATGGGACCCAACAATGGTCCTCCACTATTGACCATTTATCCACTGGCCATAATCCAGCTAGGGAATTTCTTTTTCCTGCTGTCTGCCATTGCACTGCAGGGCCTACAGCTCTTTCACGCAGCTCTAGACAGCACAGGGTTCATCCCAGCTCTCGGTATGGGCGTGGGACAGTAGCTGTAACCCTGGTGCCAGGGCCCGTGTGGCACCGCAACTAAAGGTAGAAGAACTGAGCTACAGCTACTCCTCTCTGGTACGCAGTCAGCCCTTTGCACTGTGAGGTGCACTTCCTCAGTGGCTGCTATCTCCTATTATGCATTTTTAATTGATTAATTTTTCATCCTTATCCTAAGGTCGCGTGTTCGTAGCAGTCATTGTCAGCACCCCGTGTTCATTTCATGTAAAGCTATATTTAGACATTTCCCGGATGACATACCCCTGATGTTCAATATCCTTTTACAGCTTGTGTTAAGTCAGACTTCAGACCTTTAGACTAGGATTTGGTTAGACCTTGTCTGGACCATAAGCCATGCTGCTCAGGAGAAGCTTGTCGGTCGCACTAGCGTAACTGCAGTTACACAGCTACATGAGGTTTCCTGGGGTTTTTTGCGCTTCTTTGGCATTGCTCTCCTCCCTTCACTGCCTGCCCTTGGCATGCTATCCGAGTGCAGCCGGGAGGGCTCCTGTGTTTGGCCTTTACCACAATTGCACCGCAGTGGATGTTGCGTACAGCGAGAGTTGAAGCGCCGCATGCAGTCACCGAAGCACTACGCTTCCGCTTCTTTTTCCCTGACAACATTGCCCTCTCAGAGTATTTAAAGCCAAGTGATATTCTAAAAATTGGGTAACAGGAGCAAAATCATCTGGGGTCAACTTGGGAAGGTCCAAACGAACCTCTCTGCTTTTGATAGCCACTGGTTTTGATAAATCCTATAAGAATGTAATTAACTCTGAATAACTTTACTTTCTGTACTACATTCTGTTGAGATTGGCTAATAGGGGAAAGACGACGGAGGGGGAGAAATGTACATACTGCCCAGCTGATCTCATAAGCCTTATTTCTATAGAAAATTGGGATAAAAGCTCATGGGAAAGGGAATAAGGAGTGTTCAAAATAACAGCCTTACTTGATCCTTTGCATATCCGATGCTTTTAATATTTTCTCTCTCTTTCAGTACATTAGGGGAGGATATGCAGGGCTGAGATGCATTTGTCTGAAGCCTCGGACTCCATTTACCAAGTCAAAGTTGAGTTAACGCCTCTGAGCCTCTGGGGCTGTATCTTGCATCAGAAACAACACAGCTCATTATCATCCCTGAACCCTGCTCCTATCAGCCGCTGTGCTAGGTGATGCTAGGTGACACGTGGAGGAAAACAGCATCTCTTCCAGAATATGTGAAAGGGTAGGTTTGTCATAAGATTAAATCAATAAGAGGAAGATGGATGAGCATTCATTACCTGTATTTATCGAGGAGACTGTTTTAAAAGAAGGGAAAGTTTACCTTAGGACATTTGTTCACCTCCCTTTTGTCGTACAGCTGCTTGTCAGTCAGCTCTTTGGCTGCCACAGTCGGGAGCGTGTGTTTCAAGGTGAACTGTTGCTTATTTCAGTTTGCCTTAAAATGTTGCTTGGCAAACCGAGGTAGTTCAGGAGATGATTGATGAGCAATGAGACAAGCACGCAGCAGGGACAGGCTGGACAGCTGGCATGACTTCAGCCACCATCCAGAGCTGATCCTATCATTTAAAGGGCAGGATTGGGTCGAAAGGAAAAGGGATGCTAAAAGAGAAAGGATGAATAAGGGAGAGAGAGAGACAGTTTAAAAGGCTGGGAGACAGGCTGTGATACGGTAGTCACCATAGTGATGATGAGGGAGGGAGGCAGGAGACAGGGCAAAACCAAAGTCAGTCGATAGTAAAAACATTCAAGGTTCAAAAGGCAGTCTGCTGGATTTGTGCATGTCTGGGGATCCTGAAGACTGGGCAGGCACCAGCTGCCTTCTCCATGCCTTTCTGCTGCTATTGGTTTAATTTCGCTAAAGGTATGTTTAAAGTTGTTCTTTGGACCATCACGTAACAGTGACAACAATGTTTTAGCTAAAGGATGTTCTCTTTTGAAGTAACTCTTGGCTAAGCTTGACTAACTTTGTGGTAAGACTGATATGGGAAAAAATCCTATCAGTTATTGTAAAAGTGGGGTTTTTACAATTTTGTGGCCTCCTTTGTTTTACTAGAGCCCTTGAATTGTTAGTGCATTTATTTGCTGTGAAGGGAGGACTACCGTACAGATGAGGTAATCAGAATGCAGCTACACAGCAGGATCTGCAGATCTGTGGCAGACCCCTTGGTCCCACAGTGCATGGAGATGCTAAGGTAGTGTCAGAAGGGGATCCACAAAACTCACTATGCTGAAATGCCAGTTACCAAAAATATTCCAAAGGAGGCACTGAGAAGAGGAGACATCCTTGGATATACATTACCACTTTAGTAGAGGCTGCAGCAGTTTAAGACATGATTGTCCTTTCAGCTGTTTGAGTTCATCACGTCTCTGCCCGAGGTTACCATTGTCACAGCAGAACGGTTCACCTGAGCGCTCCTCATCTGCTCCAGTGCAATGTCCGACCAGCCAGTTCTTGCACTGAAGCAGGTGGGTTATATGTCACAAGCAACTCTGCCAGCCCTGCTAAGGGAAAGCAACAGTTTTCAGCCCAAGAGTTGTAGCTGAAGGACAAGGAGCGAATTCCTTATGCTGCCACAGTCACATTTGCAAGAGGCCATCTGACCAAAGCTTCACATCTGTCCCTTCCCATGGCATAGACATCTTACTGCATGCCACCAGGCAGTGCCTTTCTCCTTTCAAAATTCAAACTGGAGCTAGATGCCTGAAACTTTGCCTTATTGTGTTAGTCTGTTTGTTGTTGTTTTTGTTGTTTCTGTGTCAGCTGCCGGGGATGACACAAGAGGCAGGGGTTAGAGCACTTGACAAAGAGATCATTCACCTCCTCTCTATCAGCAGAGCATCCAGGCATAGCTGGAATTATGCTGCAAGAGAAGACCCTGCAGACCTTTTGAAGCTTTTCTCTGCTGTGTGGAATAATTAGAGATTCTTGAGGGAGGAGAAAGGGGGAGAGTAACTCTGTTCCATATATTACAGCACCTGTCTCTGCCTCCCAGCATCCCAGGCCATCCCTAATAATTTAGCTAATCATGCCTACTCTTCTTCCATCTTTGTCCCCTCAAAACTTTATTCTAGACAGCAGAGTTTCTCTGAACTGTGGGAAAAGAGGCATATAAGCTTAGAGACAAAAATCAGTCTTATTCCAGTTATTACCGGAATACACCGAGGACATAAAAATTTGACACTGGTATACTGTGTTATCACTTTGAAGGCTTCAGGATATGCTGTATTTACTATGACCCTTTTACTTGCAGCTGTGTCTCTTAATGCTTCATAGTAAAATCATCTGTGGGTTTTTTTTCTTTCTTCAGAAATCAGGCCAATTTTAGATTTCCTAACCTGTTTTCCTTGACCTTCTTCAATGAGGAAAGGCCTTTGACTATGCCATGAGAAGTTTAGGGATTTTGTGACTTTTTTTCCTGATTATTTTAAGGCTGTAGGATGGATGGAGTCTCTGAATTTACTTCACATTCAATAAATATCCTCACCAGACTACTCCTCCCATTCCATTTGGGTGGTAAAGCCAGATCTAGCCTTGCAGGATAGAGTGTGTGAAGCCTAATTAGCCTCCTTCCTCTGATCTCTTAAGCAGATCGGAGCACATGTTAGAGTTCTTGATTCTTGGACCCTGTAGTTCTAGACAGTTTTCGGGTTTCCTGGGCCCTCCTATAACTATTTTAAAATGTGCACATTCTGTGAAGTGTACTGCGTGATGGACTACTGAAATAGTGAACCTGAATTCCAGACAAACATACTGACCCTTACTTCTGCATGTATTTGTATGGCATTTCAATACTTTGTGTTACATGGCCCTTGTAGTGTTCAAGCACCAACAAGAGCTCAGCAAGACTGCAGCATGGCAGTCTTCACTAACCTGTCTTTGAGGGGTTTTTTTGACTAAGGTTTCACAATCCTACCCGGGCACAGGCCTAGAGGTGAGAGGGAGAGAAAGGGAAATTGTATAAGCAACAGGAACAAGAAACAGGAATTAACACGATTAAAAGAAGGCTGGTCCTTGGTGCAAAGGCATTGACAGTGTAGAAAGAAAACAGTACTTGGATGGAAAAATCCATTAATAGAGGTCATAGTGAGGCCCCCAGAGAGACTGGGATAAGGATGAGATCCCTGAGAAATGGAGAGTGAAGTTAAAACAATGGGAAAAGTGAACAGCATGAGAGGAAGCAGGGATGTGGAAAAGACTGAGGTGCAGAAAGGTCCATTTTAGGGGAATGCCCATCAAGATGTGCGATACCCCCCATCAGTGCATGGAAAGGCATTCAGGCTGCTGAGCCTCCTTGTTCTGCTGTCACAGTGGAGCTGTGATGGCAGGAGAGGTGTTCTCCCCTCCACAGTACATGGCATTGTCATACTGTGAGCAGGCACTCCATTAGGTCAAGTGGTAGAAGCTGTGGAGTGGATCTAAAGAGTCTCCTTTTTCTGAGCATGAGAGTATGAATGATTCCAGATGATACCTTAAGAAAAGGTCTTCGTCCTCCTTTCCCTCACCACAAACTATAAATCTACATGTACAAGTGAAAACGAGTTTGAAATTCAGGTGATTCAGAAATTCAGATGACCCAGAAAAATGACAGAATAAGACAGCATTATGAAGCAGTGCTTAGTGGGGTACTACTCTTTCCAAATGACTTGAATTTCTTCAGTACGCAAGATGGACAGAAGATCCCTTAGTCATTTTGTTTTGTCTGCAGTATTTAATGTGTGGTCCCCTACATATTTTATTGTGTGTTATTCAGGCTTGTTGTAAGAGCTGTCTGTTTCCTCCTAGGTAAGGATGCCATATATTTATTTTTCTCTGGTACATCCTTCTTTTCTGCCCTTTAAATCCCATCTGGATGATTCTTTTAGGCAGTAAACAGGATTTTAAGAGAGTTTGAGGGACAGGTGCTTTTGGCTTTGGAGGATTTGAGAGTTACCATGTAAGACCACTACTCTTATTTTTTATCACTGATATGGTAGGTCAAGTCCTAAAATTTTCTCTAGTGCTCATCACTGCTGTTCTTGAGGGCTTCACAAACATTCAATCTTCCTATCAGCCTGGCGAGGGTTTCCTTTTGCTCTGTTACTTTGGGGAAAAGTTAGACGGGTTTTAGAAGTAAACTTCATTATCCATCTTTCAACTTTGATTGTAGGGTGCATATCCAAGCAAAAACCTTGCCAACAGCATGCTAGTAGCACAATGGATAGCACCCCCTGATTATAGATCAGAAGACTGCACATATGACTCCTGGATCATTTTTCTTTTGCAGACCACATGCTTTTCCTTTCTCATTCAAGGTGTTTGAAGCACTGCATGGCCAACTCTCTTTGCAATCTTGGATTCCTTACTGGCTGAGCATGCAAATACCCCATTTTCACCTACTTTCTACAGGACTTGCTTCGTGTAGCTCCAAGTACCTCTTTAAGGTTAAAGTGAAATGCAGATCTGAAATGCAGGAGTCTTTCTTGCTGCACGTGTCACATCTAAACCTCGAGAGAGTTATCGGTTATTCAGAGAGGCAGCGGATCCTGTCGAAAAATTGTGATCGTATCATTAAGGGCTTCAGAACTAATATTCAGAGGCAGGGCAGAAGGGGTATCAGTCAAACTGAAGTTGCACATACAGGCTTAATTTTAGTATTTCCTCAGTTCTCCCATCACATTGCTCTTACTAATTTTGATATAAATGCTGGAACGAGAAGTGGAATGACAAATATGCTTAGCAGAACTGACATCAAATCACTGCAAAATATGTTAATTGTGACCAATAAAGTCAGATTATTTCACTGGATTTACTCTGGATTTACCCTAGTGTAACCCAGAATAGACTGTGATCGGGTGGGTATGGGATAAGTAACACTTTAAAGAAATAAATCTCACCTATTTTAAATTTTATTAGCTTCTTTTTCTGTTCTGCCTTTAAATTTTTATATTTGTCATATACTGGAGCTTGGCTGGATTAAAGCTTTAGTCTTCATTGTGTTATAGAGTTTTTGTAAAGAGTAGATGATGTTTTTAAAAAGCCAAGAATAGACAATATGTGTAATTGTTTATAGTGAACTTATTCTTGGCTCAATTTAGCCTTTAGTGTGACAAAGAATTTATCCAAGAGCGTAGTGAATCTATATGGTATTGCCAAATTGAATCATTTAAAAATCATGAGTCAGATCTTAAAAAAAAATATTATGACATGGACTTCTAATTATAATGTTTAGGAGCGAATATATGTTCAACTCATTTTGCTTTGCCTTCTGATTCCTGAGCCTTTGCAGTATGCCGAGGTTATATTTTTAAGCTTTCTATCTACAACCATGAGAGCAAGAAAATTCTCCCTTTTTGTCTAAATGAAAGAAAAATGAGAGTTTCCTCACATAATCACATCACTCCAAGAGCTGGTACTTTGAGGAAAAAGCCTCAGATATCACAAAACTTAGATAAAAATTGTGAGAATTGGCAATTTGTAGCTCCTCAGAGGTGTCTGTGTTTTAGATATGCCCTTCTGACAAATAAAGAACTTCCTGAAGTATATAAAAGATACAAAGCTATACTTTAGCAGCAATACCATTAGAAATAACTTCTCCTTCACCAGGGAAAGATGCAGATTGCCACCTTCTCTCCACAACAGCTGAAATGGGAAGCCCAGCTAAAGAAAAAAAAGTTCTGATGTCAGCTGAGTTGACAATCTGTGACCACTGTATGGATTGGGAGTAACTCCAGGAAAGTTAGCACAAATACCACAGCTTTCCACTTTGGATCTAAGATCGGAATGTTTTCTGATACCTCAGGGGAAACTGGAGGAGGAGTGGATACTGGGTTTTGGTTTTATGACTGTGTATTATCTCTAACAGTCCAGGAGAGGGTTGGGGCCTCCTCGTGCTCTGGATTATGTTGATTTAATTCTGCAGAAATTGCACAAAGACAAATTAGCATACTTCAGATAAGACTGAGGCCAAAGAAGAATTTAGCTTTTTGCAACTTTTAGTTCAGTACAAAGATGACATTAGATTTTGTGCATTTTAACTTCCATCCATCTGCAACAGGGAGCACTTAATTCAGGACGTGGAAGCACTTTTCTGAATGGCTGGAGCAGACACTGAAGACTGAACTCAGGAAAGTGGTACAGGATCAGATATGGGCTCTTATCTCTCTGGGATATTATCTAGAAAGAACGAAAAAGTGAAGAACTTGGGAACTGCTGTGGCATGACCACATGACCATGGTGAAGTGCCATTGTCCCATCTCCCTAGGGGTCCTGAGAATTCAGCTATTCCATTTGACACTGGAAAGGGCATCTCCTTGTCCTCAAACTCAGCAATGATATTTGTTTGCTATTATTAAAGTGAGAATATTCTGAGGCTGCTTTGGCTACCTCTGCTAAAATTACAAGAGTGCCTGGGCCTGCTTGCAGTTTGAACAGAAGGATCTGTTCTATTATTATCTGGTTTTATGAACAAATACATGTACATCTCTTTTTGCTTTGCAAAGAGTCCTGGTTTTTCACACTGGCAGCAGATTACTAGGTGCATCCTGTAAGCTGACCAGATGATCTCTCCACACATCTTCCGCTGTTCCAAGGGTTCTTTACAGAGTTGCAGCCTAAGCTTCGCTCCTGAGTTTCAGGGAGCTTTTTTTATTTTTTTGTCATGAGGGCAGTTACAGCAAAGTGTGACCACCCTTTGTCGATTTTTCTGCAGGGAGATGCCTGTGACTGATACACCATCCCTTGGCTACAGCAGATGACCATTGCTGACAGCAGTAGCTCACTCATTTCTTGTGGAAAATCTTCAAGCTAGTTTTGTCAGGCACACTTTCCAATATTCTGAAGGCTCCAAAAGAATTTTTTTAATACTTCTAGCTCAGACCTTTGCAGGGCCTGTGCTAATATTTCACCACTTTCACAACAGGTCTTTCAGCATCCGAAAGAGCAGGAGGGGTTTCTTCGGTAGTGGACATGGCTCTTGTGTGGGTTGGTGCCAACAGAACTTGTCTGTCATCCCCCCAATATCAAAACAGCAGCATCTACAGTGGAATAGTTGAAGACTATATCCAATAGCTGAAGACCCAATGTCCAACAGGTCTGTTTGGCTTCCTCTTGCTGCTTGGGCCTTGGTGAGGGTCTGCACCAGAAGTCTGAATAGTCCTGTGTGATTAAGCAACTCGAGGTAGTTGCCCTGCCATGGGTATCTCTCTTCCAAATGCCATACATGAAAGATCCACAGCTCATTACAACTATCTGGCAGCCGACTGGCACTGGCCTTCCTCAGACTGGGAGGCATCCTCCTTCCTCGTCCCTGCACTATCAGTTCTGCCATCCTACATCTCTCAGGTTCATTGGAAGTCTTACCCTGGATAGCCAACTCGCCTTTTTCCTTCTCAGCTTTTCTCTCCAGCCTATGTGCTCTTGAGTCATTACTCCTTTATGCTAATCATTGGAGCTGAGCTCTTACTAGCTCTCTTTAATTACTTTCTAACTTTTATATAACCCCCTCATAATGTAATCATAGACATAGTAAAGATTATGCAAATGCTGATTAGGGTGTAATGCGGCTTGCAGAGCATTCATCATAACTGGTGGGAGGGGAGAAGAAGGGAAGCTTGATTCTCGCGGGCTAGGCTGAAGTTGTCCTGAGAGCATTTAGGTTTTATTTTTGTACTTGAAAATTGAACATATTTGATACAGAGCATACTGAAACTCAGCAAGGAAAATATTTGAATATAATCATACCTCCCTGAAGATAAATTTAAACTAGGTACCTGTTCTTGGGTCTCAACCAGGCACTTTGTGGGGATTGTTAAGACTGTCAGTTGTTTGCCAAGACAGCCACCCTCATCCTGATACCCCTTGGAGCACTTTTTGTCACTTTCTTCATATGCACAGGGCAGAAGCCTCCCCAAACCCTGTGATAAAAAATTATAGGCAAAAGTGAAATTATTCTAAATATGAGTCGGTGAATATGCTGATCTTCTTCGTCTTCTAACTCTGAAGACTCAGGTAGATAAGTAGAATCTAGCTAAGAGATATCTTCAGACAAACAGCTGGGTAATTATTATTTCTCTAGAGTTACCACATTTTAGGCATACTGTCATGAGGCAGAATGAATGGTACCTGGGAAACTGTAAATCTGAATTACCATTTACTATACAAGGTGAGAAAATTGCTAAGAATAGTGGAAAAAACCTATTGAGTAACAGGAGGCAGACCAACAAGCTACTACAAGCTTTATGGTAAAAGCCAGAAAGACAGAAGGACATTATACCGTCCGATAGGTGTGCATATGTCTTGGACCAGCACTTGTGGATCTACTAGAGGGCTGGACATCTGTTAAGACAAAGGCTGGCAGGGAACTGTTAATGCCATGAAGGAAGTCCCAAAACTGTTTCTATAAGAACTAGATCCAGAATGGAACATCCTTCAGTAGCACACCAGTATCTCTGTCATACACACAGGGCAAGATCCATGCGATTTAACAAAGGGAATCAGGGTTAGCATTATCAGCTCTAGCTCCCAAGGGAACAGTGTTGACAGGAGAAGTGTTGTTTTCCTCTAGGCTTCTAGAACAACAGCTCTTCAGACGATGATTGCTCCTGACTGGATTCTCTCCAGGAATCTGCTGACATTGCCACATAGCAAACACAGAGGGTCCATCTCATGGTAACCTCTTCAGTACTGAAGCCTGGTAGGTCTGCCTGTTAGGCTGCTGTGTGAAGTCACGACAGAATATTTCAGGACTTGGAAGCGCATCTTTTGCAGACAGTTTACTTATAACAAAAGAACACCCAGAGGCTCAAACAACCTTCAAGAATACTCTGGAATCTCCCTTTATAACTTGCTAGAGCAGTGTCAGTAAAAGGGGGGGGGAAAAGCCTCTCAGCTGGAAACAAATCTGTTCTAATGCTCTCATGGCACGGGAGGTAAGGCACACAGCTAAGCTGGAAGCCAGGAAAGTGATGAGACTCAATGACCACCTCCCAGTCACCTCAAATGCTCAAATTGCTCCTAAGCTTGATTCTCACAGGTTGGTTTGTGTTTGTGTTCCCATGACTACATGCAGAAAAGGTGAAAGTAAAAATAGTTACGTCACTCTGAAGAAACAGCTATTACTGATTACTGTGAAGGGGCAGTAGCAATTTCTAAAATACGGAACAGTTCTCAGCATTGAAAGTATACCCATCTAGTCTTTCTGCCAGTATTAGGTGAGGCTTTTTCCTCTTATATGATGAGATTCTGAGATCCTTGATGGAGAAAAGATCCTAAGGATATTTTCAGAGATAGATGGTATCATCCAGAAAATTAGGACATCTGGATAAATCACTACAGCTGTTGTATTAACGTCGGCTGTTTACTTTGCCAGGTATTCAACAGAATCCTTGCAAGTGTTAGTTATAAACTGGTATAATAATTGATGTTTTATGTCTGGGGAAAAATTTTGGACCAAATCCTTGTTCCTGATACAGCTGCTTTGTGCTGCTCAAAAGGCACAAAGCAGCCTTTAAGACGCTTGTATTGGTTATATTCAGATTCAGCTGTCACAGGGAAATCTCCATATGGTGGCGAGCTGGTCTTGCTGAGTCTGCACTCTTCACATCACAGCTCTGATTTTGGAGCCATACTGAGAGACAGACGTACAGCTGAAGCATTGCTGTGCTCTAGTAATTCCCTGCTGTGGAACCGCATCTTGTCTCTTTTTCCAGGTACAGCTTAGAGTTCACACAGACCACTTTACAGACCTCTTTGGAAATCCACTGACATGCACTCAAACATTTCATTTGACTCCAAAGTGAATTTGGCATGGGCACAATGGCAGTCTTGATGGTAGGGGAGCCTGGGGACCTCAATATATTTTTCAAAGTCTCAACAAGAGAGTAAGATGGCCCTAAGATTACTGAGACACAATTGTGATACGCCACAGTAATATTTCTTGTCAACTGTGAAGCAAATCTATAAGCTGGCTTGGGAATTAGAATTAGCTTGAAAGAAAGGAAAAATGTCACATAGCATACTCATAAGGGCACAGATAACTAACTTCTGGAAGTCTTGGGGAATGTTTCACCTCAAATGCTTGTCATTTAGAAAGCCATCACTTTCTAGGAATTTCAAGTAGAAAATCACCTCTTGGGCAGGGGAAATCTTTTTCTTCCTTAAGCAAGTGGGCTATCACATTAGACTTTATTGCTTAGTAGCAGTTGAAATAAACCCCGGGGAATCTTTATCTCATGTACAGGATGCAATAAATGAATGTGTATTCCTATGACACAGGTCCTCTTGGGCTGTGCTTCAGCAATAAAAAGGAATATAAATTTAATGATTTTATTATTCAGTTAATAAGCATCTTCAATCCAAAGCATAGGACGAGAAAGCTGCAAGTTAAGAAGCTGCCTCAGTGCCAGAAATGCAGAAACTTGGTCCTGCTAATTCTTGCTCAGATTCACAATAGGTATCGATTAGGAACGAAACATAACCACCTTCTGCAGAAACAGTGGAGAGGGCATGCACAGTGCACACAAATCATAACATTTAGAGTTACCATTATGTGCAGAAGCAGTGCCAAACTGCATCTGAAACAGCAGGGCTAATACGGATGTACTGTATCATTACCAATTACAATAGTTCAGCCAAATGACTGTTAATTGCAACAAGCCAATTCACGCAAGAAACAATGGTTTGCTGCCCTCTTTCTCCCCCTCTCTCAGGTTCACTTTCAGCATTAAAAATAATCTGTTGATGCCAGTTTGGGGAAGATAGGACTGGAAATGATTCCTCTCTAAAACTATGCAACAGCTGCTTTGTTCAGCAAGTCTCACGGAACACCTTTCCTGCAGCCCTCACTCACTGACGGTCACAAAATGCTTTTCAGTATCAGGTAATAAACTTAAGAGCAGCAGTAAAAGACCAAATCTCTCAAGCACAGTATCACAAGAGACTATAAGCAGCACCCCTGCAACAAGATATTTACCAAATAAATCTCCCAGAAGATTTTGAGAAAGTGGCAGGGGAAAAAAAGGCAAAACAGTCCTTTGTCAGGTTCACCTGACAGAAAAGGTTTTGTTGTGACCCAAATCTGGCAATCAGTTCAACGGTATGCTTGTGAACAAGATGTACCACAAACCACCTGATGATTTAATGTCACCAGTGTCTTTTCTATATCCTGTCTCTGACTGATTGCCAGTGCTTCAGAGGCAGTTGAAAAAACCCTCACAAGCCAAATGCAGAAGGGTAGAGGACCAGAAGAAGCCCTGAAGCTTGGGAATGGTTGGAGGACAACGCCAAAGGTCAGCAGCTCAGTCTCCTTTAAATTCCCCTTGGACACACTGAAGTATCATGCCCTGATTTAAAATAATTCAGCTGCTTGTGCCTAGAGTACTCTTTGTTCACTCCTGGAATGGCTAGAAAGCTTTCCAGTCTAAGTGTCCTCATGACCAATTTATAACCATACGTCCTTGTGCTAGTATAAATTCTGTAATTTAAATAGTTCTCCTTCCTTGATATTTACTGTTTGAATATATCTACAGTGAATCATCATGCTGTTTTGGCTTCATTTGGCTAGCTAAGGAAGCCAAGCTTGCTTGCTTGCTTGCAGCTCCCATTCAAGAACACAGATACTCTGCTCCCCCACCACCCCAGTATTCCTTTCTGCACCTGTGGCGACCTGAGTCAATCTTTTCTGATTGTCACCAGAATTGGACATCATTTTCCAAACGAGGGTCCTTAGCTGTCCTGTGTATTAATACTTCCCTATCTGTACTAAAAATTCCCTGCTTTGTGCATCATAGGCTCACATAAGCCTTTTTCGCGGCTATTCCCGCTCACATTCATTTTCTCATGGAGGAATTCACCCACATAGTAAGGTCAGAAGAGTAGGCCGAAGGCTACCAGCATCATCACCTTTCTTCTTTCACTATGGGGTATTTTAGGCACAGGGTAGTACTTCTAGCCTTGAACAAATCTTTGCTTTGGCAATGTAATTTCCCTTGCCAGCTTCTTTCAGTATCTCTGGGTAAAAATCACCTATGGTTTCCTCTGTCCTGTCAACCTCAGGAATTTCCTCCAATTCTCTAAGTTCGCTGTTCTGTGACCTCAAGCCTTAGACACTAAGATCGACATTTGCCCCTCTTGAAGTTTGACATCAGCTGGATTAGTCTGTGATCACTCAGTTCAAGACTAGTTTCAATACTACGGCCTTCTACAAGGTTCTTGCTGCTTATTAATACTAGGCCTAAAATAGCATCCTCTTTCCTGGACTCACTCGTTTGCTTGAGAAATCGAGCTTCAATGACACTCAAGAACATTTAAGCCTGACCATTTCCCAGTCTGTGTCCAAGAAATCATGGTTTCCCATAATCACATGATATTCGCTCTTCTATATGTTCCCCATAGTTTTTGGAGGTCATCTCTATCCAAATTTGTAATAGACTCCCACCCTTCTCTTGGTGGATCTTCTTTTTAATTCTTTGCTCTCACGTAATTTTCCAATGCAATGCCTTATTTTTTTTTTATTTCTTCAAACCATTTTACTGAAATATCCGGTTACTCCACGGTCTTTACCACTATTTATAAGTACCTACCTCTCCAACAACTATATTCTAAACACGACTGCTAAGCAGAGGTAGGCAGCGTGTAGCAGCAGCACTGAGACACAATGTTTCCAGCCCCAGTGAAAACATTGCTTATAACATGAAAGACATTGGTGACATGTCTTACTGTAATAATTGTATTAGAAAACTTTTAAGTCTTGTAGTTATGATATGGAAAAAGAGAGACACCAAAGCACTTGAAACGGTAGATACTGTATTAGATCAACACTTTATCCCTTCAGCTACAGAAATTTTTAAATGTGGAAAAGCTTCTGACATCTTTTAGATGGTATAAGAATTTGGGGTTTTTGGGGAAGAATACATTAGTATAGCTGCTGGAGCTACAGGCACTGGAATCCTATTATGTTTTTTTCCTTTTTTTTTTTAGAGCAAAACAAGAGGACACATATACAACAGCAAAAAGAGTGGCAAAGAAAATTGCAGGTTTGTCTCTGATAGAAACTTATTTGCTGCCCCGCTGCTGGGGAAATCCAGACTCGGTGCACAGTCCTATCAGCCGGTCCGGAGCTGAGCAATCTTGAACAAGTGATGGGAGCATTTAAGACATCGGTCTTAGATTGTATTAGATCGCAGGCTCACAGCATCATTTCAAAAGGCGCAGTTGTCTTGACGGCTAAGCCAGCCTCTCACTGAGGACAGCAGCAAAAGGCAGGGAGAGAAAGGAAAGCAGCGAAGTGGGATGAGGAAAAAACCAGCACACAAGGAGGGAATTAGTGTGAGCCAAGCTTCGTATTTTAGGGGCTGGTGAGGACACAGCCGGAGCTCGAGATGTTTGGTTTTGCAGGGCAGGTTGGCGTGGGCGGTACAGAGATCCGGGGGACGAGGACCGAAGCGGGTCAGGATGGATTTCGGGACGCGGGGAGATGCTGTAAGCGGCAAGTATGACGCAAAGCTTGTCCGTTCAGGATCACGCATCCAAGTGTTCCTCCCTAGTGATCCCTCGATAAACAACGTCCAAAAAGGACGGTGACCTCATCCCACTGAAATTAGCCAAACACCACACATTTCTCCGTCTTCAGCTCTGCACATTCCTTACAGCGCCGGCTCTCCCGGCTCCCTGTCCTACCAGCTCCATCGCTGCACCCGGCGCTCCGAAGCCCCCTGTGCAGCAATTCCTCCAGCCGACCACGGCCCGCGCTGCCGCCGGCGCTGGCTGAGCCCCCCCCGGCGCTGGCTGAGCACACCCGCCCCGGCTCCAGCTGAGCCCCCCGTGCCGCTTCTGCGCCAGGGCCGCCTCTCCCCGTCCCCTCCCAGTAGCCCGGTGAGGCCGCGGGGACATGACAAGCCACACAGCGCTGCCCGGCGTAACAGCGAGGCCGCCGGTGCCGGCCGGGCATCTGCCCTGATGAGGACACGCCGCAGTACCAGCGCAGCCCCATACACAGCATTTATTTAACCTAGCCGCCCGGAGCGACATGTTCCATGGAGCGTCAGCGCCGCCCCCCTTCCCCCGCTGCCGGCAGAGCCGCCTGAGCAGGGAGGACGGGTGCCTCTCGCACCTCCGGGACGCCGGGGAAGGGAACGCGGCCCCCACCCCGCCGGCCGGTGACTCGGGGTTGCCACCTACGGTCGGCTGCTCCCCGCCTGCAGCCGGCCCAGGCCCCGCTGAGGCGATCGGCCTCTCCGGGCGGCGAACGGCTCTGCCTCGCTGCTCTTTTCTGAGCTTTTCCAGACTCTTCTCCCCCTCCTCTCCCCCTCCCTCCCCCCGAGGTTTTTCCTCCCTCCCCTTTTTCCCCGTAGCATTTTTTTTTTTTTAATAAAGGCTATTGTGTTCGAGGCGACCCTTTGTGTGGGGTTGCTCGCACCTCCCTCCGGGCGGAGAGGAAAAGCAAAGCGGCTCTCCGCCGCGCCGACCCGTACCTCCCGGAGCCCCGCGTCCCGGCGCTGTCCCCCGCGCTTTTCCCCTCCTCAGCGCTCCCGCCCTTCCCTCAGTGCCCCAACGGTCGGGCCGGCGCAGCAACGCCCGCCCTCAGGCCGAGCCTCCACAGCGGCGGGGCGAGCCTCAGCACGGGTCCCCCGGCACCATCCCCCCCGCCCCGAGCGGGACGCGTCGTCTCTTCACAGCCCACCCTGCACCCCCAGCACCGCTCGCGGAGAGTCGGCAGCCGCCGGGCGGGACCCGGCTCTGCCTGCCGGGCGGGGAGCAGGGGGCCCCTTCTCCCCGGGTTGTGCCCGCGGCAGGCGGGCGGGTAACGGCGGCATCAGGTGCAGCCGGGGCAGGGCAAGCCCGGCCCCCGGCTGCCGCCTGCGCGCTGAGCGGCTCGGCCGGGCCCGCCCCTCGATGTGTGTGTGAGGAGGAGCTGGGAGAGCAGCGGGCTTCGGCGGGGATTTCCAGCCTGAGCGGGCGGGAGAGGAAGTGCGGGGCGGGGGGAGACGGCGCAGAGCGGCAGGGACTTTCCGTCGGGCTGGCGGTCGCCTTCGCCGGGCTCCAGCTGCCGCCCGCCGCCCCGCTCCCCTCACACGCTCGCAGGTAGGACGTCAGCGGGGCTCGGCGCGCCCCGGGGAGCGGCGCGGTGGCGAAGGGGGAGGGGGACCGCTTCACCGCCGCCGTGGCAGCGGCTCGCGCTCGGCGCTCCGGCACCGGCCGCGCTCGCCTGCCCGCGCTTGGGCTCCCTAGGCAGAGGGACGGGGCTGGGCGGGCGGCGAGAGCCGAGGGGGGAGTGGGGGGTTGCTCCCGCGGAGCCGGCGGGGGGCAAGGCGGCGGCGCGGCGCTGATACGAGGCATCTGCTACTGGGCAGGGGCCGAGCGCGCTTCACCCACAGCCTGTTGCCGGGACCTTGGCGGCCGCTGGTGCCCGGGGATAGATCAGCCTCCGGCGGGGGCGGCGTGGACTCTGCCTGCCCGGACGCACTCGCACTCCAGGGCTTTGCAGGTGCTCCCTTTTCACTTATTTCTGCCTCCTCTCTTGCCTCCCCCCTCTCCTCTCGCGTTCTCCCCGCCTCGCCCCGCGGTGTGTGCGTGCGTACGTGCCGGGGAGGGAAGGGGAGGCGAGGCCGGCCGGCAGGCCGGAGCGGAGCCGTGCGGCAGCGGGCGGCGCGGCGGCGCTTGCGGCGTTTGATGTGTCGTTTGAATGCAGAAGCCTCGCTGCGCTCCTGGCTCCCTCCATATGCAGTGCTGGGGGCGGGCCGACGGCCTTTAAAGGGGCACTGCCGGCAGCCGCCGCGCCTGGGTGCCGAGCGCGGGGCCCCCCGCAACTTTGCACCTCCCGAGGCTGCCCTCTGCGGCCGTGCCGTGCCGTGCGCTCGGCTCCCGTGCGGTGGGGACTTGGGCGGTCGCCGCCAGGGAAAATCCTTCGCCGTCGGTACGGAGCTGCCCCTAGTCGGTGCGGAAGGAGTTATATTTTTGTAAAGTCTGGCTGCCTACGACGGCCCTGCGCTATAAGCCCCGTCTGCCCTGGCGTGAGCAGAAAGAAGAGTGTTTTTGTTTTCACGCCATTCATTTCACGCACTGTTTTGCAGCACCGCGTTTTAATGTGCTAAATTAATTACCGTGTTGTAGGTTAGAAAAAATGACGAGTGTTTAAAAGTTTATACTGAGTCATTCCTCTGCAGATGAACCTATGACTGACTCATAATCTGAGAACTGCAGCGGCTTGTAAAATAGGAAGGTAAGGCATTTACCTCTTGATGTATTTGTATCTTCGAATGTCTAAGATCTGAATTATCTGCGGAAAAACAGGAGCACTGGTATTAATACTAAGAGACGTAATCTCATGCTGTGCCGATCTGAGCTGGTGTGTGATACGAAAGACCGTATGTGCCCCTCTGTGTGGATCTTTACCATGCGTTAGGACATTTTTAATCTTTTTCTGTTTCTGTACTAGTAAAATGTGGGAAGTTCCAATGATACAATTTGAAATTTGCAGTCTCCTTGGGTCAGTGACTTCTCTAGCTCGTTGAGATCTGACTGAGCCTTGTATATTGCAGTTAGTGCGTTTTTTATTTCTTTGCTAGAACTGTGGATTTTTCCTTGCAGGTTTGTCCCGTAGAAAGCACATAGCATTATTGTTCACTAATCTGAACTTGCATTCATAGACCAAAAAGGAGTTGAGTGTATGTTGTGAAGGTGTACTAGCAGTATTTAGCTTAGACAGATGATTTGAAATAGTTGGTAAAAATCTGTATTTAAAATAACTATTGACTTGCATAGAAGCCTGGATTTAGAGGCTACACTGATTGATAGAGTTGGAACTAAAGAAATCATAATATACACCATATGTTGTCCTTTGAAATGAGCCATTTGGGTAAAAGTGTCTATGAATGGCAATCCATACACACTGTGTATGGATTGATGTAGATGTAAATATTATTTATTGTGATTAGGGAGAGGGGTTTTGTTTTAAGATGAGAAATACTCAAACATTTGGACTGAATCAGAGGTTTTTTTATGGCTGGACTGGGAAACCCCTCTCATAAAGCTTGATAATGGAAACACTGATGTATCATTGGGCATTGCAAACAGACGGCACTATGAGATTATAAAGTTGCTATTTTCCAACGTGAAAATGGTAGGTGTCTTACTGAAATATGACTTGATGAGAAGCTTCCGATAATAGCTCGGCTTAGAATGTAGAAAGGTAGAGTGCATTCAGTAGCAAAGCAAATTAATTCTAATCAAAAGAGGGTGCTAAATGACTTAGTCTTTAGGCTTTCCTAAAGTCCCTCTGCAATTAAGTTTGATGATACCGGTTTTGAGAAGCCATTCTTGTATGGATTCAGAGAATTTGATCATCGTGTAAGCACATTTACTGTTGATACCTTGGAAAACTGTGTAAGGTGGCAGTGGTTAGCATCAGTGACAAAAAATTCTTTGGGAAGTCTTACCAGCCCATGCTAATACAGTTTGTCTTCTAAATGATTCCAAGATCTTGTTGTACTTTAGAGCTTTACATTGTTCTTGTCCGTTACGAAAAGTTTAAGTGAGGGAAGAGGAACGTGTTTTTTCAATACTGAAGTCCAACTCTTCTGTTAGTAGATATGGCAATGCTGAAAATAAGAAAAGCCAGAAATCTTAATTTTTAACTTAACTTTTGTTGTTAAACCACTGGGACATAAATACGTTGAGAAGTAGACAATCATAGTTCTTCTGCAGGTGAAAAGACAGTTTAAAAGTAGGAATGAAATCTACTCCAATATCCTAAATGGGCTTTGTATGAATAGATATTGCAAGAATAACACATTTTGATCTCTGATATCTTAGATGATGCAATAACTGGATTTCATTAGTTTTTCAATTATAATAGTGTTTCTTAATTGAAGGTGCCAAATCTTATGATGTCTGAAGACTGCTCATTACACATTGGTTTCAGATGTCTGTGCTCTTGTGCACAGTTCCTTTAAAGAATTGCCAAGGCTTAATTTTTTTTTTTAATATGCCTGTGGGTGGCTACTTTCTGAATATGATGCTTGTATTTGAAACCTCCTGGCATTTTTGGCATATGGCTCAGGAATACCAAAAGTGGTGGGAGAGAGTGAAATTGGAGATTTCGAGATGTGGTATGGGGAAAAGAAGCCAAGGAAGGACAGTTGTGTATTTTTGTGTGACAGAATAAATGTGTGATTGTCACACACGAGGTAGTGCTGTAGTCACGCTAGGTTTTACCTTATACTTTTTAACCTGTGCTGATGAAGTAATGACATAGAAACTGCAGCAGTGAAGGGCTGGCAAAGAGAATGTAACTGATTTCCCAGCTCTGCCTGCTGGAAGCCCATACCCTCAGAGATGGATAGATTAAAGTCAGTATATGTTTGTTGGTTGGGGTTTTTTTTTTTTTGACAAATCACAAATGCTTCATATTTTCTGTGCTTTTTTTTTTTTTTTCCTAAGGAAGAAAGAGAAAGGACTAGAGAATTGGGACAAAAGGAGGGGCAACTTACAATCAAAGATCATTAGGCTTCTGCAAAGTAGGAAGAGGTGCTCTCTTCTACGCTAATGGGAAAGAAGAGGAAATAAAGACAAAAAACCCTCCTAGACAATCAGTAAGGAAAGTATAGAGTAGAAAGATCTTAGAATTTAAGGAGAAGATAAGGCAAAAGATTATTTGGTATTGGGAACTGTGATAAATATATTTTTATGTAGTCTTTGAGGGTGTTTTTCTTCCTGGAGATCTCTGCTACTGGAGCAGTGACAGCAAGATACTGTTGCCACTGTGACTTCAATTGCTACTAACCGTTGGCTTTGTAACTAGGTTAATAGGGCGAGTGTCTCTAAAATTATATACAACAACTGTAGGTCACTAATCCTCTCCACCCCCCAAAAAATGTTAAGCCTTTGATTTCCATGCTGTTGTTCTTCCCTGCTGCTTTACTCTGCATGTATAATGCGTGATTTCAGTAGAATTCTAAGTTCTACAGTTTGTCTAGTCAAGGGCAGCATGGGAAGTGAAGTCTCAACATGTTTGTGGATGCAGAAGTACAATATTGGACGTGTGATGCCTTCCATCCCTGGGTCCCACCTTGTACTGGAAATTGGGGTGTTGTGCACTTTGACATCAGGATCAAATTTTTGCAAATTGCAGGCATTAAAACTGCAGTAGGCATAACAGGAATACTTCAAGTTGGAATGTTTTGTAGTTCCAGTATTATTTGATATAGTATCATAAAGTGATCATTTATGAAATAGATTTCTCTGATGTATAGAGGAAACATTCTGTAGTTTATTTACAATGATCAAAATTGCTAATAATTCTGTAGTATAGTTTAAATGCTCTGAAGCGAGTATGCCTTTCTCGTGCAATATAAGTAACAAGTGCTTCAGTCAAAAACATTAGTGAAGGAAGTAATGAAACTTCTGTTTTACATGCTTTAATGATGACTGTATGGAAGCTCATAATTAGAAAAATTTTACATTGGAGCAAGACACCTTTTGTCTGCGTTTGTGGTTTCTGCATTAATATGAAAAAAATATTTTTGTAAATAAAGTAAGACATGCCCACTCAAGCTCGAAATTCTACGAATCTTTGCAGCTTTCTTTGGCATCTAGCAAAAAGAGTTGTTTTGATTTGATCTGTCTTGAAAAGCATGTTGCGGATGCTACTGTAAGATCAGAAGTGCCTTCCTGGCTGCTACTTCATTCCTGCAAGCTTTGACATCTATCAAATAAGAGAAGATGGTCCATTGAAGATACCAGTGTAAGATCTAGGAGACCTGGCAGCTGATTTTTTCCGTTCCTGTAGGTGTGTGTACTGTAAGTCATTCAGTTAGGGCCAAACCAACAACGGGCTTTGATGTTGCAGTGCTGAGTGACATGACATCATGCTCAAGTCCCCGGGGCAGAAGGGGGATTCCGATCCAAGTTTCCTACTTCCCTGTGGAGTATTCTCATCATCAAGCCACAGACGAGTTAAGAGTAGTGTCACTTCCTCCTCTTGAAACTCTTCTNATATTTTTATGTAGTCTTTGAGGGTGTTTTTCTTCCTGGAGATCTCTGCTACTGGAGCAGTGACAGCAAGATACTGTTGCCACTGTGACTTCAATTGCTACTAACCGTTGGCTTTGTAACTAGGTTAATAGGGCGAGTGTCTCTAAAATTATATACAACAACTGTAGGTCACTAATCCTCTCCACCCCCCAAAAAATGTTAAGCCTTTGATTTCCATGCTGTTGTTCTTCCCTGCTGCTTTACTCTGCATGTATAATGCGTGATTTCAGTAGAATTCTAAGTTCTACAGTTTGTCTAGTCAAGGGCAGCATGGGAAGTGAAGTCTCAACATGTTTGTGGATGCAGAAGTACAATATTGGACGTGTGATGCCTTCCATCCCTGGGTCCCACCTTGTACTGGAAATTGGGGTGTTGTGCACTTTGACATCAGGATCAAATTTTTGCAAATTGCAGGCATTAAAACTGCAGTAGGCATAACAGGAATACTTCAAGTTGGAATGTTTTGTAGTTCCAGTATTATTTGATATAGTATCATAAAGTGATCATTTATGAAATAGATTTCTCTGATGTATAGAGGAAACATTCTGTAGTTTATTTACAATGATCAAAATTGCTAATAATTCTGTAGTATAGTTTAAATGCTCTGAAGCGAGTATGCCTTTCTCGTGCAATATAAGTAACAAGTGCTTCAGTCAAAAACATTAGTGAAGGAAGTAATGAAACTTCTGTTTTACATGCTTTAATGATGACTGTATGGAAGCTCATAATTAGAAAAATTTTACATTGGAGCAAGACACCTTTTGTCTGCGTTTGTGGTTTCTGCATTAATATGAAAAAAATATTTTTGTAAATAAAGTAAGACATGCCCACTCAAGCTCGAAATTCTACGAATCTTTGCAGCTTTCTTTGGCATCTAGCAAAAAGAGTTGTTTTGATTTGATCTGTCTTGAAAAGCATGTTGCGGATGCTACTGTAAGATCAGAAGTGCCTTCCTGGCTGCTACTTCATTCCTGCAAGCTTTGACATCTATCAAATAAGAGAAGATGGTCCATTGAAGATACCAGTGTAAGATCTAGGAGACCTGGCAGCTGATTTTTTCCGTTCCTGTAGGTGTGTGTACTGTAAGTCATTCAGTTAGGGCCAAACCAACAACGGGCTTTGATGTTGCAGTGCTGAGTGACATGACATCATGCTCAAGTCCCCGGGGCAGAAGGGGGATTCCGATCCAAGTTTCCTACTTCCCTGTGGAGTATTCTCATCATCAAGCCACAGACGAGTTAAGAGTAGTGTCACTTCCTCCTCTTGAAACTCTTCTGCTATGCCAGGAATAATCAAAACTCAGTATGCCTGAGAGACAGAGCAAGAGGAAGCATGATGTCTCAGTCAAGTGGTTAGGACAATTACCAGGATGAGGAAAGATACAGAGTCTTCTGGTGCTTTTTCCACTGCTGTTTTATTTATTGTTTTCTGGTGCATTTGAACTTGATGTTGAGATGCTTGCTGAGGTGATCAGCCTTGTTAAGACAGACGTTTCCTTAAGCATAGAAGATGTGCTAGGGAAGAAACGAGTACTGATAGTTGGGTGCCGCTCAGGCTAGGGGGTAGCTGACTGCGAGTTCTGAGAATAACTTTGATGCAGCTAGCGGCTTATGTGTGTCTGGCTTCTGGCTCCAGATACAGGCTGTTTTCCTGGTCTCTAATAAAATGGGAATAGTGAAGCTTCCCTACAACCTGAGGACAGAAAAATGATGAGGTTCTGAGACTCAGCAGGGCGGTACAGGCGTCGTCTGTTGATAAACGAAATGAATTGCAAGTGCTATGTAGAGACATCCTGTTCTGTCTGCCCTGTGGTGCTGTGCCATTCTGCACTGTCAGCACCGTGGGACAGGAAACAGTATTTGCTTCACAAATACTTCCACTGTTGCGCATAGCGAGCATCCAGTGGTATATGAAGCTGAGTGTACATGACAGAATTTCTCAGTGGTAGCTGTTCTGGTGCTTGTACTTCTTCCCAACTTTCTACTTTGGATGTTGTAGAAAAGTAACAGTCTTTTCTTGTTCTGTGGAACCAGCTTACATGATAAATGTGCATAAAATAACTTTCTAACAGCAAAGCCCAGCTCATAAACCAAACTTTGGCAATGTGAACGGATTTAATTTTGTAAGCTCATCCATGCAATTGAGAGAGGGAGATAATTAGAACAATTATTAGATGTTTTTGTAATGGTGATGTGTACTGTACCAGTTTGACTATGTCCTCTTTCTGTCTTTCCACAGATAGAAACCTTCCGAGAGTAGGTTTCCTTGACTGTTGTGGCTTCTGTATTTAATGACTCGCAGATGCAAGTCTTGATTTTGCATAGGAAATACAACCTTACAATTTTCATTCAACTTGTTCTAATCTCTTTCAAAGCATCCCAAGTGACAACTCTTTCTGCGTTTTATGCTCTTCAGCTACTAGTGGAATGCTCTTGTCCATGCTGTGCTTGTCTTCCATCTTAAGGTGTTTGGCCAAACAGTATAAACACTCTTAATTTCTCAAGCTGATTCCTCTGATTCTTAGAATTGGCTTATTTTGAACTGGTTTTGGTCAGATCTCTTGTAATTTTAATTTGTTAAGGGATGACTTTTATTCCAAGGTGGTTTCATGCTTGCGCTTGAGCAAAAGTGACTGCATTTCTCCCCTTTACTTCCATTTACATCACTTTTCTCTTGAAATACTTGTTTTCAGGCTTGTACTTCCTTTCACACTTCTGGCTAATAATTTTTTTCCTGCAAATCCACTTTTTTTGACCTCTCTGTAGCTACCTGCTTCTCTGATTCCCTCTCCACCCCACCTCCCACTCCAGGTGAATTAACAGGCTCTTCTCTTCCAGGTCACTAAAGGTGGTCCACCCTACTATTGTCTGAAGTACATGTCTTTTAAGTCTACACTTGTTCTCTCATTCCATCCTTTTCGCTGTCCTGTTTTCTGTTCAGCGCAAGATCCTTGAGAGAGGAGAGCTGTGCTTTTGTCTGGAAATGTTTTTATTGTTATGACTGTTGTGGTTGAACCTGATTAGGATACCAGCTCTATGTTCAATAGGTGCCAAAGGTAAAAGCCATTTGGCTGAAAGTTTGAGTAGAAGGAAGTTGGATACCTAAATAAATGAAGGCTGCTGATTTGCATATGCACATGTCTAGCAGTTTTGGAACCCTTTGATGCAGTGGTATTTCATCACCTTCTAAAACTCAACGTTTTGAGGGGGGCACAAACACACAGGACTTGAGCTAAATTCATTTGAAGTTAATAGTCACTTGAAGTCAGCAGTATCTTCTCTGTTTTCCGTCAGGAGTTGAACCATGTTTCTATCAACAGAACCTGAGCATGCTATATTTCAGATTAGTAAATGTGGCTTACTACTCACCCACGATGTCAGTATGTAACGGAAATACCAATGGATCCTATGTTGTAGTTCAGCTAGTAGATATTGCTGTTATGTTGCTTATACTGTTTGGCAGGGTTTTTTTAATCTGTTTTATAGCAAGGTATTTTGACACTTTTTTGGAGCATGTGCAGAGAAATGCTCTTGGCAATCTCTCAGAAGATAAAACAAGCTTATTGTTATTTGTGTGTTGTGCTTCATCACCTATTTTTTCAATACCTGGTCCCATAAATTTCCCTTATTCCTCTTTCATGCTTACAAATTCTTGAAAACTTCACTTTCATTTTGAAAAGAACTGTTTAGACACGCAACTTGCAGTATTTTGACCAGTAAGGTTTTGAGGGAGTTTTGGGGGATTTACTCTGTTGACCATTTGTGTGGGGGCTTTTGGTATTTTTGTTTGCCTTTTGTTGGTTTCTTTTTGTTTTGTTTAAGAAAGATTTAGGACAAGCAAATAAATGTCTACCCACTGCATTCCGTATATTTTTGCTGAGGAGATTCTCTCAAAATAAATGAGGAAGAAGTTTGGAATTGTCCTGTTTGTGTAAATAAAGCTGTTAGTACATATAGCCAAAGTACAATGTGGTAATTTCTCAGAATTATTTATGAAGACTTTTTTTTAAATATGAACTCTCAATGTATGAGTTGACTATTCTGAGATGAGATAAGGCAGACAGACTTTGAAGGTCCTTTGAGCTATACATAAAAAGGCAGTTATTTCAGAACGAGAGCGTCCATATGCTGGGTTAATTGGAAAAGTTCAAAGCAGTTGAACCCTTCCTTGCAGTGTTGTGATTTATACAAAGAACAAGGAGGACAAAATGCAGTGAGGAAAAAATACTACTGCTTATAGATCCATTTTGTACATAACTTCTGTCGTGTTTGTTTGCATGAGAAAATGTTAATGAGATAAATAGTGGAAGTTGCCAACAGTCATCATGCTACATGCTGCATTGATGCTTAGGATAATTTGCGACCCATCTCCCATAGTATACTCTGTAGCAGAAGTGCAACCTGAAGATGTCTTGGAATGCTTAACTTCATCTTAAGCAGGTGTAGGTAGTGACTCCTGTTGCTATGGTTAAGGTCCAGGTTTATCAATATTCCTTTTAGAAGTACTGATGTCTCTGTTTTGCTTTCAGAGGGAAAGTTCAAATGTGCTTATGGTAGCTGTATTTTTAAGATGGCATCGCTGCTTCACAGTTACTGGTTTTTGTTTTTAAAAAATATTTCTAACTAAAATCTTATCTCCTGGTTAAATCTGTGTGTGAATGTGATGTCTGTGGGGAGAAGAGGACTGTCTGATTGTTGTCTATTGAGAAATAATTTGGCTTCTCTTGTAGCTAATCAGTTTTTATAGAGTATTAAGTAGGCCATGTGTTAAAGTATCAGTTGTTAACACCTCCAAAATAAAATGTTTGTCATGTTAAAGAAGGGGAAAAATTGGTTAGCTCTCCATTAGATGGTGCTGCTGGGACTGAAATATTTACACACCTAATGGAAGCAGGCTTCTGCCTAGGACTGTTTTCATGGCTGTATTTTTTTGTTTGTTTTAAAAGGACTTCTCTTTATTAAAATACTTTCCAAAGGCAGGGATACTTGCTCAGATGATGTGTTGTTTGGGGTTTTTTTGTGGTGGTTTTTTTTTATTTTCAGTTTGAAATGAATAGATAGATACTAAAAAGACAGGCTGTCTCCATGGGAAGGAGGTATGGAAGAAATAAATCTTGCTTTTTGCATGGGTGATTTGGATTTTAGCAGCTGCCTCTGTTGTAGCTCTTGTCTGTTTATGTATTGACTCTGTGTTATGTTCATGCTCTGCTGTCTTGTACATGAGGGTAGTGCGGTATTAAAGAAATTCAGTGTCAATAAATACTTGATTTAAAAATCCAGGAATGAATTGGACTGACCATTACAGCAATAACACCATCATGAATCTTGTATCCGAGTTCCTGTTTTCTTGTTGACTCCTGTCCTCTAGCATTTCTTTTTAAAGAGCAATGTTTTAACTTAAACACATAATGATAGTATTCATTTGCCCAAGCCCTGACTGACTAGTGATTTTAGAAAACTTAAAGGAACAAAGATGGTGCCTACATGCAGAGGCACTGAATACTATCTTAAATCCTGTAGGTGATCCCAGATGGTCTGAAGTTGATGCTCCAAAAGTGTGCAATCTTTCCTTTGGCTAAACTGTTATCCAGCAGTCCTGCACAAGTCTTGGATATTTTAGGGCATCTAAAATAGTACTGAACACCCATGATTGGACACTTGACTCACTCTGCAATAGAGTTGAGATACATATTAAGTTAAGAAAATGTGCATTAGCAAGCATGTTTGTTGAATACTCCGTGCTGTTAGGACTCCTTCAAATGTAGCAAGACAAGGTTGCTGAGGTCTTTGAATTCTCCCACACCATGGGGCTGTAAGCAATAAAACCTCATCATTTTTAGAAATAGTGTTGGTCAAGAGCAATAGAAGTTAGTCAGGTTGGGTTCATGATGCCACAGCCCTCTTCTCGTTACAGGTGGAAGTATTTTTAATGTTACTTAAAGAATCAAGATAATTGTGACTAGCTAGCAAAAAAGTTTAGTAGCATTAAATAGCACTGTTCAAGAAATGTGTGAAACAAAATCTTTCTTAAGAAACTGAGATCTTTTTTTTTGCTTTTTAAGAAGTAGCTTAGCAAAAATGCCCTTCTTGTGGTTGGAAAGTTTAAATAATTTCAGATCCAGCAGCAGAAAGCCTAGTTTAACAGACTTGGCTTGAGTTTAACAGCTATTAAAGTGGTGTGCAGCAGCCACTGGACTTGACATGTAATTTTCTGTTTTCAAAAAAAGAAATTGAGAAGTTTGCAAAAGTCTTTGATGACTTTAACCTTGGCCAGGGTTAAAATGTGATTGCCAGGTGCTGTTAGTTCCCCACAATCTAGCGGGTTGACGTAATAAGCAGAGGGATGATTCTGTTTGGTCTTAATAATCCATTTTGGAATAACTAAAATTGGAAAAGTTATGAGTTATGTGATAATTGGAGAATTGGACAAGCTGTTGTGTGATAGAATTTGGCCATTAGTGTTTTATCAGTTTGCTAATAATAACTTACATGTTGCTAATAATAACCTTTAAAGGGGCAATTAAAAGGTGGCAGTTATGATGTCATCCAGCCATATGACTTCACACCAAATATGAACTTGCTATTCCTCAGTTACGTGATTCGATTGCTAAGTGAGGCCAAAACCAAAGGTGGAAATGAATCAGGCGGGAATTAAGTTGTGCTTGGTCACCTTGAATAGAAAGCCTTGTTTCTAACGTTGCCATAGGATAGTGTATAGACAGAAGGGTTATAGTATTCTGGGCTCTATTAATAGGTACTTAAATATTAGCAAGACCTAGCCTTCCTTCTTCCCTCCTACCTTGACTTTCAGCTGCTTAGGAGACTACTTTTGTGTTTACAGGCTAAGGCTTGGCAATTAACAAGATTTGTCATTGTGTTTTGCTGTGCTTAGATTCCAGATTGAGGAATAGCTATTGTTCCTATGGCCAAAATGACATCAGAGCCTATCCCACAGGAATGTTGATCAGAGAGGGCACAGTAAGGACACTCAGGGAAGAAGTGACAATGTGTTGTAGTGTATTAAGGATGTGTATGTTTATTTTTAGGTGAAGAAGGTAATGAGGGGAGGTCTAGGGAATGGTATGAGCAGTATTGTGATAGACCCACCAAGAATGCATAGTGAAACTTATTTCTGTTTTAAAAAAATACTAAGTGAACAAATGATCAAACATGAGATTTGGTGTAAATGAAGGATTTTATTTGCACAGATACCATTTGAGAAAGTTGTCTTGGACGTGCACTCCTATGCAAGAATTTATTGATGTATGGGAAAGCTCTTGATAATAAATATGGATGCTTGTCTTGATTTAATGCTGACCAAGAGATGAAGGAGCTGGTTAAAAAGATGGAAGAAGGAGGCAGCTTGTGAAAGATTAACTTGAACTGATAAATTTCAGTATTTCTAGGAAGTGAAGAAGGAAAAACAGCAAAATAAAGAAGAACAACAAAATAAAGACAACAACAAGAATTTAGAAAATAAGTAGGTAAGGTGCCACAGGAAGCATGTTAAGAGTCTGGGAGGAATTTAGTAATCTTCTTTGGGAACAAGCACAAATTAGTAATTTTTGCTTTCTTTTGCACTGACGCAGCTTCAGACTACTTTGGCTAAATCAGTACACTGCTAATGATCTGAAATTTGAGAAGAAATTATATGGATTTAGGTGACAGATGAGTAAGAACGAATGGTACAAGTGTGTAGGGAGAAGATTGGAGCGTTTGAGCCATAAAACGCTATCAAACTAACACAGAAGATAAAAGGATAACAAGATGATGTTTTTCATATGGTCTCGAGCAGTAAAGAGGGTATTGTTCCAGTAGCCAATATGGAGGGAAAAGTGACAAAAGTGGATGGCAAGATAAATGAAGTAATTAATTTTTCCTTCTTCTATCTTCTTTAGAAGAACCAACTGATAGAATGCAAAACCCGATTATCTGTTAACTCTTTCACATCCACTTGGGATGGTTGTTGGAGGTTAAATGCTATTCAGAAGAAGTTTTGTGTTTGATCTAGTGATTTGTTTTCTGTGATACGAGTGATGAGAAACTGAGTAATGGAATTTATTTTCCGGAAAAATTAGAATAAATGTTTTGTTTATAAACATCTGCAAGATAACAGAATGATGGTAAGGGCCGTTAGAAATTTATCCATAGTGTTTTATAACAATTCTTTCTGTGTCCTGATTAAAGATCTGGGGAACTGAGGTGAAACAGTCTGTTTGAAGGGCATGGCTGCAAGGGTAGCATGCAGTGTATTGGAAAAGTGAGCAGGAAGATGCAGGTAACTGCCATCATCTTGGGTAATACTGCCTAGGCATCTATTTTGGCTCCTGAGAGAGTTAAAATTTCCCAACAGTATCTTTAAGGACTGAATAATAGAGAACAAATTTAGTACATTTACAAATGGATACCAAGCTGGCAATTCCTGTAAGTATTCTGGAGAACAGAACTCTAGTTCAAAATGAACAGGCCTTCATGAGGTCAGTGGCATTGGGTAGCTTGCTACTCTTTAAGTTTTCATGTGGCCTACATTTTTCTTGCAGCCAAGGATGCAGCTTTAGTTTCTCTCATTCTCCTGATTTCAAATACCGAATCCAATTCAAGATGTCATTGAGCTTCAGAGTACTTGGCCTACAGCCTCCTATCTTAAATGAAATGTCTGAACCTGATGTTAAGACTAGATGCAATGTGTCAGTCTTGATCCTGTTGCCAACACTGAAATGAAATTGTGTTATTTCCTCTACTCTTAGAATAGACCCAGACCTGCAGTGTGGGAGCTCACTTTGTACCTTGAGTAGTGTTTAAACCACCAGTGAACATGAGTTTTATGTGCTATGATGTTGTGAAGTGAATTGTAAAAACCAAGGAGCTATGGTTTTGGGGGGTTTTGGTTTTTTTTTTGGTTTTGTTTTTCTTTTTTTTTCTTTCTTTACTGTGAGCATAGTAAATTCCAAGGAAGAGTCAAGAAAGCCAAATGAAGATGTATCAATATCTTAATGGCTGTAGTTAGTCACCAGGGTTCAAGCGTCAGAGCCTACTGCCAAGTATTACATACAATAAGTAAAACAGAAACAAGACTGTTTTGAGAGCACGTTAATACTACATGTTTCTGTATGCCATTATTCCCTATTACAGCTCCCTGAGCCTCTCCTAAAACTGCTGTTGTCTCTTTGTTCTTGTGGTCTTTACTCATATTCTTGTAAACAGAAATGTTTTAAAGATACTTTTAATGTTTGCATACCGGTGACCTCTCAGATGCTGTTTCATGCTGCGATGAAACTACCCTATATATCCAGATGTTCATGGCAAGAATAAAGGTGCTAGCATGTAATGGCTGTAAATTAGTACAGAAGAGTTCAGCTTCCATTGTTCTTAGTCTCATCCTAGTTACTGAAAACAGATTAATACCCTACATTAGCTAAAGTGGTGACTGGGTTGTTCTTTCCACAGGTACTTAAAGTGGTCAGTCCTCTTGTGACAGTATCCCAGCTTTGCTATGACTGGCAGACTAGTTAGACAGTCCAAATTAACTAACTTTGGAAAAACAAGGCAGCATGAGAGAATTGCTGTCAGGCTGATTACTTTTCAGGATTATGTTAACTGATAAAACTGACCTACTACCAATACTGAAGGAGACAAAAATGCATAGGGGAAGTAGATCTCAGAATGTTACATATTTTTAAATCAGTAATATCATTGCCTGCAATTTGCCCAAATGTAATTGTTTCTGGTGGCTGTCTAAACACAGAAGGCTTCAGGGTTGCCTCCAGTCCATACTCCAATTTGTGGATAGTCGGACTGGAGGTATAAATTCTGGGAAGTCAATATGTCATTAAAGGACTTTTCAGTTAATATTCAAGGATCACATCCTCCAAACTCAGGAGCAATGCACCCCAACAAAGAGGAAGTCTGGTAAAAATGCCAGGAGGCCTGCATGCATGAAAAGGAGCTCCTGGGTAAACTCAAATGCAAAAAGGAAGCCTACAGAGGGTGGAAGCAAGGATAGGTAGCCTGAGAGTAGTACAGAAAAATTGTCCAAGTAGGCAGGGATCAGATTAGGAAAGCTAAAGCCCTGATAGAATTAAATCTGGCCAGAGACATCAAGGACAACAAGAAAAGCTTCTGTAGGTACATTAGTGATAAAAGGAATACTAGGAAAAATGTGTGCTCTCTCTGGAAGGAAATGGGAGACCTGGTTACCTGGGATATGGAGAAGTCTGAGGTACTCAACGACTTTTTTGTCTTGGTCTTCACTGGCAAGTGCTCAAGCCACACTGCCTAAGTCGCAGAAGGCTAAGGCAGAGACTGTGAGAAGGTCAGGTTCGAGACCATCTAAGGAACCTGAAGGTCCACAAGGCCATGGGACCTGATGAGATGCATCCACGGGTCCTGAGGGAACTGGTGGATGAAGTTGCTAAGCCACGCTCCATCATTTTTGAGAAGTTGTGGCAGTCTGGTGAAGTTTCCACTGACTGGAAAAGAGGAAACATAACCCTCATTTTTAAAAAGGGGAAAAAGGAAGACCCAGGGAAATACAGGCCAGTTGGCTTCACCTCTTTGCCCAGCGGGATTGTGGTGCAGATCCTCCTGGAAACTATGCTAAGAAACATGGAAAATAAGGAGGTAATTGGTGACAGCCAACGTGGCTTCACTAAGGGCAAATTGTGCCTGACAAATTTGGTGGCCTTCTACGACGGGGTTATAGTTGGTGGACAAGGGAAGAGCAACTGATGTCATCTACCTGGACTTATGCAAAGCATTTGACACTGTTCTGCCAGACATCTTGTCTCTAAACTGGACAGACGTGAACTTGCTGGATGGACCACTTGCTGGATAAGAAATTAGCTGGATGGTCACACTCCAAGAGTTGTGGTCAATGGTTTAATGTCCAAGTGGAGACAAGGGATGAGTAGCGTTCTGCAGGGGTCAGTGCTGGGACCTGTGCTGTTGAACATCTTTGTTGGTGTCAGGGACAGTGGTGCACCTTCAGCAAGTTTGCCAATGACGCCAAGTTGTGTGGTGTGTTTGACATGATGGAGGGAAGGGAAGCCATCCAGAGGGACCTTGACAGGCTTGAGAGGTGAGCCTGTGTGGACTGCATGAAGTCTAACAAGGCCAAGTGCAAGGTCCTGCAGATGGGTCGGGGCAATCCCAAGCACAGATACAGGCTGGGTGGAGAATGAATTGAGAGCAGCCCTGAGGAGAAGGACTTGGGGGTGTTGGTTGATGAGAAGCCCAACATGAGCTGGCAATGCGTGCTCACAGCCCAGGCAGCCAACCATGTCCTGGGCTGCATCAAAAGGAGCATGGCCAGCAGGTCAAGGGAGGCGATTCTCCCTCTCTGCTCTGCTCTCATGAGGTCCCACCTGCAGTACTGCGTCCAGCTGTGGGGCTCCAACATAAGAAGGACATGGACCTGTTAGAGCAAGTCCGGAGGAGGGCCATGAAGATGATCAGGGGTCTGGAGCACCTCACCTATGAAGACAGGCTGAGAGTTCTCACTTTCACTGAGTTGGCGTTGTTCGGCCTGGAGAAGAGAAGGCTCCAGGAGACCTTATAGCAGCCTTCCAGTACCTGAAGGGGCCTACAAGAAAGCTGGAGAGGGACTTTTTACAAGGGCACGTAGTGATAGGATCAGGGGTAATGGTTTTGAACTGAAAGAGGGTAGATTTAGATTAGA
>VZSC01009645.1:166474-193110 GCA_013398225.1 Steatornis caripensis
AGGACTTTTCAGTTAATATTCAAGGATCACATCCTCCAAACTCAGGAGCAATGCACCCCAACAAAGAGGAAGTCTGGTAAAAATGCCAGGAGGCCTGCATGCATGAAAAGGAGCTCCTGGGTAAACTCAAATGCAAAAAGGAAGCCTACAGAGGGTGGAAGCAAGGATAGGTAGCCTGAGAGTAGTACAGAAAAATTGTCCAAGTAGGCAGGGATCAGATTAGGAAAGCTAAAGCCCTGATAGAATTAAATCTGGCCAGAGACATCAAGGACAACAAGAAAAGCTTCTGTAGGTACATTAGTGATAAAAGGAATACTAGGAAAAATGTGTGCTCTCTCTGGAAGGAAATGGGAGACCTGGTTACCTGGGATATGGAGAAGTCTGAGGTACTCAACGACTTTTTTGTCTTGGTCTTCACTGGCAAGTGCTCAAGCCACACTGCCTAAGTCGCAGAAGGCTAAGGCAGAGACTGTGAGAAGGTCAGGTTCGAGACCATCTAAGGAACCTGAAGGTCCACAAGGCCATGGGACCTGATGAGATGCATCCACGGGTCCTGAGGGAACTGGTGGATGAAGTTGCTAAGCCACGCTCCATCATTTTTGAGAAGTTGTGGCAGTCTGGTGAAGTTTCCACTGACTGGAAAAGAGGAAACATAACCCTCATTTTTAAAAAGGGGAAAAAGGAAGACCCAGGGAAATACAGGCCAGTTGGCTTCACCTCTTTGCCCAGCGGGATTGTGGTGCAGATCCTCCTGGAAACTATGCTAAGAAACATGGAAAATAAGGAGGTAATTGGTGACAGCCAACGTGGCTTCACTAAGGGCAAATTGTGCCTGACAAATTTGGTGGCCTTCTACGACGGGGTTACAGTTGGTGGACAAGGGAAGAGCAACTGATGTCATCTACCTGGACTTATGCAAAGCATTTGACACTGTTCTGCCAGACATCTTGTCTCTAAACTGGACAGACGTGAACTTGCTGGATGGACCACTTGCTGGATAAGAAATTAGCTGGATGGTCACACTCCAAGAGTTGTGGTCAATGGTTTAATGTCCAAGTGGAGACAAGGGATGAGTAGCGTTCTGCAGGGGTCAGTGCTGGGACCTGTGCTGTTGAACATCTTTGTTGGTGTCAGGGACAGTGGTGCACCTTCAGCAAGTTTGCCAATGACGCCAAGTTGTGTGGTGTGTTTGACATGATGGAGGGAAGGGAAGCCATCCAGAGGGACCTTGACAGGCTTGAGAGGTGAGCCTGTGTGGACTGCATGAAGTTTAACAAGGCCAAGTGCAAGGTCCTGCAGATGGGTCGGGGCAATCCCAAGCACAGATACAGGCTGGGTGGAGAATGAATTGAGAGCAGCCCTGAGGAGAAGGACTTGGGGGTGTTGGTTGATGAGAAGCCCAACATGAGCTGGCAATGCGTGCTCACAGCCCAGGCAGCCAACCATGTCCTGGGCTGCATCAAAAGGAGCATGGCCAGCAGGTCAAGGGAGGCGATTCTCCCTCTCTGCTCTGCTCTCATGAGGTCCCACCTGCAGTACTGCGTCCAGCTGTGGGGCTCCAACATAAGAAGGACATGGACCTGTTAGAGCAAGTCCGGAGGAGGGCCATGAAGATGATCAGGGGTCTGGAGCACCTCACCTATGAAGACAGGCTGAGAGTTCTCACTTTCACTGAGTTGGCGTTGTTCGGCCTGGAGAAGAGAAGGCTCCAGGAGACCTTATAGCAGCCTTCCAGTACCTGAAGGGGCCTACAAGAAAGCTGGAGAGGGACTTTTTACAAGGGCACGTAGTGATAGGATCAGGGGTAATGGTTTTGAACTGAAAGAGGGTAGATTTAGATTAGACAGTAGGAAGAAATGCTTCATGCTGAGGGTGGTGAGGCACTGGCAGAAGTTGCCCAGAGAAGTTGTGGATGCCCCCTCCCTGGAAGTGTTCAAGGCCAGGCTGGATAGGGCTTTGAGCAGCCTGGTCTATTGGAAGGTGTCCTTGCCCATGGAAGGGGGGTTGGAACTAGATGGTCTTTAAGGTCCCTTCCAACCCAAACTATTCTATGATTCTGTAAGTGTTCTTAAACACCGGTACAGGAGGCTTTATCTTCTTACGTCCACATGCAGAGCACTGTAGAAGGACAGAAGTCTCCATAGCAGAGAAAAAGGAGTGTGAGTTGTGTAGTGTTGTTGTGTCTGCCTTCATCATCTCCCTTTTTCTAGTCACTAGAGGACTAGATCAGGGGCTGGACTACAGGGTGGAACAGAGCTGTTCATTGCTGCTGCAAGAATTTCTGTTTTTAATCCATCCTTTGCCTCTGTTCTAGTTTTTAATTTTTTTTTTGTTTTTGGCTTTTTAAAAAATTTGCATTGTGCATTTTGTGTTTTGAATTACTGTACTGAGGTACTTCCCTGAACCACGTGGAGATACAGCATTAGACAAGAACTACCAAAGTATCTATAGCATTATTTCTATCTGAATTGAGGAGATTGTTTTCATGGTGTGACCTTAGCTTACAACAGTAGCTCTGAGTCTTCTGATTTCTATAGGGCCATCTTGCAAAATAGCAGATTAAGCTTGCTCCAGTGTGATTTCCAGTGCCTACGAAGACCAGTGTTTACGCTTGTGATTTAAAGTGCAGCAGTTGTCTTAGACCACAGACCACAAAACCAATATTGTTCTGGCTGTGTTTTTTTGATAAGGCATATAGGGTGTGCAGCCTGCCAGTTCATGGAGGGTGAGGGCTGGTGTTTGGTGTGTGGAGAAAGACTACGAAGTCCATGTAAGTACAGAGGTGTCATGACTGACAAGAGAAGTCTAGTTGCAGGTGAGGAGAAGTGTTTAGATGTCTTGGGGAGCTTAAAAAGCTGTGCTACTGTCTGTTTTCTGTGTGAACTGGTGGACACCTTTGAGTCTTCATGATGGTTCCCAAAGATTGCTTTGGTCAGGAGATGTTGCTTTGTACTCGGGCAGTGCGGCCGCATCATTGGTATTGATCTGTATGCTCCAGCGGCAGGATGTAGGCCTTCTGGTGAATGAGTGCATCACCTGATAACAGAAGGAAACATGCCTTTTTTTTTTTTCCTTTTTCCATAATTACAAGTTGGTTTCTGTCCTGCAGTAGAGACACCCTCCTTAACGAGGTTTCAGTTTAAAAAGAAGCATATAATTATTGGAGTCAGAAGGCCTTTTTCATTCATTCTTCTGTTATCATCAGCTAAGATAAAACTTGCCTAATCAGAAATGTAGCTTTTGCTGGTAAATGTGTAGGTAAAATGCGAGAAGGATGCGATGTGAGGTCTTAACGTATGGCAGGGTGGAAAGAAAGTTTCAGTAGGACAGAACCCTTTATAAAGGATTTGCATCACCAAAAGTAAAGTAAAAAAATGACCACAGAAACAGTTGTTCATGTGTTGCATTATGGAGCCCTAACACCAGGAGTTGGCAAAAGATCATGAATGGAACTCTCTAAATTTGGGCTTCTAACCCGCACCCCCCACCCCCCTGCCCCTTTCCCCACGTGCTTTGTGGCCTGTTAGGAAAGTTGTATGACACTGTGGTGGTAAGAGAGTTGTATTTCTTCAGTACTAAAACAAATGTGGTCTTTGTGCTTTTGAGGCTTTACATGGTAGGATTTAGTTTATGATCGCTTTGGTAATTTGAAGTCTGGTTTAGAGTTTGAATACTTTTGTACTTATGATCTACAACATTAATTCAAAATATTTATTAAATTTCCAACTTTCAAAAAGTTGTGTAGTTAAAAAATGCACTTAAGTATATTTAAAAATATTTTATAAGCATCAGCTAAAATGTTATAATCTGAACATTCTGTATTTTCAAATTGATCATGTTTTTAGCAGAATAAGGGGAATAATGTTAAAGCTGTGAAATGTTTTGAATTTACTCTAACTTTACTTTTGAGCTGCCTGATTGTAAATATAATCCTGTTATCAGCCCTCTGAAAACTGAGGGAAGGTTCTTTCATTCCGGCTACTTTACTTTGAGTAAACTGGATTTTGTACTGTGGTTGCATTGCAGCGTATTTTCATTGATTAAAGAAGGAGAGAACACCTCTCAGTTCATTACTGGCTGTCTGTACAGATTCTTGGCTCCCTTGTTAGCTTTTATTTCACAGTGAAGTGGAAACGGAAGAATTAAGATGGTGTCGTGCTTTCTTGTAAATCCATTCCAGCTGTTTCACTAGTACTAATTTTTTTACAAGAATAAAACTGGTGGCTTAAACTACTTCAGTTCTCAGTATCGCAGTTCAGAAATGGCGATGATGTGCTAGCCAATATGCTTTAATACCACTTGATGGTAGTATTAAAACTACCTGTATTTTCAGTGTTCATGTTTCCTTTTATATCATACTGTAAAGCCTTCCTATGCTGAACAGGTTGAAGTACAGTAGCTAGTAAAACTAGACCTGTGTTGTGAAATGGAGCATGCATCTCGGATAGTTTCTTTTCTTGGTTTTGGTTTAGGTTAACAGAAGTATCTTTACATCTGCAGTTTCTGGAAATTTAAGAACACTCTGAACCTCTGGCCAATAAAAATTTTCCCATTATGTAAAACATTCTTGCAGGTTAACTTGACTCACTAAGTGGTGGCAGTGGTGACTTCTTCCATGAAGGAGATAGACTTTTGCAATGAATTTTCTAGCGAGCTAATAGATCTCAGTGCAGCTTTTTGATTTGCTATAGTTTGGTATGGTTTTGTGCAAACTTAACCTACTATTTCTCTTTTCTGCCTTCAGGCTTGTGAGAATTGTTTCTGTATATTAATAGGAGATGCTTGAAACCAATTTTACTTGTTTGTTTCCCAGCAGGAAAGCCTGAGTGCTTAGCCTTTAACTGAATCAAGACCAGCTCTCAGCAGTGGGAGACAATATATTAATGCATTGGAAGCACAGGCTGCAGTCTTGTGTATCACTGTGGTTTGTGTTGCAATTTTTTTCATGTAAACAGGTAGGTAGCAACAATTCTGCTGTATGTATTTTTGTAATATGGAAATTTAGAAGCCTCGTGACAATTCCGTGAGTTGGGGTTTTTTGTTGGATTTTTTTTTTTTTGGTAGAAGTAGTATTTGTATAATTGCGTGAAACTATGAAGTACTTTGTTCTCCTTTGTGTTTTCACGTCTTTAAGTTGATGGTATTGATTTTACAAATCCTCTTCAATGCTTGGACTTGCTTTAGTTATGAATGAGGGTGATACCCCAGAAGTCAAACAGGTTTCATTCTTACTTCTGTAAGTAAACCCTCTTATAGCCTTGCCCTTTTTTTTTTTGAGTCTTCCACACAATCAGAATGGAGTATTTAGTAAGTTCTTCTGCACTCTTTGGCTGATGGAATTAAGCTGCCTGATAGTGTAATGAGGCTTGTTTATTTATAAATTTTTGGTTCGTTTTATCAGTTCTGTTGTATTTGCAAGGAAGGTGAGTGATTATCTCCATTTCATTAAACATCTGAGGGAAAGATTTTGTATTTTTTATTTCAGATAGCTTAAAAATATGATTAGGACTCATAGGTGGTAGCCAACTTCCTCAGTTAGCCACAGCCTAGTTTGGGAAACTACATTATACCTTAGTTGCACGAGGAGAAAGCACTCTGAATCTTTTAGTACATTAAATGTGTTTGAGGTCATGCTTTCCTTGCTTGTTCCATTCTGCTTTTTCTGGAGTTTGAAAAGAAATTATGCTTCTACAAAAAATTAGTGGTCCTGTTTGCCTTCAGTTTAATCTGTAAATAAGAAATAGATTACAAAAGTGAAACACGCTCATTTCAGCTTCTTGACATGAACACAGGAAATTCTTCAGTCCTTCAGGTGAGCGATAGGGGTTGTGTCTTTGGAGAGTAGCAATAGGTGATGCTTCGGGACTACTCTGTGGTGTGTTCCTCAGAGCAGGTGCAGCTTTATAAAGCTGGAAGGTAGAGAGGCTCTTTCGAAATTTTGTGTGGAAAAGGAATAAAAATAAGCTTTTTGCTACAATAAGACTAGACAATACATTAAGCACTATGACTAAGAACTTCTTGTAAGTAATAAATTATGTGAATTAATGATGCTGTTTATACACAGAAGTTCACATTCTTGTCACAAAAAGTTCTTTTTGTAGGTTCATGTGACGGTGTAAGAAGTCCTTTGTAGGTTGTGATCTAGATGTAGCACCCAAAAGGTGCAGGAGGAGGAAATGGTCTGCTGGAATGATTGGCTACTATCTTAGCCTTTTCTCTTTCTGTCTTACCCTCTGTTTTACCCTTACAGTAAGAATGCATGGGACCTTGAACAATCTGTCAAGCAGACTTGCTATCTTTCTGTAAGATTTTCTTCCTTGACCCCATCTTCGAACTTAGCGCTAGGTGTTTTTTTCCCTAGTAAATGCTATGTGCATCCTTGATAGAGTGTGAATCCCAGCCAGAAAGTAACTAGGCTGCATGTGGCTCTCTTCAAGTGATTCTCAGTGTCCTGAAGCAAAACAGGTTAAAAACTGTCACTACGGTGCTAGTTCTAGACTAACTGCAGAAACTGAAAAATATTTAAAGATCTTGTTTTACCATTTATGTTCTGTTTTTAGGGGAAAGGGATATTTTTGGTCGTCCTTCCCCCCAGCTTTACCAAGATATAATTACGTTTTTGTGTTTCTTATTTCTAGTTGGTTTTTCCACTTTTGGCAGTTCCCAGCTTAATACTGAAGTCCTATTCTACAAGGTAATATGTATGCAAGAGATCAGAGAAAGGAGGCGTTATGTCTGTTCCTTGACGAAGGAGAACAGAAGTGTACAGAAGTGCTCTAAGTCATGCAGAAAGTCTCTGATAGCTCCTGACTTTTTTTCTGTTCCAAAGCCAACAGGCCTCTCCCCTTTCCAAATCCATTATTGTATTTTTTGAATGTGGTACATGATGTTTGGTCTGCAAACCAGGGAAGAGATTTGAAACTGAAGATTACCTTTAGTGTTAAATAACTTACTTTTAGTAGAGACAAGTGTAAAATAAAACTAACTAAAACTTTGTTTGGGAACCTAAACTGAGTATGTGTTGTCCATTACAGGAATTTCAATTTTAACTAAGCCGTGTTAGAAGAGGAAAAAAAAAANTTAAATAACTTACTTTTAGTAGAGACAAGTGTAAAATAAAACTAACTAAAACTTTGTTTGGGAACCTAAACTGAGTATGTGTTGTCCATTACAGGAATTTCAATTTTAACTAAGCCGTGTTAGAAGAGAAAAAAAAAACAACCCAAACTGCTGTTTTTGTACATGGATACGTGGGAGCCCTTGTGAAGAGTAAGCAAAGTACTTGTGCACAGCTGTGAGAAATTAATCTTTCTTCCATCTGCGAGTGAGGGAGTGGATAGTATAGGGTTCATTGTATCTGTGAGTCTGTACCTATGTTGCCCATTACCTTTTCTTTAAAAGGCCAGCATAAACCTTTTTGAAATACGCTGTTAAAAACAACCAGCCTTTCCACTGCTGTGAGCCAAAACCTAGAAGGGTGCATCCACCTCCAAACTCTCCCATTTCCTTTCTGCTTATCCCTATATAACATGCTCTGAATGCTGGCTACTGCCCCTTCTCCTGGGGGGCTGCAGCAGAAGGTAGGGAGGTGCTGAAGAGCTGCTGGAGGTTTCTGAGCTTTCTGTGTCATTGTCAGCGTGCGTTCAGCCCTGCCTGATGCTCCACTGAGGCCAAACTAGAGAAGACTGGGCAGGATCCTCCCCCAAGAAGGATGTGGATCTCAAGGAATAATAGGTTGCTGATGGTAGGCAGCTGGGCTGCTGTGGGCTAAAAAATCTGGCCCTGAGCCTCGCTCTGCAGGATGCAGAGGGAAGGAGGGGTGGAAAGCAGTGATGGGCCTATTGTTGCAAATGAGCCACAACTGGCTGATTGACACTGAGCCTCATTGTTTTTGGCTTTGCTCTTAAATGCAGCTGTGGAGAATTGAAGAAGCAGGGGGGGAGGAGGGGGGGAAAAAAAAAAGCTAACCCAAGTATAAGTTAGATTTCTTGTGTCCAAAGAGGCAGTTGGCATAAATTAAAAGCCCGTAAAATTCCATCTGAACACAAGAACATTTTTTTCCTTTGAGGGTTTCAAACACTGCAACAGGTTGCGCAGAGCGGTTGTAGAGCTGTTCTCTGTGGAGCTACTCGAAACGCGATGGGACACCATTCTGGGCAGCCGGCTCTAGCTCACCCTGCTTGAGCAGGGGGGTTGGCCTAGATGATCTCCAGATGTCCCATCCAACCTCAACTGTTCTGTGAAATCTTCTTTAATATTGAGATGTATTCTTTAGCTGCAGTTGTGGAACACTTGAGAAATAATTACAAATACCCCTGCTGGGCATTCATCTCACAAATGCCACTGCGGTGTAATCATGGCAGTTTTAATTGTATAGGGAAAGCATCCAAGTGTTAAAATAGTTAATTGACTAAACTCCCCGATTTAAGCAGCAACAGCAAAAAAACCCCACCAGCGCCACCTCCCCCCCAAAAAACCCCAAACCACCTCAAACCTTGAAAGCCTTTTTTTTTTTGCTTTAGTTTTTTAACCCCTTAAAATATTAGTGACTATGAAAATAAAAAGTAGTTTTAATACAGCTTATAAACAGTGAAGTCACTAAATGTATGAAACAACTTAATTTTTTTTTTTAGATTTTCCCTCTAGTTTTGTCACAAACTAAAGTCCAAAAATCATCCTATGAAAAATGAAGGAAAAGAAATGCAGGAATATGAGAAGAGGAACAGCAGAGAGAATCCTAGAGATCTCTCCCACCAAACTCGGTGGTTTATTCCTTTAAGCTCGCCTCTGAGAAGACATGATTTGAGCAGACTTTACTGCAACTGTGTTTCTTTCTCGGGCTCTTTCAGTCCTCCCCGTGCGCATTTTTCGTGGCCCACAGAAAGACTGCAGTGCAGTAATTGACAAGGAGGGAATTACTGGGAGGGAAAGTGAAGCTAGGGTGGCTCCTCTTGCAGCCTTGTGTTGCTGAGATCGGCATTTTGGGGCAGGAGGTAGCGAATGGCTGCCTTCAGGTTCTGAATTTGGAGATCTGACTGCTTGCAAAAAAGGTTGTGGCTAAGTTTTCATTAAGTGTCCCTAATGTGTTCATGGCATGCTGGACAGCCATTAGTTTATTGATGCAGTAGTTTGTCTTTTCTTTGATGTGAAACACTTGGAGTTTCTGCCTAATACTTTGTTTTTAATCCTCTGTGCTCAGAGAGTGGAGAATAAGGTAAGGTACTTTTTGTTGCCTAACATATAAAGGATAATAGAAGTAATTTCTGCATGTTGTATCATGCAACAGTAACTGCGTTGTGTTGGAAAGTAAAAGTTTTGATTACTTTTTTTATTGCTTGTAACTCATTGAAATTCATTGTAATAAATTCCCTGAATTATATACTATATTAAAGTTGACAAACAGTTATTTGTGCTTCATATGGATTAAAATATGTTTTTGGAGCCAGTTTTCACTTTGGTTATCCAATAGAATAAGGAATTGTTTTGAAAAACAGTGTTCTGGGGATTTTCCTCTTGTTATGTTAATCTAAAGAGCTAAAAACCCAGTCCTTTATTATGTCCTTTCATGTCTTATCCATGTCTTTGGATATTTTTTAATGCCAGAATTTTAAGCGTCATAATGGTGCTGTTTGTCTGTGGTGTGCAGTCATTCAGTGAGAATGAAACCTTGGAGGCACCTGAATTCTCTGTGAATCAGAAGGGGTTGGTTGGCGTGTCAGGAGAGAGAAGAGATGCTGGAAGCACAAGACTCCCTGTACTAAATTCAGCTTTGTAGCTAAGAACATGAATGGACGGTGACCAGGGCGATCGTGATTGGTGTCTAAACTCAGGATGGGAGCTTAAAAGAGCTTTGGAACTTTAATTTCTTGCTGAGTTACTATATAAATGTCTAGTACAGAAATTCATACGTCGTCATTCATGACATCTGTAAGAATGATGGGCTAATTTGCAGTGCTATTTTGGGTGGGGGACGTGTTGTCCAGTTACAGATCTCCTTTTCGTATGAGGAAGAATTTATTCCTGTAGTTTTCTATAAATCCCAGTGCTGGGCCATTTTTTCCAGCTACTGTTTCTAGAACAAGCCAGATTGGGCTGTCCTTGGCCAGTGTGTTTCTTTTGCCAGTCTGTAACCACTCATTAACCTGTTGCTTAATACGATTCTAGTCCAAAGTAGCATGGCTGGTACTTTGTTAGTAGCAGTAGCCGTTCTTTTCCCCTTAGGACCAAAGGTGACAAAGATAAAAAAATTAGAAAGCGACAAAAAAATAGACTATTCATAGCTGTGGAAGTTTGTGGCATTTCTCCTGACTAGATGCACGTTATCTTGGTCTCGTGTTAGTTACGAAGCCACTTACTTTAGACATGATAATGGGAGTGAGAGCCCAGCACATTTAGCGGCAGCTACACAATTCTGTGACTGTGTGAACTTCCATAGCCAGCTCTGTGTGACTGCTGAGGCTGATCCATCTTCGCAGCATTCTGTGCAGGATGACAGCTGGGAGCAAGCTGCGGAGGTGGGCTCTTGGTACTGGTCTGCTTAGTGTCTTCTGGGAACATTGCTGCTGTGGCACTACAGAATAGCTGCTCAGATTTGTCAGAGTTCACTGGCACTGTTGGACTCTGGTAGGTGGATGCAAACTTCATTGACAAGAGCTAAAAATCTAAAATTGTTGCAAAAATGGGGTTTGACTGTATATGTTGTAAATTCTCAGGTGAGGTTACTGCAACATGGTCGTGAGATGTTGTCCTTGAAGCATAAATGTGAGAGGGACTGGGGCAGCTTCAGATCTAGTGTACTGGTGGCCTGGGCATTGTTGTAGCATTTGTTGCATCTACACTTTACTACCAGCATTTAGGAATGCCCATAGATAGAGATTGATGGAGGCTTGTATTAATTATGCTTTCAGACTCTCTTCCTCTCTTTCTATAAAAACGCCAGGATCAAACAACCTTCCCCGAACCAGGTTGCTTTCTTCTAATGATCTGTTTGAATATTGTCTTAGGGTGGGGTTTTTTTAAGAAACACTCCACAGAACGATTAGTTACTTTCCCAAGACTAGGCTGATGCTTCCAAATGGAATTTAACAGACGGTTACCAAGAAAATAGCACTGCTCTGAGGATTTTGTATAGTCTGTAATGACATGTAGTTCAACTATGTGGAGAAGTTTGTATGTGTGTGAAGGCAGGAAAAATAAACTGTGATTTTTACTTTGTGCATATCCTTCTATAATGTTGTTTTGTTGAGAATCCTTTGTGAACAGTAGTGGAGGAGAGCAAAACAATGGTTTAAAAATCATATGTTGTTATGTTACCTATATTGTTCTTTATGTTATTTTTAAAATTTAACACTAAAAATTTGTTCGATACTTCCTCAGTTTCATTAGACAAACTTCACAGGTGCTGAGAAGCCTGTTATAGGGTTGTTGAATGAAGGTAACATAACTTAAGCTTTTCTTTCTTTAAGGCAAAGAAAGAAACCGGGCAGACTATAGCAAAGCTCCCCTTACTGGCAAGAGTAAAGAGAACCCTAACAGAGCATTGAGAAAGCCTATCCTCCTTTCTCCTCAAGCTGCAGATCAAATGAGATTCAAATAAAACGAAGGAAAAAGAAGCAGTAAAAAAGTCTTCCAAATTTGGAGGAAGGGAGTCTGTGGAAAAAAGAAATACACAAATTTCATCAAGAAAACTGTTGCGTGGACATTGGAAATTAAGAGCTTTTTTAACCTAACCAGTCACCTTTTAATATTGTAATCTCCTTAGTTGTCCTTCAAGGAGAATTTTATGTGAGGAGGAGTATATAATTTCCAGACTGATACAGTGTCTACCTGGTAGCAGAGGCAGAAGAGGACGAGAACTATCAAGGATTTCAAACTTCATGCCATTCTGACAGCAGCTGTGATACTGATGATGTATTTAAATGGGAAAGGGCTTTGTAACCTCTTCTAAAGGGAGGAACGTGTTCGAAAGAGTAGATTCTAAGAAAATACATAGATTTTATGGAATCGTGTTACTGCTAGTTTGGAGACGCACCTTTAATCTTCTAATGCTTGTAGCTTGACTTGTGGGTTGCTTGACACTGCACGGTATTCATGTCTATGTCAAATTCTGTGGTGGCACTGCCACTGCTTTGTGTGGCTGTGACATGGTGAAATTCTTTCTTGATGCTTTTATTTTTAATATAACTTTTTTAGCTACTGGGAAAAATGTCGTATTTCTCAAGCCTGAAAATTCTGATAGCATTGGATAAATTGGAAGGATAAAGATTTATTTGGAATTATAGATTGATCGACTTTCAGGGGTTTTTTTGGTGGGTGTTTTTTTTTTTTTCACCTTTGAGTGCAGAGCTGAACTGGACTGTACTCAATCCAAACTTCATGAGCTTGCTAGTTAATGGTTAGGAGACAAATTGCTGATATGTTTATTAAAGAGTTTGTGATTTTTATTTTTATTTTTTATCCTAAAGCATAAGTATTTGGATAGAAGAGAACATTTTACCAGAGCAGTTGTTTTACTGCACAGAAGTAGGTGGTTAAGACTCACGTGGAATATTTTTCCCCTTACCTGCCATCTCGACCTTTGCTGGAAATATTCTTGTTTTTGCCTTGTTTTTAATTCAGCATGTAGTCATATACATAATATTTCCACCTTACATTAAAAAACGTAATATAACTTTTTGTGAGGGTGAGGATTTATTTTGATGACTTAGGTCTGAATTTCCATGTGCAACACTTGTTTCAATTGCACTGCTGCTATGATGAAATGCAGATGCCAGAAGAATATATTGCAGAAACAGCTGTTGGTGATTTGTATTTTGTGCTTCAAGGTAAAACTTCAATGTGATAGTGAAAGGTTTGATTGAAACTACTGGTCATAATTCAGCAGATGAGAGAAAAAAAGGGGGCTGTATAAAGGATAGTATATGAGTACAAGAAGTTTGTATTACTAGAGATGAGCTCTTACTTCCACATTAGTTTAGGACAATTGAAACAAAATTAATCCGGAGATGATTTTTAAAAATAGTGGTAACATATTAAAATTTATGATTTTCATATGGGAAGAGAGAAAGCTTGGGTTGTCCTCATTCAGCTTAACTTAAATGCTGTGAATTTGCCTTAATGGCAGCTATTATTGGCCCTCTATCCTCTTCAGTGAGACACAGAAGCTGTTTGAATTGCTAACAAAATGTATCCTTGTTCCAAAATGGGATAACCTTCACTTGTTTGCCAACAACTATGCTGGTGATAGCTGTTGTTAGTAAAACTCTGTTGCAGTCAATACTCAGGAGAATAAATTACCAAAACCATATAAAGAAAAAAATATGGTGTGAGTTTGTGTATAGCTAGTTTCATAGTTCCTTCTTTTTTCCTGAATAACTGTTTTGTAGAAAGAAAGATTAAAAAAACCCAAAAAAACCAAAACACCCTCCCCCCCAAACAAAACAAAATCCTCAAAAACCTAAGGGAGAATCAATATTTGCACATGATTAACCTACAGAACTTGCTGATCTGAGATCACTAGGAATTACCTGCTCTTGGCCTCAAAAAAAATTGCTTCTAGTGTTAACAGAGGTATAGAAGAAACAGGAATCATGCTCAAGAAATGCTTTGGAGCTACCTTTTTTGTTTTTCCTGCAACTGTTTTATGTTGCTAGAAAACTTTCAACTATGTCTCCTGAAAGCAAATACTACTATTCTACTGGCTTGAATGAAATAATGGTAGGATGTCAGTTGGTGCTGTAGGCTATGAGCCTGTCACTAGTGTGTTACAGAGGCTGTTTAGTGATGGAAAAGAATCCCAGGAACTGGATTGTGCCTGGCCTTGTGGATGTGTATTACGGCATTTTTTGGACTTTATGCTGTGTCATAGGAGTTGCCTTTCTAAATGTTCATAATTGGATTCAATTTGACACTTTTTTTGACATCCTCTAAACGCAGGAGTACAAGAGCTTCCAGAACAATGTGAAGCAGTTAGAAGAAAGGATTCTTCACAGAAGGCTTTACAATGTTACCGTGGTAATTCTGCTTATGTATAGAGATGAGGGTACCTTGACCTCTCTAGCTGTTTGTTTATAATATTGTACCTAGTGTTTTCAGATCCTGGAATTGCTTCATATAGATCATGAAGCGTTGAGCTGCACTTTAATTGGAAGCTATTGGGGGGGGTGGGGGGGGGAAGCTTATTTTTTGAGACTAAGAAGGATGGGCAGGTGATTTCCTCTTACCCAGACTTCTAGGAGGATTTAGACTGATGACAAATCTCACTAGAAGAGGAGTCTAAAAATAATACTTCCTACTGATGTAGAACACTTCAGGCCAGGGATGCTATAAAGGTAAGCAATATTGTGTGTATTTTACAGTTCAGGAGGAAACAAAATGGTAAAGACTTGAAAATCATGTAGCCATTCAGTAGAATTGGTGGGAAAAAATCCAAACCACTGCTGTAATATTGGAAGCTTCATTGCCTAGATTTACTTGCAAAAAGTGAGGAATAGCAATGTCTGTCCTCTGAATAGTTGGTGGTGGTGCAACATCCTTTAAACTCTAATCTTAGGACTTAAGCCCTATGCTCTTAACAGTGCGTGTCCTCTGCATGCTTTTGAATCTGGCATTTGCTACAGTTAGAGGTTATTCATTGCGTTCTCCGTGTCTAGACTGTGCCTTCATGGATCTTTATAGCAGATAGTCTTTATCAGCATAAATTCTCCAAGGAATCTCTGAGTATTCTCCTTTAGTTTCTAGTGCAACACCTGGTGGCTTTCAGGTTTGAATTTTCAAAAATAAAAATGCACATTTAAATGTTAGGTTGTCATTAACAAATCTATCAGAGTTGTTCTATTCAGTATTTATTTGGTAGAGGTTAACACAATTTCATTAACGTTAAGTAGAGAAACCCTCTGGCTTTAAGCACTCAAAAAGAATTTTCAGCTAAAACTGGCAACTTCATATTCCAAATCTGAAGACAGAAATGTTTTTGAGGCCTGGTGAATGGTGTGGAATGCATCGGTTTTTAACGTGCCTCTTGAACAGCAGCAGTACTGTACAGTTCTACCAGAATTTTCTTTGAAAGGTTGCTATCTCTTCTGTTAAACTTTTTTTTGCCTGTGTAACAGTGATAAACACTTGCTTTTGAAAGTACTCTTATGGTCTTCACATTAGGCATATTGTAGAAGGACAACATCCCCATCAATTTTTGTTAATTCTCAAAATCCAGTGCAAGAAAGAAACGTTCAAAGCGACCTGGTTTTCTTTGTCCTTGGTAGTATCCTGTCTGAACTAGTATCCTGAGCTGTGGGGATGGCTTGTTCTCTAGATGTCAACAATATCTCTTGATCTGAAACCTCCAGAATAACAGCAGGCAGCAAATACAAGACTTAAGGTTGGCAAGGCAAAATAATAAAATAGTTTGGTATATGGGAAAGTAATAACAGTCTGAGAGAGAAACTAGGAAATTGCATGCAAGTTCCAGGAGAAATAAATTTTGTAAAAAAACAAACAAACAAACCCAAACCAAAACAAAAAACCCCCAAAAACCCTTTAATGAGATTTTGCAGTTGGAAGAACAAATATTGTCATACACCAGAAGGAATTTGTGTCTTGTAAGACTTGGCCTTCAATAGCATGTTTCCAAAGCCTACATTTACTACAAGAGGAAGCAACAAGTTCCTTCCTTTCTTACATTTCTGCGAGACATGTTTTGTGATTCTAAATCTTCAGTTGTAAAAACCCCAGCTTCCTCCATGAACACCTTTATAAAGGTAAAAACAGGTTTAGATGTAATCTACATCCGTGAATGTGAAGTTCTGATTCTGAATATTTTGACAAGTCTGGCTTGAGGGTCTATGACTTTTTCCAAACCTTGTTTTTTGCTTTTGAAAACTCAACTTTAGTAATGCGTTTTTACTAGAGATGCAGAAACTGGAATGCACTCTAATATAACTAGAAATACTAGCACAAGTGTTTTGGTGGTTTGGTTTTTAAAAATTATTTTATTTTTCTGTTTTTTTCCCTTTAAATTCTATTTACAGATGTATTCGAATTGTTTTTTTTCCCTCAAATAGAAAAATCTTAACAGTAACAAAACCCCTCCCTCGCTTTTCCCAAACTTCAAGGTGTTGGTCATAGAAAATACAATATAAACAGTGAAGTATACAGTATAAACACTGAAATCACAGAAGATAAGCCTGCTATCACTTCATTGAACAAGTGGACAGTGTTTTTGTCTTCTTCCACATTCTGATAAATAATAAAATAGAAATGAGGAGGGAGTTTGCCCATATGCCCTTTCCCTATTTTTTCTTCCTGAATAAGAAGCAATGATTTTAGACAAAGCTAAGATGTCATCTAGAATGGTGGAAAAATCGACTTAAGATTAGTGAGAGGTTGAGATCTGTGCATGAGAACTGTCTTCCAGACAGTTTAATGTTAAATAAAATATTCTGATGATGTCACTTGCTGCTGTTAGTTTCTAGAATTTGATTGGTATTTAGAGCAGTGTGAAAAAGTCATTCTTTCTTAACTGTGTTTATAGTATTCAGTGATCAACTGGATAAAGTGAAAGAGCATGAAATGTTTTGTGTGAGTTAGTTTTCCATAGGAGACAGGATAGATAATTTTTTTTTTTGAGCTTTGGATGTAGGCTTAGAAAACTTACTGTGGTTAGAGTGGAAAGAATTTCTTGTGGAAGTGAGATACTGTGATCTCAGTTTTCTGAGATGGCCACTTTAGTTCCATAGTACTTCATTTCAGCATTGAATGCAAAGGTGCAGAGCCATACTTGAAATGGCGTTCTATTTTGTTTACCAGCAGCTTCCTCTATACTCTGCTGTGTATGTTCTGTACTCAGAATTTCCTGGGAGGATTATTTTGTTACGGTTGAGCTGCATTTTAAAATTTGATTAACTAATATTTTGGGCATTCTTGAGAAGGCAGTTTTCCTGTTATTACTTATTTACAAGTTTCTTCAAGTGCTTTGGGTTGTTTTTTTGTTTGCTGGTCTCTGTCACCTTTGCCTTCAGATACTTTCTTCTAATAATTGCAGAAGATGAGGTAAAAAATTTTAAGACAAGTAGTACCTCTGCTTAGATTTCAGAGCTGGCTTCATTGAGAGTCAGCACAGATGTGCTCTGCCAGAAACTGACAATGCAGAAAGTATTCTTCATGCACTTGCAGTCAGCAGAGTAGACGGACAGACTGATTTGAAGATTATCTGTTGCTATTCTGCTAGACTTTTGAAATTTCATTAGGTTTAAAACTGAGGATCTCTTTGATTAACAGGGTGGAAAAGAATAGCATCCATCGATAAGTCTTGGGGGTTTTTTTAGAGAAAAAAAAAGACAACTGACAATAACTTTAAAAGACAAGATTTTTTTATTCCTACTTGGTGATTTCAGAGATGAAGAGACTTTGGAGTCTTAAGTTGATATAATTTAAAAGCAAGTTGTTTCTGATAAATCACATAGCAGATTTTTTTTGAAGACACACCTTAGGAGTTTAGGTCACTAGGGGATGACACATCTTTTTCTGGGACTGTGCGCTTTGGCCAAAATGATTTAGACATGCTGTCTGTCTTAACCCTTGTTGATCCTTGGAAGGATTTGTCATGTCCTGTTTCCCGGTTATAGCAGGCATAAGTGGGAAGCATAGTGAACGACTTGTCTTTTGGGTGTATGTAATTTGACATTGCCACTTGTACGATATGAACCAATGACTTCTGTGCTCTGCGAGGGTAGTAAAGGAAATGTTAGGCTTGCTGTAAAATGAGAAGTGGAAGAAATCTGGACTGATGGAAGTAGCTTTCCGCAAAAACAGAGTATTCGGAATGCAAATATAAACTGGTCTTGCTAGTTGTCTCTTCAAAGCATATACAAAACAGTTTTGTAAAAGGAAACTACCTTTAACTTGAAATATTATTATTGTGGCATTTCCATATCATGGAATATTTGGTCTGAATATTTTTGTTGTGTGGTAGATTAGAACTTTTCCTTTGTAAACAGAGCCAGAAGATGAAAAAAAAAATACAGCGTTGATCCCCTTCCTCCACGTGGGACTGGCATATGTATCTCAATCATGGACTTCCCCTGAACAGCAGAGGAAAAGACTGACGTACAGGTTGTTCTGTGATCATCTGCTTGTCTTTTGATATTTCCTGTTCTTTAAATGCTTCTACTAAAAATCTCATATAGAAATATGAATCCCAGCTGGGAATTAATTTCATAGGTGAAATGCAATAGCCTTGTATGTTTTCTTTTTTTTTCTCCTGCTCCCGTAGAGAAGAACAAAAATTGGAATTCAAAATGCAGAAGTCTGCAGGGCGAGCTTGGACAGCGTGTCTCTTATCTGTTGCCTTGCGACCCAGGCTTTCAAAGCTGAAAAGGTCTTTTGATTTCTAAAAGACACTTGATTTCTTGCACTTCAAATGACTTTATACTGTGTTTTGGTAGCCCCCTGAGATTACAAAGTAATTACTGAAAGCTGTAGATAGCAAGTGTAAGTCAAAGTACAAACACTTTGTTTTTACTACTGCCTCAGGCTGAATCATAAAGCCGTTTTGCCAGCCCATATGTCATGATTCAGAAGAATGCTGTTAACTTTAAAAAATAAAATCGTTGAACATAGTGTCATGTAAAAATCAGCTTTCCTAAATTGCACTGAATTACTTTTTTTGTTGTCTTTTTTTAATAGTTAAAATTGAATCCCTTTTAAAGTTTTTCTTCTCATCAGTGCGTTATTTGCTAGACCAAAAGTTAATTCCATTCAACATATTATTGAGTAGTTACTAAAAGTGTCAGTCCCTGGGCGCTTGGATACTCCAGAAGAAATTAACCCTGCATTATTATTTATAAATATTCCCATTCTCATCTCTTAATACTGATGTAATTTCTTTGCACATCTATCCAATGCTTTCTTTTCTTTTTAGAATCCAGAAATTTGTTATGTACAGGAGGGAGTGCATATTAGAACTGTTTCCAGGAAAGCATAGTCTTAGCAGGCTTGCTAAATTGAGTTCTATGTCCTGGGATGCTGGTTTGTTTAATCCTGTAAGACACTTCATGTGAATGTGTAGACTTATTGTTGAAAGAAATAGAGCCAAGGAAAGTGATAAAAAGTTAAAAGAATAAAACAATGTAAAAAAAAAATCAAGATACCGTTTTTGGTTATACTTCTAATTTTCTAGTTCAGATAGGAAAAGAAAGAATAACCTGTACCATCCAAGCCAAAAATAGTTTTCGTATTTGTTCAATAATTTTTGCAGAATACAGACCTTAAAGATAATGGTGAAACCTGGTTTAATTGCTTGAGAACATAGCAGTTCATGTATCGGAACAAACCTTTTTTTCTACGTAAGACTATCACACCATAATTGCTGTAATAAAAGTTCTTCACAGATGAGTGTTAAGCACTGGAACAGGTTGCTTGGAGAGGTTGTGGTATTGTGTCTTTATCCTTGGAGTTTTTGAAAACTCAACCTTGGGCAACCTGATCTAACTTTGAAGTTGACCTTGCTCTATACAGAAGGCTGGGCTACATAACCTCCCGAGGTCCCTTCCAACCTCAGCATCTCTGGGATATGGCGCTAATGAGTGGCTGTGAAGAGCTTGCAAATGGCAGAAGCTTCTCGCACAGAGAATCCTCAGTGTCTTCTGTGTGTTTTCAAATGCTTCTGTTCTACTTGCTTATATCCAAGTAGTGATGTTCCTTATTGATCTTCATCTTTTCTGTTATGTGTATCTCAAGGTCATCTTCACAGTTGGTTTGCATTAGTTCATGCAAGGGAGGTGGATGCTTGTGGAACTATAGGGCAAAGTTTAAAGTAGTTAAAATATTTGATTTGTTTTAACACAAGGAAAAATAAGTTTTAAATATCGATGCTGCTTTTAGTTTCATACAGGAATTAGTATTTGAATGTTTTGCATGAAAGAAGATAAGGAATGGTCTTGTCTTTTTCACTATGTAAAGTTATGCCTAGCATTGGTGACCAGCAACCCTTACCTGTCTTCCCCATCCTCCTCAGAATTTTATCTTAAAGCATATGCTGAAAATAACTCAGCACTGGTTAGTTGATCCTAGATGTGCTGTATAGAAACAGTTAATAGTGCTTCAAACATAAGCGCATGGAGGGGAAGAAATAATTAAATCAGTAGTTCCCGTGTACAATCAAGAGGGGTGGAAGTGCCGAGCCTTCTGACCTCGCACAAGGCAAAATCTATGGATGGTCCTCTGCTTCAAACCTGCCACTCCAGTGCTGCTTCAGTCACTGCCTAGGTATTTTTGTGGAGCGATTGAAGCTATTTGCATTTTATTTCTCAGTTGTTCTTCTGTACCCCTGTCTAGACTCAATGATGGGACTTTTACCAGAATGCCAGGTTGAGGGGTGGCTGGATGTTGTGACAATGGGCCTCTGCAGTAAGTCACCTTGATGCTTAAGAGCTCTAGAGTCAAAATTCCCATGGCAGCCTCCCTGCTCAACTTTAATTTTTTTTGACGTGTGTACACTGAGTAAATTGATAATGCTTTGTCACCAATACACTGCTTTCAGCTTGCATTATTGTTTTAACCAGTCATCAAGGTATGACAGTGTATGTTGCGTATTATAATCGCCCTCAGAAGTAGAAGCAGAACTGAGTCAGAAGACTTGTCTAAAAGATGGTGAAAGAAAGATGTACTTTCTTTTCAGTAAGTATGTGCTAGGAATTTATTAGAAGGTATAAAAGGCATGGTAAAGGAAAAGTTGAGATTGTTTTAATAATATAATTTTAAGATTTCTGTGTGATAATTTAAAGCAATAATTCTTGGTGATAGAAAGCATGTGGGCTGGGAAAACTGAAGAGCTGGAAATACCATACAGGTACCTGATTATCTGGCTCTCTGAGGGTATCCTGTAAAGTACAGAATAAAAATCTGTGAAGAGTGAAACTGATGAAGTCTGGTTTCCTACTAATCTGTGTTGTACATGCTTTTTTTACCTCTCCTCTCCCCTGAATTTAAAAAACAGACAAACCCAAAAAACCCTCCAGCCCACCCCATGCCCTTATAATATCGGAGGAAATGGAGACCATGAAGTTTGCCTGGACAGGAGGGAGTAGGTGGTCTTGGCGAGTTTGGATGTGATTGTGTACTGCCTGCCAGCTGATAGACCACGCAGAGGTGGTGATGATCGAGGTTGCCCTTTTACAGCCTCCTGCTCACTGGGGGACTACGCTAAGTTTCTCTTTCTGTTCCCCACATAGCTGCTCATTTTCTTGAAACCTATCTGTCCAGTTGGTTCCTAAGTGTTTTTGAGAGGCTGGGAGGAGAGACAGAACAATCACAAGCCCTATCTGATTAAAAGCTAGACTATAAAAACACCCCCTGTGCTACCAAAGACACTGAAGTTTGTGTGGTTTTACGCTTTTTAGAGAAAAATACATAAACTGTTTTTTGAAGAGGAAAGGTTGAATCATCTCATTGGTCACTTTTCTGCTGTGATCTTTAGCTCCCTGTCTGACTTCAGGTTTGTTTTTCAGAGCTTAATTTAGATATTGTGCCTGCATTGCTGTTCTGTTTGAGTAACTTCAGTTCTCAGTGCAAATTGAGATTTGATTTAAAAGCTTTTCTGTCCTAAGTAATAACCAAATTAGACTGTGTCTTCTGTTACCCTCTTCTCTGGTACTGTAACAGGAACATTTATTTCAAATAACCTATTGACCTTTTTAAATTTTGAAACTTTGGCAAAAGCTTATTTCCTTTGTATTGTCGCTATATTGAAACTTCATGCAGAGCTTGCTAGGTGCAAAATCCTGTGGTCCCTTTTGCAATTCATTTTTGGGGGGGTGTTTTAGATTACATAAGAGTTAAATTTTTTTTCCCGTAGCTTGTTTGATGCAAATTTATTTTGAATTTTTATAGATGCTTTATTGTATTTCTGTGTTGCAAATTGTTTTTATTCCCAAAGAGCAAATAAAAAATGTATGTGGTATAACACAGAACACTAATGCAGATTTCTAAGATGTTTGCCCACTCTGTGGTGGTAACAGCATCCTTTCTTAAGCAAGGAAAGAACAAAATGCTTTTTTGGGGGGGGATTCACATACTTTCTAGTTCTTGGAACATCTTTGTTGGTAAATTCACTTTTGCTTCCAGTTTCTAACCCTCTGTACTGATGTTATGAGTTAAGTAGTAACATAACAAATTGTTCTAAGCTTTATTACAGTATATACAGCCTGAAATACTAACTGAGGTCCAGCCTCAGGTACTTGAATACCAGTTGTGTTGAGCAAGAGTAGTGACAAAAATGGAGCTCAGTGAGACGTGGCAGACTGGAGCAAGCAGTGTCACCCATCTGATGACCAGGTCATGATATCTGCTTCTGTTACTCTGCAGAAGCGTGAGTATAAGCATAGGCTGGCTGCAGGAGAGGTGGCTGAAAGATTGTAATCAACAGTGGACAGAACTGGCTTCGGTGACTGTGCCTCTTTTTACGTGTTTAGTTGTCCTGAAAGGTGGTTGTCCAAGATGTAACGATTTTAAAAGACATCTAAAACTCATATTGTTTCATTGTGATTATTTTTCCCAGGGCTAAGAAACTGGAGCTTAAGAAATAGTTAGTGGCGAATTAGGAGTTAAGATTTCGCTTGCCCAACAAGACCCAGACTCTTTGACATGGTGACAGCTCGCCATGCCTTTAGGAATCGGAGGCCCCCACCAAAACTGTCCCAGCTGGGCTGTTGTAGCCAGACTCCTCTCCCTGCTTTCTGGAAGTGTGTTATCCTCACTGCTGTAAGCGCATAGTGTCTTACTGAGGTGTGACTTCAAAAGTGCTCCTTGTTGGCAGTTCAAAAGATGGTTATGGGGGTATAATCCGAGTCCCACTGTTAAGGTTCCTGAAATGGAAAAGAAGACATTGCAGATGACACTCTGTACCATATACAAGTGTACGAGCATGTAACTCATATGCGTGAGGGCATGGCTCTGTGCATACAGTAATATGATTTGTGTGGGCAGGTTGATAGACATCACATCTCCACCCCCCCACTCCCCCTGCCTTGTTAAATGCAGCTCTTTTGTTACAAGAAGAGAGATTGTAGTGTTCTTTCTAAGCTCAGTTCTCTGTTGTATTTTATTGCAGTACTTCATGAATGGCTTCCTGGTTTTGCTGCATAAGAAAATTTTCACTGTTCAGAGAGAGTATTGTGGAAGAGAATTCCTCACCGAGCTGGCTACTCTGGTGCTGCACTTGTTTAGCTTGTCTGGTCTGACATACTTCTTCATAAAATAAATGCAAAAGCTGAGGCACATGAATCTGACTGTTAGGCATATTGCATAGTAGATTTTATTTATCAGTGTGCTTTCTGGTTGTTTTCTGTGACAAGATATCCAATGTGTTGGTTACAAAAGTGGAGTCCTATGGAACCCTGTGCAGTTTATTTTGGTATGAAATCTCTCTTGCCAGCTGACAGTCCAGCCCCTGAGCGGTTTCGTATCTCTATGAAACTCTCACCTGCCGCTCATTTGGCATTCGATACCCTTTCTCAGTTAAATCTTGAATATTCTCCTTCTCACCCCTGCCTGCCTCCTTGTGACTAATTATTCAGTTTCCATGAAGAAATTGTGCTGTTGGAAGACCTCACATCTCTAATAATCTTTAGCTTTTTTTTGTTTGAAAGAAACTTAATAGGGAAACAGACATTCAGCAGTTGTATTGTATGACTTGGAAGCTCAGGAACTTTGTGCTCTCTTGACTTGGCAATTCTCCTGTCAGCATATATTAGTGCCTCTTTTTCTGAGTTTCTTCTGTGGGTCAGAATCAGGCCATGTCTTGTTTTGTTCTGGCATTTTAAGAAAAATCACATTCCCTCCATTCTTTTTACCAGTCAACATGCTTCAAGTTGGCTTTTGACTTCAAGAGTTGACAGAACGGTGGAGGTGTTGAATATGACAAGAAAAAAAAGCAGTTGCAGAGTGAAAAAGAGGCATTGGTATCTATCTACAAATTATAAATCAGAGAACTGAAAACCTTTACATATTCCTAAACTACAAGCTCCGAATGAAGCTTTTCCCACAGCTGCGCACAAGAAGCAAATCCATAGATAGCTAAGTTTCACCAGTCCAGATGCTTATGGAGTTGCTCTTTTTTTTCCCTCTCTCCCAAATCTCCTTTTGTTTTACAACTGCAACAAAGTGCCAAGTCTTAACCTCATGACTGGGTTCCCCTCTGTCCAGCCACAGATACTGAGCAACGGCGGTCATATCTTGGGCAATCTCTAAAGCTAGACTACTTTCGTCAACTGCTTTCCTCTCTCACACATGGTGCTTCTCTTAACCTCCTTGTCTCTCAGACTCTTGTTCTCAGCATCACACCTCATTTCTTGTTTGCTGGTTACAATCTCTTGAATTGCCTCTTCAGTGTCATCATTGTCTCTTCTTTTTTTAAATGCTTGCTACTAAAACTAATTCAGGCTTTGTTTACTTCCCTGGTCTGAAATAATCTGAATTGCCTCATTTACGAGAACTCCAAGTTACTTTCAGTTCAGCACTGATTTTTCTGTTTTTCCAGATGCTGTTCTGCCAAGGCATTAGACTCTGCAGTCTTTGAAATGTAGACAAGGAACAGGCAGACATTAATTCAAATTACAGACCAGAATGTATATTTCTCTTTCAGTTACTGTAGAAACCAGTTGGTTTGATTTGGTGGTGGTTTTTGGTGTTTTGAATAAGACCCAATCATCGGATCTATGTACTGAGTTATGAGGATGGTTTCCTTGGCTCTGTGTTTGATGGAGAGAGGCTTTCCCCTGGGGCAGGTGGGCAATGAAATGTGAATTGGTCGTTCAGCACCTCTATCCTTGTTTAGCTGATGTTGGTAAAGACATTAAATGGTATCAGTGATGAGTTGCAATCCTTTTGTTTCTAGAAATACAGTTGGAATCAGAAATGAAAGAAATTATCTTGTCTGTTTAGCCTCCATGGAGAATTCCATACCAAAAGTATAGATGCAGAAATTATCTGCAAGAAATTATGTTTAATTAAAAGTACTTGTTTTGGGCTTAGTGAAGGAAGATAAGAGATCGCAAAAACTGTGTATAAGAAGGTTCGTGTAATTTGGGATGTGAGGCATTTGACTCCCTTTGTGGTATAGATGGACATACTTTTTAAACTGAGAAATTAACTGGGCCTCATTTCTTCATGCTGCTTCTTAAAGTTGAATTATTGCTGTAGAAGTTGAGGCAACTGTACACATGTGGAATAGATTTGTGTTTTAAGTGTCAGTTAACATGGAGAATTAAAGTATGCCTTTCTCTTGTAAATACCTGGGCATTTCTCTTATTTACATAAGTGTTTTATCCTCCAACTGTGCTTTCTCACCTTCATGTGCTGAGGGTTTTTAAGACCACTGACACTTGTTTGACTACAGGATAAGCAAGGAAATAATTGAGAACTGGTTTAACCTGGGGTATTCTTCCTCTGTTGCTGTGCTAATGCTTTGCCTGCTGACCTAGAAGAATCACAGTCCAAGATAAGAGGTACTGTAATTCAGTCTTCAACTGCATTAATTACTTTCTCAGCTGCCTGTCAGTTGTGCTTAGTCCTGGTGAATTAATCAAATGGCCATGTTACGTAGGCCTTTCTTCTCGGTCAGTTAGACTTGCATCATTATTTTCTCTATGTAGAGATCTATGATGAAAAGGTTGGAAAGTGTTTAATAAGTAAAAAAACTGTTGTTTTGTTCTAAAACAGACTTAAAGTCTTACACTTTGCTACTGCATGGGATAGACAGGAGTAGTTAGTTGATAGTGGAGCCACATAGGTTCCAGATACCCTGTGTAGGACTCTGATGGTTGTGTGCTTTTTACAGTAGCATACCAGTAGTATTGTGTGTGGTACCATACCAGCGCACCTTCTCCACAACGCCCCTCGCTGCTTCCTCTAGTGGTGTAACTTCAATATTGAGGACACTTTCAGAGAGAGAGCTGGAAGAATACAAACTCTGTTCTTATTTGTTCCTAGAGTGATGCCCATAATTAACTAACACTTTACTTTCAGGAATAGGTTTTAATTCTTGACCATCTATAGCCTTTGAAAAAAGTAGAATATTTTACAGATTTGCTATGCTTAATATACTTAGGCACTTACGTATGTATCAAGAACCGCTTCCTCCAAGCTCAGAATCAATGCGTCCCGATGAGGAAGAAGTCGAGCAAAGGAGGCAGGAGACCTCCATGGATGAACAAGGAGGTTGCAAAAAAACTCAAAGGGAAGAAGGAAGTTTACAGGATGTGGAAAAAAGGACTAGCTACTTGGGAGGAATATAAGGCTATTGTCAGAACGTGCAGGGATGCAACACGAAAGGCTAAGGCCCGACTGGAATTAAATCTGGCAAGGGAGGTTAAGGACAACAAGAAAGGCTTCTATAGGTACATTGGGAGCAAAAGGAAGACTAGGGAAAATGTGGGCCCGCTGCTGAACGAGGCGGGTGACCTGGTGACACTGGACACAGAGAAGGCAGAGTTACTGAATACCTTCTTTGCTTCAGTGTTCGCTGCTAGGACTGGCCCTCAGGAGTCCCAGACTCTGGAGATAAGAGAGGAAGCACGGAAAAATGAAGACTTGCCCTAGGTCAATGAGGATTGGGTTAGAGAGCAGCTAGGCAAACTGAACAC
>VZSC01009645.1:194438-229298 GCA_013398225.1 Steatornis caripensis
TGGTGCCCAGCGACAGGACAAGGGGCAATGGGCACAAACTGGAACACAGGAAGTTCCACCTGAACATGAGGAGGAACTTCTTTACTGTGAGGGTGACAGAGCACTGGAACAGGCTGCCCAGAGAGGTTGTGGAGTCTCCTTCTCTGGAGATATTCAAAACCCGCCTGGATGCATTCCTGTGCAACCTGCTCTAGGCTAACCTGCTTTAGCAGGGGGGTTGGACTAGATGATCTCTAGAGGTCCCTTCCAACCCCTGCCATTCTATGATTCTGTGATCATGTTCACATGATGTGTGGACATGCATCTGTTCTTAGTGCCTTCTGTTCTTAAGTAGTCTCTCAGAGATGCTGTGTTTTATTTAAACTGAAAAAGAGGTCTTCATTTCTCAGAAGTTTTCTCATTTTTGCTTCACAGAAACCGTCTTAGAGCATGGACACCAGTAAGAAGACAGAACCCCCTTTATCTGTAGAAATGGTACAGCAAAGGGCCAATCCTGATCGCAGTCCTTCGGCATCGATTTATGTTCCAGAGCAAGGTGGCTACAAAGAGAAATTTGTAAATGCTGTGGAAGATAAGTATAAATGTGAAAAATGTCACCTCATCTTATGCAATCCTAAACAGACTGAATGTGGACACAGATTCTGTGAGACCTGCATGAATGCCTTGCTAAGGTATGTTTTTTTGTTGTGATAAAACATGTTGACACCTTTATACCTTGTGAACTGCTGAAAACAGCGTGGACACTATTGTGGTTTTAGGAATACATTAAGCTAATGCCCTGGCTCGAAGCATCCTTCTAGTTGTTGCTTGCTTGATTATTTGTTATCCATATGCTGGTGCAAACGTTTGTGTTCTACTCTGGGTAAGGATGAGATGACTAAGCTTTGCATTGATATTGTTGAAACGATTGTTGAAGTGGTTTAATCCCAGGTATTGATGTGCTAGGTAAGAATTTCATTGCCTGTGGAGCCTAGACTCAGTAGCTGTTTCACGTGACTGCTAACATGACTATTTTGGTGTAAAATATACTCAGTAGCTGTTTCACGTGACTGCTAACATGACTATTTTGGTGTAAAATATACTCAGTAAATCATGGCTGTGCAAGGAAGTGAGCCTGCGGAGGCTCTTTAGAGTGATAGTACCTAACGTAGCTGTGAACTCAGCCTTACAGTTGAGTGGTGGGATTTTTGGATAAATGTAACTGCTTGTGGAGCTTCCTTTTCCCCCATAACTGTTCTGCCTGTGTGTCCTGGGGCTTTATGGTTTGTGGATTCCAGTAGGGTCAGGAAGGCTGGCTTCTCTGTTACTGAGATGTTTAGACCAGAGTGCAAAGTGTGTGAGTGAATGTTATAGACATAAAATGAATGCTGGGATATGCAATCTTTCCTAGTCTAGATAAGAATAAAAGTGCAATCATTGAAGGGGTATCTAGCTTTTAAGAAGTATCTGTGCATCAGTAGAAGTATATTTCTTTGCCTCTCAACTTTGATGCGTTGCTACTGATTGTATTCATCAGTGTGATTTCAAAACGTGATCTAATGTTTGGAGACTGTTCTGCAGGCTTTAATGTCCTGGGGTAAATAAGCAGTCCATACTTCCATTTACTATTGGGAAAGCAGAGGTACAGAAGAGATTGAGCTCACTCGATGTTGTATACCGGGCTACTAACAGAGAGAGGATTTGACTTTGGAATCATAGAATCATAGAATGGAAGGTCTTTGTGATCTCCTGTTTACTATTTGTGACCATCCTGACTCTAGGTATTAGTTTATATTTCACTTGGAAATACTGAAATCTCAGGTAGACATAAATCAAGACTTAGATACAGCATGGCAAAAGACATTGGAGGGTATTACATTACTCTGTCTCATGATAGAGAGTAACCTCTGTACAGGGCAAATGCAAGGATCCATAGCTCAGTAATCCACTCCTGTAGATTTTGTGCTATAGCATGTCAAATTTAAAACAGCAAAAACACCCCACCAACTTTAAATACACATTTTCAGGTGAGGTGTCGTTTGTATTTAAGAAATGCAGTTATTTTTGAATATATATCTTTGGAAGACTCTTACATGGTTAATATCAGCGACTGCAGAAAATCAAACACCTGCCATGCTTGGATGTGTGCAGATGGACAGAGCAGATCCTTAACAATCTAAACAGTAACAATTCTGGCATTGCTGGAATCTGGGCAGTTTTCTTTCCCTGCCGTGAGACAAGCACATGTGCTTGTTACAGTGCAGCTAGAATATGTGTAATTTTACCTTCTTGACTTCCCAACCAGTCCGTTACTGAAAAGGACATGTGGGTAAGACCATCTACCACACTGTTCTTTCGTTCGAGTTATTTCACTATATTTAAGTGCTTGTTGCAAACAAATCCTTTATTAAAATTAAATTTACAGCTCCTTTTTTGAGAAATACAGTGTGTGCTATAAAACTGGAAGCAAACTAAGTTTACGTTGTTTCTGTGTTTGGCACAAAAATTTTTCATTCAGTGTTGATATGCTGCTGCACACAGAGTCTGATTATATGCTAGCAGGTTCTGTTCCAGGGTTATTTGAGGACAAAGAATTGGGAGTCAGTGTAGATAATGCGGTAAAGATGTCTGCTCAGTATGCAGTAGTAGTTTAGAAGAGCAAGTGGGATGCTTGAGTGAATTCAGTAAAAGCAAGGAAAGCATGACATTGTATTAAACACTGTATGTCCTCCAGAAGATTAATTCCCCCCCTTTTTTTCTTAAGAAAAATATCACAGATATCCAAGCTGCAAGGTAGTTAAGATGCTCAAAAATACGAAACACAGAATGGTCAGTTCAAGGAGCAGAAGCCAGTGAGATGATTTGAAATAACCATACCGATTATGTAACATAATCAAACTTATTCAGCCTTTTACATTGATTTGCACTGCTGCTAGCAGCCACAACTTATGTAGCCTGTTAATAAGTTGCTTTATAAAAGAATTTGCCTGGCTTTTACCTAGTGCTTTTCAACCACAGCTCTTGGTGATGTACAAGGGAAATCAGTGTGACTGTCCCCATTTTACACACGGAAAAGGAGCTAAAAAGGAATGAAGGGACTTACACTATGACACCTAGCAGGTTAGAGTCAGAAACAGCTGTAGGAACACAGGTTTCCTACATTCCAGTTCAGTTTCTAGCTGCAGACTGCTCTGCTCCTCAACCTACCTGTTGTCTAAGAGAGCCCAAGTTTGATAATTAGATTACCGAAACAACTGCAGGGCAATAGTTCAGATAAAGCAGGGAGCAAGGATTTGTAACAGTTGCTAAAACCAGGGCAGACTTGAAGGAGGTGGACAAATACTTTTTTACCCTAAAAGGATGCCTGTTAGAGAAAATAAGTTTTAATTAGGTGTTGTTTGAAAAAGGACTGTGTAACTGAAGAGACAATATTTTGCCTGTTTGCACAGATAGATTGAGAAGTGATGAAAATTGTGGATCAGATGCAGACTGTAAAGTAGGAAATGAATTTTGCTGCCTTGAAGAAAACCACTGCACAGCTGACTGGAGGCATTGTGGTGGTCATATTTCCTTGGGAATGCTAGATCCTGTCCACTGAAAACTCAGTGTTCAAGTTTATTGAAATAACATCATGTTATCTCATTGTCATGAACTGTATCCACTTCTAATGATTAAAAATATATTGAATAATCATAACTAAGCACCTCAAATGGAAATGTTTGTACTACAAAAGTTCAGATGAGTTAAAAGTTTTTCTGTTTTCTTTTCTCTCCAGTTCTTCTAGTCCAAAATGTACAGCGTGTCAAGAAAGCATAGTAAAAGATAAGGTATTATTAAAATTGTTTCTTATTCAAGAGTATTGAATTGCGTGGGGTACATAAAATGTATTACTGCTTTGTGATAATTAGTTCATAAGCCTGTTAAGCTACCTGAGGAAGATAGTTTTGTTATAAAACCTAACCCATGTATTTTATATAGGAAGACAGCTCATTTTTACTGTTACCCATATGGTAGCAACCAAACATGTCAGCTTTATCCCTAATGGTCCAGCTGGGTGTCATGTCTTGTTTTCATAGTTGGGAGCTGCAGCAACACATTGCAATTGCCCTCCTATCAACTAGGAGGATGATAAGAAATACTGCATCTCCTGTAAATGCAAGGATGTAACGGATACAGGCAAACCTTACTCCTGATTTGGCTCCGGACCAGTGTCTACTGTTTCACTAATCTGTTTTAACAGTGTGTTTTTCTGTGAACGATGCTGGAACCAGAACATTTTGGAGTTACAGTAACCGTCACAGAATCAGAGTCTTTTTATATGGTTAAGTTATTTCACTGATACTCTCTTACGGTTTTTTCACAGCAAGATTTTGTGTTGCCTTTGAAAGACTGAGAGTAGAGAAAATTCTTTTTGACTTAGTACATGGTTTATGCAGGTTTTAAGTTAGCTTTTTTTTTAAGCATTTAGTAAATTCTTTGTGTTAGTAGTCTCTACTGCCTAAATAAGTACTTCTAATAGTTACCATTTTCAAGAAAACATGAGTGGGTACATTAATCTCTCCTTGTCTTAACACAAAATAGTTCTCTGAACAGTGCTCAGCATAATTCAGTTTTGACAGGGATGGGCTCTCCAGGAGCTCAGACGAATAATTGTGATGCCTGCTTTATTTGTTGTTTTAACTCTGACTTCCCAGCTCCCAATATCCATAAATATGTACATTTGTTATGAGACTTCAAATATCTCCAACATAGGAGGAGGACATGAAGGGCAGTGTATATTAAACACGTTAGACTAACTGTGCAAGTCAGTGATTTTCATGAAAATGGAAACTTCTCTCTTCCCATAAAATGTCGATGTCCAGAATCACTGAAGAGCTTTTAGACAGTCTTGGACAAGCAGTTTAAAAATTATCTTGTTACATTAAATTCAGTTGGCAAAACTGCACCTAGTAACACTGTGAATTACTTCAGAAAAGTACTACAGTGCTGGAAATGGATTGTTCAGATGAGATTTGTTGATTCATTAAACTTCACATATGCATCTGAAAAGTAAACAGAAATCAGTGGTCTGTGTCAGATGAGATCAGATGAGAATGGCTGCAGTGTTTCCTTCTTCACTGATACTGGGGATAGATTCATAGTCCCTGTGGACAGATCTGATCATAATTCTTTGTTGTTGTTAAATGTTAGCATGCAGAACTGTTCTGTAATTACAGTAACCCTGCAGTGTACGCAGTATCACAGAACTCCATTTGTCATAGAAGCAGTCATAGGTTGGGCTCGGTTCTTTTGGTATTTCTTAATGGTCGTGAAAGCAATTGCAAAATAACTAGAAGTTTTGTCTCTTTATTTTGGACTTCAGAATAGTGGTAATGGTCTTCAGTCCTTATCTCTAGTTCCTGCCCTTAGCAATGGGGCTTCTTGAGAGTGCGGTTGTGTTGCCTCTTAATCTTTTGTGGGATATCACTCATAAAAGGTGAAAAATCCAAACCCTGAGCTCTCTATTTCTAACTTCTTGCAGTTCTATTATAGACAAAAAAATACTGGAAAGACTTATTAAAATGGAGAGATAGTTAAAGTTCACTCCTCCTCTGTGAAATAGAAAACATCCTCCAGTCTAAGACCTTAGAAAATGTTTTTTATTATCTGTTACCACTGAAGTGCAAGTAGATGTTCCAGTTAACAAGTCTAGTCATTGTGGAACTGCCTCCCATGAAATCCTTCCTCTCTAAACCACTGTGCTTTTTGCTGGTTTTGTCTTACAGTGTTGTGCCTAACACACCAGTTTCCCAAACAATGTAGAGAGTTCCAGCTTATGCAGGCCTATTATTGGCAAGCAAATAGCAAAAAATTTAGTCCTTTTCTATACCTTTCCCTTTATTGTATTTATAGTAAAAGTGAAACAGTAGTAGAGTATCTGTCCAAATATTCTCACTGGGCTGCTTCATAGTGGAAGAATCTGTGATGTGTACATTCAAGAAAAATTGAATGGTAGGATTTTATTTCTGGCACATAAAGCTAGAATGAAATGACACTGCTGTAGCCAAAGTTGCACGACACTACTTTATTTGAACTTGCATATTCTTGAGTGGTTTAAAATTTCTAAAATGAAGTGATTTTTTATTTTTCAGGTATTTAAAGATAATTGTTGCAGGAGAGAACTACTTGCCCTTCAAATATACTGCAGAAACGAAAACAAGGGCTGTAAAGAACAACTATCTTTGGGTCAGTTACTGGTAAGTAATCTAACATAGTCATAAGCTTCCTTTTGAGATAAAGAATAACAAGAAATCTTGCAAATTAAAACCTCAGTCCATTTTTTGACTTGCGCACACTAGTGGTTAGTCCGATTTATAAATGTCAGAATTGAGTTAGACTGTTTTGAAACTCAACTTTTTGATGAGCTATAAGGAATTGTAGTCAAAAATCTTGTGACTGTGACATTACAGCTCAGAAGCATAACTTCATAAAGTGAATGAGAACTGGGGGGAGAACTAAAATTGGGAAAAATCTTAACATGTACTTTACAAATGTGAGAAATTTTAATTCCTTTTTGGTGTTTTTATTTGCCAGTCTTAATCCTCTCATATAAGTGGTGGTTTATGTGTGGAGTTAAACCTTTGGCTTCTTGAGACTTGTAAAAATAACTTTTAGCTTTGTTTCATGAAAGCATAACGTAGCAGTAATTTAACACTTGGAAGGGATGGCTACACAGCAGTCGGCGGTGACATGTATAGGTATTTAAACTTGCTTTTCATGAGCAAGCTCAGGTACTTACCTTACAGCAGCATCTATGTTTACGTGGAATAATAGACCTTGAAAAAGAATGTTTACCTTTTGTTTAAATAGCCTGTGTGGAATTTTTGACTGTGGTAGAATGCTTTTAGTATAAAAGTATCTTGTGTGCATCTATAATACAGTGAAATCTGCTGTCTAGGTAAATGGAGTGTAAAGTCAGAAATGTATTCCTGAGTAGATTTGTTAGTGTTTGCTCTTGCACAATATAGTGCACAAAATAAGCTGGCTTACTTTGAATCTGAAGTTATTTAATGTGGGATGTCTCAAAGGGTATAGGACATGCACAAAACTTAGTTAGCTTGGCTATTTTTTTTTTAATCTTTCAGATGCATTTGAAAACTGATTGTCAGTTTGAAGAACTCTCATGTCCTCGTGCTGATTGCAAAGACAAAATACTGAGAAAAGATTTGCCAGACCATGTAGAGAAGACCTGTAAATACCGGGAGACAACCTGTAAATACTGTAAAAGCCAAGTCCCAATGATTATGTTGCAGGTGCGGTATTTTCTTATGTATATAGAGCAAGATTACATGCATTAATGTGGAATAATAACTCTTCTTGTGCTTCTGTGTAGCTGCCAGCAGAGCCTTGGCCTCTCAGCCAGAATTAGTAAGTCAAAAAAGAAAATAGGCTGACTTTCAAACCACATTTTTTTTTTCCTGCAAAAACGCCAGCTGCTGCACTGGGAAACATCTTCTTTTTTCTGATGTTCAGATACCTCATTTTAAAAAAATACAGACCCACTGCATAATATTGATACTAAAGTAACTTTTGCTATGCTTTTTTATTTTGCTTAAATTGATATAATAAATTCAACTACCATGATACAATTAAATGTTCTGTAAAAGCTGAAGCATAGCACTTGACTGGAGAAACAGCATCTTTCTATATAATGCTTCTTGGGAAATGTGTTATCTGTTATGAGAGGAAAGGAGGAAACAACACAAACAAATTCTCTCTTGGCATAACCAGCAATGGTACCTGACAGGTCTAGGCAGAGTTACTGCTGTTCTTGGCATATGAGTAGGTTGTCTGATAAGCAGTATGTTGTGAGTTAGAAGTATGGAGGTTGAGAAAGTCATACTTACTTTACACGTAGAATTGTAACTTGACTGTGTTTGCATTATTTTGCATTGAACTGTGTCATGCTGAGTCTCTGTTGCTGTAATTTTAACATTTTTTTAAAAAAACTCTGTTTATGTAATTTCCATAGTTTGACAGTCTGGGATTTCAGACCTTCTTACTGTAGTAAGAGTGATAAGAATTTAATTTTCATTTGTGTTCTTGTATATTGTTTGTTAGGTGAAGTCTCCCAGAGGTAAGAAGCATTCTTTGCTCAGAGATGTCTTGCATCACATCACACAGAGATGTGTTGCAAAAAGGCGTAGGTAGAATCTCACCAAGACCTGATTTAGATCTGGCTTTCAGTTATTTGATTGTATACTTGCAAGGGCTGGTACTTTAATAGTTGTGCATTAGCTAGCATAAGGTGGCCGAATGTGAAAATACACAGAGAAAATTAAGTTTACACTGTGTTTATTCTTGCACATTCTGATACAGAGGTCAAACTGTATTTAGTTAGATTATGGGTGCTGTTCTCCCAAAATTTTCTTTAGGCTGGGAACTGATGTGAGGCAGAGAGTGACATCAAAAAACGTGTAGTGTCTTAACAGATAAAATCACTGAGTATTAAATATATCTTGGATTTCCATATCTAAGCAACATGCTCACAGGTTCCTTGTAGGCAGTTTCTTTTTATAGGAGCAATGTAGTTAAATTTTTGAGAGTCTGAAATAATCTTTACATTTTGGGGAACATAGAACTATGTTTTAGTTTAAGAGCTTTCTCTTTTATCAGACGTTGATGGATTTAACATTTATGAAATCTTTGAACTAGCAGTAGCTTTCAAGATACTCGGAAGCTGAGACAAGTTTTAGTCTATCAGATTTTTAATTCACAGCAAAACCTATTCTAGACATACTTGTTGGAAACAAGAATGGCGTATTACTCTGAAGTACAGAAAAGAGTGTTTGTTAATAAGGTGAATGTTCTCAGAAAGCTTAAGTGGTTGAATTCTGAGTTGCTTTAAGAGGTAATAGAATTGGCTTATCCAGAGGGCCAAAGAGATTTTTTTTTAATGTAGTTTTATTTTGAGATGTCACTATTTTGACTGTATTAAAGTTGGTACCACTATTCACCTGCCCTTAGAAGTTCTAAACAAATCTGCATTTGTAAATCAGAACATTTCCAAGCAGTGTTAAATGTTCTCATGTTATATTTCAGTACATAGGAAAAGGACAGTTTTGTTTCCATCTAAGGATGCAGGAACCTCTGCAATTAGAAGATTAGCAATTGGCTGCTATTTTAAAATTTTTCCTAGATTTGTAAAAGTTCAGTGATACAGAAATGCAGATGGTTTTATTTGTTGTGGCCTGATAAAATGTTGCCTCATTGTACTTAGTAATGAGAATCAGAAGCTTAATGAGACTGTGTTTGAACGAAAGGCTCCTTTCGACTTCTCATTTGAGTTTTGTGACCTAGAGCTTGAGTTCATTTCTAGCTTCTGTAGCCTAAAATTTTCTCTAATGTAATAATGACTGAAGCAGGCCTCAGTGACTTGAACTGAGAATGGAGATAGAGGGAGCATAATGAGAAAGAAGGTATGCAAATGAAACAAAAATAATTTTACCGGAGTACGTATGGTTCATGTCTTCATAGAATCCCATGACCCATGGAGTAGGAAATCCCCGTTGTTGGAGGCAGACTCTTTAGTTAAGAATGTTATTACACATTTTTTTAGATTGCATTTGTCTTGCCTGCACTGTCACTAGGTGAGTTAACTTCTTAGTATCTTTTCCTTTTCTTTAAACCATCTAAAAAGTTGGAGGTTTTTTGTCGCAAAGCTGCTTTTTCCATCCTGTAAATCCTGGCACATGAAGATCATGCATTGTTAAAACAGAAATTAGTAGCCTGAAATGCTTCTGAATGACTGTATTTTTTTGTGGATAATCCACAAAGCTACTTGGAAGTGCTTCTCTTATAAAATTTATACTTGGGCAGTAGTAGTATGATACTGATCTCGCAGGACAGCATTACTTAGTGCCTAGGCACTATCACCCTGGCCACAAAAAGGCTGTCCCTGGCAGGCCCTGCCAAGGCAATCCAGACTACTCAGTAATCTGAAATACAGCCAAGCTGCCTGGGACAGCTGTGGGGGAAGACGTGAGACATTGTCACCTTGCTCCCTTGTTGCTGCCCTGGAACACGTTCCCACTGTGGCACTGTCTTCTCTGGGGAGCCATATTAAGATCCTGCCTTCCCCTCATCTGTGCCAGGTGCCCTGCCTGTGGTGTTACCCATGTTTTATGCTGCATTTGGCTTTTCATTTTGTGTGCTCAACTGCATGAATTTAGCTGGTCGGTAGGAAGAGGATTCTGCCACTGGAATGGGATTAGTCTGGTACATCCTGAAGTCGTTGGAAAGGCTCCCCTTGGTTTCAGTGGGGGGGCTCTGGGATTCAGAGTGAGGAGGAGAACTGGAGAGAGGGTTGAGAAAGTTGCATGTTGCCTTTTTATCATGAACCAAGAGCCAATGTCATAGCCTCTGCCAGATAGTTTGGGTAGGTTAGAGAAGAGAGTGAGTTAAAATTGGGGAATGAATGTTAGAAAAGAGTATTATTTTTCTAGTTTTGTAGTTGATAAACCATTAAAGAAGTTTGTAGGGCGGTAGGCTCCCAAAAATGCACAGGAATGCGTGATGTCTCTCTTCAACCTGATTGCAGCAATGTTCAGAATGAGGGGTGGGGGACAAGTCCAGTTCCTGAGTGTGAGCAGAAATGGTCCTGTGGGCCATTTGGAAAGAGTACAGCAGTCACCCTGGCAGAGGTTGCTCTAGGGAGAGATGTTGACAATATGTTAGCATTGCTCCTGCTTGGGTATCCATGTCCTGGTGGGGAGGGACTGAAGCTGGCTCCTCACCCCTGCCATTTTGGGAGGCTGTCCCACCTCTCTAGCTAAGGAGCAACTTAGGCTTCCTTGTTTTCTGTCGCTGTGACTGTCTACGTGTGCAACACTAAGTGAACTAGTGCAAATAAGAAGGCAGGACAGACTTGCTTCAGAACAGCATACCTGACGATCTGTTTTTAAAAGTGAGGAGGTATACATTTTCAAATATTTGCACTTTTATGACAGAGTTCTGAAGCGAGGCCTTTCACATCTCAGACCGTGGGTCTCCTTTACGTCTTGGTTTTATTTCAAAAACCAGACATCATTACTGGGCAAAAACGGCATGCTGTTTGTTCTTCCTTTTCTAACAGGCTTATAAATCTAAGCCTTTGTTTCCTTTGCTTTTCTTAAGTACCAGAAATGAAACAGTTTGTTTCAAGTTGAATGGGACATGTCACTTGACATGAAATGAGATTTCTTTTTCTAGATTTTTCATTTTGTTGAGAAAAACTGAGAAGATATGTAAATTCAATTAGGTTGGGCCTGATTTTCTTCCCTCCCCATGGTGATATGGTTTGATAGCTATAGTGAAGTATCTGTCATCATCTAGGTTCAGATCAAAATGCCTGCCCAGCATCATGATAAAATCTCTACATCTCTGAACTTTGAGTGTATAACAGCGAGATTTAGTATCAGATGTTTGGGGAATCAAAATTAGAGAAGAATTGGAAGGAGAATATCTGTACACAGGAAAAAGAGATTCTCTGAGAGTGGGCAGCGTGCATTTCTGAAGAGCTTTTCCGTGCACTGTATACCCTTACTACAACAGACATCTGCAATGGGTTCTGCTCACTGTTAAAGGTGCCCACTTTTGTGAGTAATTCTTGGGGAAGAAAACTTGACTTTTATTATTGTTTCATCCCTCTAAGTAAAAACAATAAAATGGGAAGCAAATAGATTGGCTCTGTGTGGGAAAACACAAGAAAACCCTTGGTTTTGCTTCAGAATATCAACACATCTATCGAAAGCATAAACCAATATTTGAGCAATTGCAGTTCTGTAACTCTGCACAATTGGGATAAACACTGAAAAAAATCTTGTGTGTTCTTCTAATTATTGTAGGATGCTTTTCTGTGCAGGTAAGTTCTCTCTTTAATTTCAGAGTAAGAGTTGATTTGTGGTTTGTTTGCTTTTTTCCCCCTGTAGAAACATGAAGATACAGACTGCCCGTGTGTCATGGTTTCATGTCCTCATAAATGTAGTGTTAAAACACTCATGAGGAGCGAGGTAAGAAGTCATGCCCAGTGTTGTGCTGAAAAACTAAATAATTTTTTTTAGTAAGATCTCGCAAGAATTTTGCCAGAAGCCATTTCCTTATTAAAATGTGAGATCTAAAGAAAAGCTTTTTCTACCACACAGTTAAGTGTGATAACACTCAAATATTTTTAATCATTTCTTGAAAAATTATTTTAAAAGAAATAATTTCTCAGTGTTGTGTCATTATTACACTTGGCTTCCCCAAGATTAGTGCATGTCTTTCCTGCTTTCATTTTTACTAGCTCTCCCCCTGCCCTTCCTGCATTTGAAACATTCTGTTGAGCACAATAAAGCAGCATCTTGGGGTAGTTAGCTTATATTAAAATAAAAAGAGAGAATTAAAATCTAGTGCATATTGACAAGAGTTAGTGAAGACTAGAAAAATCATATAATCATTCCATGGAAAAACTTAAATTATGGTTAAATTTCAGGAAAAAAAATAACTGGCACTTAAAGGATTAGTGTAAGATACAGGTAATATGAGTACAACATTCCAACACTCAGATGCAACAGTGCATAAAAATTTCTCTTAATTTATAGAAGCTTGCAGTAATATATAGACCAGATAAAAAAAACCCTCTAAAACAGCCTGTCTTGTTTGAACACATCCCTGTTCTTGTACATTAAAATTAGCATCTGTCAAAGGTGATATGCATTATTTTTTCCTAAAAATAGATCTTGCTCACCAAGAGTGGAAGAGCTGATTTAAGTTTTCATTACTCTGTAAGCCTCACTTAAGGAAAGTTAAGTTTCTGATCTAAGGATAAGCTTTTCTCTTCTCAGTGATTCTTACTTTCTGAGTTGGATTTCTACTATTTTTCAGTTACAGTTGTAAATTGTTAATCATGTTATAGTGCACAGGCACATAAGGCACCTGCCAAACACAGGGGCAGTCTTTTTCCCAGAATAATGAAATATCAAATATATTATAGATACTGTACCTATTAAAAGAAATTGAGCTGCTAAGAAAAGAGAAGATACACATACTGAGCCAATTCTGTCAGTGCTTACTTCCAAGTTTAGATTGTGGTTCTGGAGCACTTAGGCATATTCTTAAATCTTGACTTCAGCAGTTACTTTGAGAAGAGGTATATGTGAGTGCTGATAAGAATTGACCCACTAAAGCCTGGGTCATTACACATATAGTCAGAATTGGGTTCTGAAACTACTGGTAGAAACAGAACTTTAAACAGTCACCTTGCCCTGCATCATCTGTTGCTGTATGTTGCTTAATTTTTCTCTGATACTGTGAAAATGTATATATTACTTAGCTGCATGGTTAGGGACAATGACTCTTAATGCAGAAAATGGGAAAATGCCTGCCTAACAGTTTGAGAAAATTCTGTAGTGTACAAATAAATATCTTATTGTAGAATAAAAGGCAATTTTTCGTGTTTAATTCATAATTCTTTGGCAGACTTCTAGTTTTGAGAAGTTGAAAATGTGGCATTTTGTAAAGCCTGTTAGACCACATCTCTTTCTTGTTTGGTCTTATTTTTTTTTCTGGACCACATGTCTTTTGGAACTGTACTCTGAATTTCTGCAGATAGTGTTTAGAACGTAATTGTGTATATCAGAGATGAGTCACCACTTCCATCTTGCTATCAGATTTTAAAGACTGTCCTGTCTGTTCCAGAGTGACACAAAGCAGAATTGGTTCACCACTTCTTTCCATGGAGGTGGATGAGCTGAGTCATGTGGGGCTTATGGTGAGGGAATTTCAAATGAGATTTTGAAACACAGAAGAGTGATACTAGCTGAGGAGCTGGACTCTAGCTTCTGTCTGCTTTGTGGGAAACACAAAGTGCAGATCCTGTTTTTGAAGAGAGAGTGTTTTTTTGCACTATCCTTTCCGAAAATGGCTCTTTGCTCCAACATGTAGGCAGTTTGCATCCAGCTGCTGCCCTCTGTGCAGCAATGGCTGCTGTCTTTATATACGTATATGCTTTTGTGAATTGGTTTATTTTTAAATGAAAAGTGGTCTGTGCTCAGAATAATCCAAGATACTGGAATAAATCTCAAGCTGTGAAAAATGCAGGCATTTTACTAATTAGTTTTAATCTTGTGTACTGCATTTTTTTTAAAGTTACTTAACTGTACCTATTCTAAAACTCTTTGTCTGTTCATGCAGTACTTGTTTAGTCTTTTTTGTGTAATTTAACCCTTAGGCACAGAGAATTGCATGTTATGTTTTGAAAAATCGGTTCCTCATTAATTTAGGATTGGAAAAAATGTACTTTACTACAGTGAAACTGATCTTAAGACTTGCTCAGAACACCAGTAAAAAATCACTTGTTGAGAAAAGATTAGTCATTCACTAAAGTAAATGAAATCATATAAATAATTGTAGAATGTGTTCTTTTTGTTTGCTTTTTTTTTTAATTGGGTTGCCTATTGAAATAGTCTTTAGTAGAAGTTTCACTGTATATTAAATGTATCACACTGTATACTGTATTGGCATGTGCGTGTGGTTTACATGTGTATATATAGTATTTGCACTTTAGGTCAGTCTGGAGAAAATATACACACTTGTATTGTATGTTCTGCAAGCGGCACACAATACAAACCTGATAAACTGTGCCCTTTATGTTTTGAGCATTATCATGCAAACGTCTTTTGCCAAAACTCATATTTTTTTCCTATTGCAGTTGAATGCACATTTGTCAGAATGTATTAATGCCCCAAGTACCTGTAGTTTTAAGCGTTATGGCTGCACTTTTCAGGTCAGTATATAACAATTATACTTCCCAATTGATGAAAGTCTGCAAATAGAACCTAACTCTTTGATGTGAAAGTTCTGGACTTCTGTAGTCTTGGTTAAGAAAAACTCATCCAGTTTCTCCAGTTGATTATGCAGCAGATGCTTGGTTTTGCATTTTAAAAATAAACAATATAAAAAGCCCACGTGTTCCTGCAGTGGTTTGGGACTTCACTTGTTAGGGTCGTCTTGTTGAAATAGGAAGATGATACATTTGAAGAACGTTTTAACTTAGAATAAGAGGAAAGTCACTTTTGTCCTTCAGAAAATAGACTAGTAACTTCAGTTGTTTCTATGAAAGTATTTATTTTCTTGAGCTAAGTATGTTTATATTTTCTCTCATTCGTGTTGTTTTGATATTGTTATTAAGGTTGAACGTAGGTTAGAGGTTAGTGCACTTAAAACATGTATTTTTATGTGCACTCATAAGTCTGTGCACATAGGTGTATAATCAAGCATAGCATGAGATTTATTTTTTAAAAAGCGTTTTGGATTTTAATCCTGGCAATCCCTGCAATATTTTAAAAAATGTTTAAAGAACCAAACCTCAGAGTTTAGTTTCAGTAGTATTATTCCAGCCTCTTCCGATATTCTGCTTCCCCTACTGTATATCTTGGGGAATTTGGATGCTTATATAATGAAGAGATTAGTCAGGAAACTTAAGAAACTGCTGACAGGAAAAAACGGAGCTTATCAGATAGTGTGATTCATTTGTTAGCCCATGATAAATCAAAGAGTCAAGAACTGTAAGCAGCAACGCTTCCCAATGAACTACTTCCTGCAGGTATTTCCAGGTTCTTAAATAATTTTAAGTGTTACCAGTAATGCTCTTAGTGGTAGAACTGATCAATGCTGTAACCCTGCCCACTGTTATGTCGTATGTATTGCCATTCATTTTATGTATGTATATGTGTGCATATATGTACATATATCCACATATATATTTTTAGTATTTTATATAGAGTACATACTTTGAGGATCATTGAAACCCTTTCAGTTGCTTTGCAGAATATCTACCATCAAAGCCTAATATACTCTGCATTGCAAAACACTTACTGAAGTAGGTGTAATGCAACACAATACAAATAAAGTAAGTAATATGGTCTGCATCTTATGTACTCTGTATATGATCTATGTGTGTTCTGTAAACTTTTTATATAGTGGTTATTTGTAACAGCATTTATAGGTTGTGCAGAGGCAGCATATCTGAATATCATCAAGCAATCACGGTAACATTTTAGGATGACAAATAAGGCAATGTAGTGTCTCTCAAAGAAGTTTATAAACTACTGGCAGTTTCCAGTGATGATAGATTTATCTCAAATATTTGTCTTTAATACTCAACTGAGGGAAAATTTAGTGCTTATGAAGCTGTTCATGAAATACAACAGAAGTTTTAAATTACGGTTTGGGGAATTGGACATTTTAGGTTTTGTATGACTCAGGAGTTTTATTGTGCTTTATTTAGTGTAAAGCTACACAGAAGACTCTAAAATACAATTCATTTTGTAAATCTTGTTCATCTTTATTGTCTCTGACGTATTAAGCACGCTGGATGGAGATATATGGCAGTTGTATAAAACACTTGCTATATTAAATGTATTCCTGACTTTTGTAAATTCCCAAGTAGATTTCCCTTCTCTCTACAGTCCTGCAACATGCATCCGTGAACCAAAATATGTAGTGTTGGTTCGATGTCTTGATATACTCTTTCTTTGTAGGTTTAAAAGAAGTGGAATTGGCTAAAATGTATAAATTCTTTGTTGTCACAGGGAACAAACCAACAAATTAAAGCACATGAAGCCAGCTCAGCAGTGCAGCATGTTAACTTATTGAAAGAGTGGAGCAATGCTCTAGAAAATAAGGTATATCTTCTACTCACTTCTAATTTTCATTCATTTCTTTAAATCATAAAGTACTGGAAGAAGCACTTTTTTCCTGTTTAACAGCTGTTCAACAGTACAGCTAAAGCACTAGTAGGCTCCGAAAGCAATCAAGCCATTTAGCATATCTGGTACCTTTGTTATAATAAAATGCTGTGAGAAACTTGGCTTCGCAACTCCATATACAATTTTCCTCAGTGGTAACTTAATTAAAACCCTTTCTTCACATAGATAAACAGTCCAGCATTAAATTTCCTCTCTGAGCTGCCTTCTTACAAAGAGACGGTTCAGAAAGCTATGGTGGCGCTATGAGCTCTATTTTTGCTACCTCAATATTTTTCCAGAGATAACATTATTAGGAATAACATGTAATAAACTAGTTAGTTATTTTATTTATTTTTGTTCTTGCTTTGCAAACGTAATGACCTGCAAAGGTTAATTAAGGTAAACATACTGTAACTCGTGGGCGTGCTGATTTTAGCTTTAGTGCTGGACCAGAATGAAGTTCATGTAGCAGTGCTTCCTTGGGACTCCTGTTTTCAGAATGTTTGGGATTTTGGGAGGTGCTGGAAATCATATCAGTATCAGCTATAATCTTGTTAATAATTTGAATGACTTAACCAGCTGTTCTCCAAATAATACTTAAGGCTTTGATTTAAAAATGTAGAACTTAAGAAAACAGTGATTTGTTCTGAAATCTTTTGGAAAAGATTGCTGTTTTACGTAGGCATTAAAATAATGCTTCCGCTTTTTTTGGGGGTGGAAGAAAATCCCAGAATTACTAAACTATTCTACAAACGTAGGCAGAAGAGTCAGGAGCCCTTTCAGATTTTTCTAGAATGAGGTAAAGAAGAGTAATAATTGCAGTGTAAGCTCTGTGGTGGTTAAGGTATGTGTGGCTTGTGACTTCACAGCAGACTGCTAGCTCGAGTTTAGCAAACTGTCTAGAAAGCGTATTCCCTTCTTGGCCGACAGTGATCTCTCACGCATGGGTTTCCAGTGAGGTCCTGCAGCCGCAGGAAGCATCGTTTAAAGCAGAAGTTAACAGGAACAGCAAAACACGATTTTGTCCCCAGCACATTTGTCCCTGGACTGCTTGTTGTTGAACTTGAAGCCCCGTAAGGAAACCATTGAACCTGGGAGAGGTCTAGTGTAGTTTTTTTTAGATAGGATTTTTACTATATATGTAAGTCTTAGTTCGGTGATCAATAACAATACTTAAGTTTGCTTTTGCACTTGAATCTCTTTTTTAATGTAGGAACTGTACATTTTTCAGTTTTAACACATACAAATTCATATCCTTAGGTCTTTTTTCATTAGTCTGATTAAAACAATACAATTTATTTTACATCATAGGAAAAAACAACATTCCCTGTGACTTCAGAATAGATAATGTTCTGCCTTTTGTCAGTGTCCTGAGAGGTGCTTTGTCATTTAAAAAATACCCAGCAGTTCTATGTTTGTCTCTTCTAGAGCTAAGAGAATATACACTTTACTACTCTTTTATGTTCAATTTTTGTTTTTATCTTTCATTTAGGACATAACTGCTTATCATTGTTTGTCAATTTAAATTTTTTTTTTCTTCTCACTTCCTGCTTTGTAAACTTCTCCCTGTTCATAATAAAGAGTTGAATCACTGGAAATCCCAAGACCATGCCAAGTTACCAGAATAGCTAACCACATATCATATGTCAGTGACTTTATTCTAGAGAAGGGTAACAAAATGATAAGTAACTTCATTGTTCTCTTCTTTGAGAAAAAATTAATCGATGCACTGAAGAGCAACAGTGCAAAGTTAACTTAGTTGATGAATATCTCAGAAATCTTGTCCCTGCTGAAGTCAGTGGAAGTCTTGTTGGTTTCAGTAGGGTCAAGATTTCATTTGGGCTACTCACTGTGGTATGTATGGAGGGGAAAGGAGAAGTTGCCTTCTCCCTGTCACCACGTTCTCTGACAGTGCTCGTGGAGTATGCAAACTGAAAGTCTTCAGAGCTGCAAAGCTTGTGCTAAGTTACGAGTTTGGTATTTGAATGGTGCTGTTGGCAAAGAGTAGTAAGAGAAGGTCAGATGTGAAATCTCAAATCAAAACTTTGTGGGGCAAATTAAAATTTGGTGTTTTGTTCACTCTGTGATGGGACAGACTTGCAGACTGAACTCCCACAGGTTTTGTGATGTTGGAAATAATGACTTGAACGTAATTTTGTGGCTTTGTCACGTTCTTAGAGAAATCTGCTATAAACTCATTTTTCTTTTTTAATACCTGACTTCAGTATGGGATCTGTCTGGTTTAATCCAGTTCTTTCTGGCGTAAGAGGATTATTTCCATTCTTTTTTAGTAAACAATAATAAGCAATAGCTTAATTTGAAAAACTGCTGAATAATAGCATGCTTTATCCTAGCAGTATTTCAAATATGACGAGGAAGTAAAGGAAGCTGATAGATGCAGTTTGTAAATAGATGCTGTGTTTCCTTTACCCTGTTTTTTAACTCAAGTTCCAAAGACTCACGCCAAATGCAATTGGGAAATTATATTGTTAAAGACTTCTTTTTCACAAATTACCACCAAACTACAATTACTGACTTAGCAATGACAGTTCTGTATGGTTAAGGACTCCAGGACATAATCCTATTTTTCGTGTGTTCTGTAAAGCTGCGTGGAAAATCTCAGTACAAGACGGGCCCACGTTTTCTAACTTGTACAAAAATGGAAATGTAATGCTAGTGTCACAGAGTGTAACTGCCTTGTGATTGGGAGGCCTGGGGAGGAAACGATGGAAAAAGCGGAATGTAAGATCGCAATTAACTAAAGAACTCTGATTCATTACAGAAAAGCAGGATGCAAAAAATATAAGTAGCTACCCAGCAGATCTGAAATACGTGGGAGGCTGGGGTACTAGTTTAAATTAAAACTTGTTCCTGAAAATTTTCTCTAGTACTTAGGCATGCGTTCCTTCAGCCTTGAGATTGTTTCTCTCTCTGTACTGGCAAAATTAATTTCTGTTGAGCCTCTTCTGCCAGTTTTTCCATATATAAAATGTGGAACTAATGTATGTGTGTATATGCACACATGCTATGCTATATTGAAAAATAGATATGCACATATATTATGGTATCTCTGTATTTTTGAGCCCCTGTCTGATGCACCTGCTGAATGCCTGTGGAATTTGGCAGTCCTTTGTCTCGTTTAGGCTAGTGTAGAGATTGAAATTATTTACCTTTTTTAAGAGGCTAGCTTCTTGAGTCTAGGAATGCAGTGACACGTAAGTGATTCGACTATGTGTGGTTAGAGGGCAGTTAAGGTGGTGGAATTCTATAGTGGTACCCAAATCAGAAGTAAATATGGCTTGACTTCAAACTAGTATCTCTAGTGGGGTTTGGGAACATGAAACATCCAAGTGATTGGTCTTAATGTGGAACATTTATCAAGATTTTCCTGGGTCAAAAATGATGCTGTTTCTTATCCATATAAAGATATGTCTGTGGAACTAGTCAGGGCATGTCCGAATGTCATTTTGTGTATGGTGTTTGTTTTCTATGTTTTTACCACTGAATAATCTTGCCTGTAGAAAAAAGAGATTTAAAAAAAAAAAGCAACCCACCACCACAAAGCAGCCCCCTTCCCCAAACTACATTAATGAACAGAGCACAAAATAGTGTGACAGAGAATATTTACTGTATTACTTTCATCCCCAAGGAGACATAATATCATATATTCTTCTAACAAGGCTCATGTTTTAAAATTAGAATGAGTCACTAATGAATGAATTCATAAAATGTCAATACAGAGAGAGAATATAATCCACAGCCTTCAGCTCTTCGGTCTTTTTGACTAGAAGACACCATTGGATTTTCCTTAAAGTGCATGGATCCCCTCTGTATTCACTCATTTCGGGAGTTTTCATCACCATCACACTCTGTGAAGCCAAGCCAATCCCATGCAGGTTATGTTTTTTCTTAAATTTGCTACACATCAGGATAGATTGGAGTAGGTGGGGAAGATTAATGTTTCCCTTTCCTGACAAGCGTTTCTCTGGTATCCCTTCTGTGCAGGGCTCGAGTTCTTAATACTGATCTAGAGCTAAATAGGTTGCTTCTTCCAAACTCCAAGCAGCACCCGAGTCAGTCAGTGGAAATCAGGAAACCAAGCCATTAAATAACAAACTGAATAAAGAAAATATTATTCTTATACACAAGTTCTTTTGCTGTTTGTGTATCCCATCTGCACTTTTCATTAGCCAAAGTTGTACCGATACCACGCTGTGGAAGTGCAAAAGTAGCCAGCAGAAGGTTGGGGTTTATTTATTTATTTGCAAGACACGGAGAGAGATTTTTCTAGGATCTCATCCCTTTCATGTGTGTAAGATAGTTTAAAACTAATGAAATTATAGGTATTTTTTAATAAACTTTGGCAGGAGTAATTGTAGAATTTTTTCCAGGTGGCCTTGCTCCAGAATGAAAGTTTGGAAAAGAACAAGAGTATACAAACTTTACATAATCAGATTTGTAGCTTTGAAATAGAAATTGAAAGACAGAAGGAAATGCTGCGGAATAATGAATCTAAAATACTTCACTTACAGGTAAGAAATTTAGACTCTCCCCATTAAAGCAGAAATGGTAGTAGCTTCTATTCTGTGCCTTTACACTTGTGAAGTGAGGTGTTCTAATTACAAAGGGGGGGGGGAGAGAGTTTACCTTACTATAAAGCTATTTTTATTTTTTTTTTTCCTTCTGGTCAGTAAATGGTTTGTTGTGTTTGGAGCAAGATATTTCACTAAAACTGCAGTTGCCTAGCATATGTTAAAACAAACCCCCTGTTTTAAAAGGGAAAAGACTGAAAACAAAATTGCAAATCTTATCTGATGAATAATCATAATTATTTTTTCTTCTCTGCAAAAAAATAATTGCTTGAGGAACTACTGTCAAACTGGAGGACAAGATTAGTGCCTTAAAACTGTCATATGTATAACATATTTCTTTTCCACTTGCTGGTATTTTAAAAAATATTACTCATGAGTGAGATCAGTCTGCTGTGGTATTAATCCAAATGTAGTACAATGCATTTGAATACACTTTTAAAAATCCATGTTTCTGTTGTACTTCTGAGGAAAACGTTCCTAATTATTGCTTTGCCAGTAGGTCTGAGCTTTTTATTCTGTGGTCTGAATCACCTGGCCACAAGCCAGCATCAACCTAGAAATCCTCTGGATGCACTGAGCATGGTGCTTAGCCCAAGCTGAAATTCTCTGCTTTGCATTCAGAGCTGGCTTTGGAATGCGGGTGCAGGGAATTTGTGTTAGCTTGTGTGATACTAACTGCAGTTAGGGAAACCTCAGGGGATCTTTAGCAAGCTATTACAAAGGTATCGTTTCCACGTTATTTTAGTATGTCTGCTACTAGAATATCAGATACCTGCTTTAGCATCCAGCTTAAAGGAATGTAAATGAAATTATCTATTTCACTTGCTGTTCACTTCACACGTTAAACTGCAAATGCTGATTCTCAAGAAAAAGAGAGGTATCCAAACTCGAGTATGGATAAAATTCAAAGGCTGGCACATTCAAGAGCTCAGAGCCTTGAGACCCTCAGCGTTGGTTAATAAAGAAACCTTTCAGTTCAGCAACAGCAACATTTCTCTTTATGGCGCTTATTTCTTCCCATGTTCTGCCCACGTAGTAACCAGTTTAGCCTGCCTTAGTCATTGTTATTTGGTCTGATGATAGTATGGCATATGGCTGTGTGCTTACAATATTGCATTGTGACACTGGGAAGCTAATCCTTCTATGTATTGATATTGCTGATTGAATCTACCAGGAGGTAAGTTAATTTGTAAGCCTGGGGTGTTACACATGCTGTCTCAATAACCAGTGCTGAGAGGGGAAATGGAAAAAATGTAGAGCAGTAGAGCAGAGTTTTTCATGATTGTCTTGATGACAGATTGTAGTATCTTTGATTTCCTTAAGCTGTAAGAGTGTTAGCAAAATCAATTTTCAAAGGGTTTAAAAAAAACCCAAAAGAAATATGGTTGGCAGATTCCAAACGGTGGCTTCTTGGTGGTAATAAGTACTGGAGAGGATATGTTTTGCTTCCTCCCTTTCCCTCCCTCCTCTTTACTACTTCTCACCAGCTATTTTAGTTTAGTTGTTTTAAGCCAAACTGTGTTTTACAGGTATTTCAACCTGATTCCTTCTACTTGCTGGAACTTCCTGGTTCAGTCAGGTTGTTAAGGGCATCCTGGAAACACACCTCAGTTTGTTTTTCCCTGGACAGTATGATTAGCCTCCTTCTGTTGCCTACTAGGAGTTACAGGAATTACTTACCTATTGTGACCTATACTTTTTCTGGGTTGCATTGAGCAGCTGTGGCTACACAAGAGCCACAGATATTTCCAGTGTAGAACTAGCCAATGCAGGTCTGCGCAAGCGTTATTTGCTTAGTCCCCCAAGTCCTATCCATGCTGGTTCAGTTTCAGAATTAGTTGTCATGTAACCTTCTTTGGCTTGGGAACAGCTGTGTCACTGAGCACAACTGGCATCGTCTGCACTGTGAGGCATTTAACACAACTCGTGTAAATACATCAAAGGTGTCTGGGCACTGGCAGGAAAGTGTTTTTACCAAGAGAGCGTGTGATAGTTTCTTTGACTGCTGTCTTGCGGAAAGGAACTTTCATATCCAGTATCCAGTCATTCTTGTTCTTGTGAGTATATGGAAGCATATTAATAAGCCAGGTCTTAAGCTGAGTGTGGACATGAGGTACTTAAAGGCAAAAGAAACAATGACCTTATGAATATAAAATGAGTTCATTGTCAATACATTCCTTCAAAGGGATGTATGATCTGCTTTCCTGGTGAAGGAGTGCCTTTGGTTCCTTTTCTAGTGCGTTCTTTAGCTTTTCAGTTTTGCTCTATCATTTGCAGTGGAAGGGTCCGTTAGGAGCATCTGAAAGAGAGAGAACTGCAAATATAACTTTGTTCAGTTCCTCATGAAATTTCCTAAATACTTTTGGTAATAATAATGCTAGAATTCTGGAAATTGTTTGTTAGAAATACCAAACAAAACCTGGATGAAAATCAACATCAAGAAGATCCCTCAATGGTTTGCCAGGCATATAACTCTGGATTAATGATCTGGAGAGGTCAGTTCCTGGAATAAAAAGTGCATGCAGAAAATTGATATCTACTCAACAATTTATGAGTACAGTGTGAGACATCTGTGTGCTTTCTAATGGAATAATTAGAGAGAGTGAAATTCTCCACTGCTGCATTAAATTCAGATTTAATACATGAGTATCTTTCAGCATGAGGGAAGTTGACTCCCTGTAGGGTAAAAAGATAGAGGCTCCACTGCTTTTTAAAAATGGAATACAAGTCTATTTCCGATTATTCGGTATTTCTTTAATTCTCATGAAGAGGCACAGGAGATAAAACATGACATGTTTGCTGATGTGTAGTAGAAGTAGCTAAAAACCAGAATTGGTTTTGTATGTACAAAGGTAGAATGTTGTGCACAGGTTGATGGAGAGAAGTTGGTCCCTAGTAACAACTTTTAGTAAACTGCTCACAAAAGAAGAGCAACTCACAATTCTTCTGCATCTTTACCGCTTTGCCAGTTCATTTAAAATGTATTTATTAATTTTGTTCGATACTTTGTTAGTGCCAAGAGGTCCCAGTTGGAAATTAGAGCGACTCTGTGTGAGGCGCTGTACAAACCCACAACTGTGTTATTGTTCTTGCCTTGGAGAGTTCATGTTTTGTGTGAGTAGAGGGAAAATGTCGGACTGGGGCACACCCTGAGTTTACTTTTGAATGTTAACTGTGAACTAATGGCCACATCTTGTGGCTTTGCTCCTACAACATTCATTCAGGTCATTCCATGGTGTGTTTCCTTTTATATGTACAGCTAACAGCTCTTCCCGATTTTATTTTCTGATTGCCATCAGTCCAAGTGAGAGGGTGTAACTGTGGAGGTAGCTGACGATTAGTAGGTCCAGGCAAGTTGCTTATCTATTTAATGAGACCATGCCCCTGCATTTATGATTCAGTACACGTCTTTCCTTCACAAAGTTGTAATTTTGCAAGTGAGATAGATAAGCTTGTTTTAAAACACCAACATAGAAATAAATATTTAATCTTGAAATATGTTAGATTACTCAGTGGCTTTGAGACACAACAAAATTAAACACTCCTAGAACGTGATTTTGCTAGTTGCCTTATCAAATTGACAGCCCTCAATTAATTGTTACAGACTTTCAGTGTAACTGAAACCACGTGATTAAAAGCAAATGCCTAAAAGGGGAAATGAAGGTTGCATGAGGCAGAAGGGTTTTCCCCATCAGTGGGGAACATTGAATCCACATGGGTAACCAGAAGGCAAATGCAAAATAAATTTATTTTCTTGTTTTGTACTCAACCGCAACTTTTTTTTTAAGAGGTGAAAAATCATTTTTACACATATTGGCGCTGTATGATAACTGTATGGAATTTAACTGTAGGTGGTAGCAAAAGTAGTTTCTTGTCTCAAATATTTGTGTTACCATTTGAAATTCACAACTGATTATGGGGTTCTGGCTAAAATTCCTNCATTGGCACTGTATGATAACTGTATGGAATTTAACTGTAGGTGGTAGCAAAAGTAGTTTCTTGTCTCAAATATTTGTGTTACCATTTGAAATTCACAACTGATTATGGGGTTCTGGCTAAAATTCCTGCTAGTCCAAATTAGCTGTGATAATGTAAAGTGCTATGTACCTCTTGCATCAGATCTGAGGTAGACTGGGAAATATGTTCTCCTTTATATTTGTGATACACTGAGGTGCTTGAAATGTCCCTCTTTCAGAGAATACCAGTTTTTCTGTGTATTTTTTTTCTTGAGTATTATATTTGATGCCTTTCCAAAATCAACTGTGGTTTTTTCTTTCTTAAAGAGAGTCAACCAACAAGCACCTTCAAGATGCATGGCTTACTCAGTTTAGGAAGTAAGAGTTAAAAGTGCTTAAGGAATCAGAAGGGGTAGTTTTGCATACACTCTTGAGGGCTTCTGCTACGGTAACAGACACATAATAACTTAGGGTTTGATAACTGATTTATGTGAGTTTGGAGCCTGCTAATACCACTGTATCTGCACATATACATACTCCTGCTCCATGTGCGCAAGAGTGATGATGTTTTTCTGGAGGGGTAAGTTATTTTGCTGCTACCCAATGATAAATGCATGCACACGAGCAGCCACTTGATTCATACTATGGTAAGTTGTTGTTGTGCCCGTACTTTGTTGCTTAAATACTCTGACATGAAACCCAACAAATATCAGCCCATAATATCAATATAGAGACATTCAGAATATTGTTCTTTCATTGAAAGGTTTTTTAAAAAAATTTTAGACAAGAGCACACTAACAGTTCCTTTTTTTAAAAAATAATTGTGTTGATAATTCTGGTAGTGCTCTAATATTAATCCCTATGTAGTAGTAAAGATTTTTGTAAGTGTTTTAGAAATACTTGGACTGTTCCTCTAAATTTTCAATGTTTGTGTTCTTAGAGTATTTGACATAAGTGAAATTTGCTTATGTTGGAAATGTATCTTGTTATCAACATATAATCCTTGTTTAATTTGCATAAATTAATGTCTTCTTGTTGTTTTAACTCGTAACTTATTGTTTTATAAAGCGAGTGATAGACAGTCAAGCAGAGAAACTGAAAGAACTGGACAAAGAAATCCGTCCTTTCCGACAGAACTGGGAGGAGGCTGACAGCATGAAGAGCAGTGTAGAATCCCTCCAGAACAGAGTGACTGAGCTGGAAAGTGTTGATAAAACTGCAGGGCAAGGAGCTCGAAATACAAGTAAGTGTAAGCACAATGGACTGAAGTACTCAGCAGCGCTGTCGAGAGAAAAATGATGTCTTTTGAATGGCACTCCCATTGTGATTTTTATGTGGAAGCATCAATAATACTGATTCTTCTGACTTTTGGAAAGGGAACTGTGCAATTCCTTTGTTGATGATGTGGCATTGCTTCCACGCTGTTTCTCAGGCTTGACTCTTGTCTTTTATTTTGTTTTCTTGACCCTTGTCTTGATTACAATGTTAGTTCGTTATAAATAGTTTCTCAACTTATCTTTGACAACTAATAGCTTTCAGCAGCTTCTTTTAAATATAGTGTCACTATATTGACAAGTCTTCTTTTATGACTCTTGTCCTACATGAATGGATCAACAGTATGGTTACCCACCTGAGACCACCTGTCCTGGTATCTCTTACAGAGGTATATTTGATCCAAAGAAAGCTGTGAGATGTGCTTGAGAATAAGGTTATTGTTGTGCTTGCTGAATGAAGGGAAAACTGCAGTTTAGCAAGACAGTGTAGATCATATGGAAGTGTTTAAATGATGGAGACAACTTAATGTTTAAATAGATCTGCATAAAACCTGCCTTATGAATTCATTCTCAGTATTGTATGTTGGCCAATTTTGCCAGTGTGCAAAGACAAGGAATTAACATTTTCATGTGAGGGAAAGGGGACGTTAAAAACAGCCCTCCCTTCAAACTACGTAAGTGACCATATAATGCATAGCTAAGCTTGAATTTTCTGTTCTTTTGTGATGAACTTTAGAGAAGGTAACAGCTCTACATTTCTGAGACAAGTAGTGTCAGAGAAGAGTATTTTGAGTAACGAGCAGTGCTTCTGAATTTCAGAGGGATTTTGTAGGGTATGTGACCACTTCCAAGGTCTTCACTGCTAATAGCAATCTATGGATAATGCTATCAAGTCTCCTGTCAAAAAATTGAAGCCTCTGTAGTTATATTGCTTAGCGACCAGACAAAATTTATGTTAGATGATTTGAATATTTGACTCTTACTGCATGTGTGATTAACACCCATGTTTTGTAAAAATCCCAGTTAACCTAGATACTAGCTGGCAAACTACTGTCTGTGGAAATTGCTTCACTGGTGACCGAACGCACTTTGGTTCTTGGGAGAAAAATGTTTACATATACAATAGCAGCACTGGCGAATGATTTTTACAATCTTTAGGAAAAAACCCACTTTTCTCACCCTCGTCCTTTCCGTTTTCTAACAGGCCTGCTAGAGACACAGCTGAGCAGACATGATCAGATGCTGAGTGTTCATGATATTCGGCTGGCTGACATGGACCTCCGATTCCAAGTGTTAGAAACTGCCAGTTACAATGGAGTATTAATTTGGAAAATTCGAGATTATAAACGTCGGAAGCAAGAGGCGGTCATGGGGAAGACTCTGTCCTTGTACAGCCAACCCTTTTATACTGGATACTTTGGCTACAAGATGTGTGCCAGAGTTTACCTTAATGGAGATGGCATGGGAAAGGGGACGCACTTGTCGCTGTTTTTTGTCATAATGCGTGGAGAATACGATGCGTTGCTTCCTTGGCCATTTAAACAGAAGGTGACTCTCATGCTGATGGATCAGGGACCATCTCGACGCCACTTAGGAGATGCTTTCAAGCCAGATCCAAACAGCAGCAGTTTCAAGAAGCCAACTGGAGAAATGAACATTGCATCTGGCTGCCCAGTCTTTGTGGCTCAAACTGTTCTAGAGAATGGAACGTATATTAAAGATGATACTATTTTTATTAAAGTCATAGTGGATACATCGGATCTACCAGACCCCTGACATACAATGGGGGAGGCGGATTAAACAGAAGACAACTCCGTTTGGGGGTTTTATATCAGTTTGTCTTCAATCAGAGGTCCTAAAGCTCACAGAACCACCTTGTGGAACAGACGGAAGAGTTTGAAGGCATAACTGCATAGGGTCCAATTACGAAAGTAGCAACACATTAAGAAATCATACCATGGTATATTTTTTAATAGAACTAGCAACACTTAAGCTCTGAAGAATCACTTATCCCTCATGAGGATAATGATTATGGTCAGAGAGGATTTTTTTTTTAACTTATTAATGATCTAGTCAATTGGAGGTGAAAAGACATATACAGTATGTGCTGAATAAATTACTGACTTTTATTTCTTTAAGCTAGAATACAAAAACAAAAAAACCTTCACACGTGGGCTAGCTGGAAATTGTCAGCATGTTAAAAGAAGAAATGATGAAGTAATGTTGCAATTATATTATTTGAAAAACTGAGGTGCAATCTTGTCTGAAATATAGTATACTGTCTTTTTAAGGCCTCATCTGGTCTCTGTTTTAATAATTACTTTGTCAGAAGATCTTGGAAAAGTATCCATGTCTTCTCAAAAGTATCTGAATCAAAATCATATTTTTATTTAACGTTCTATTGTTACAGAAAACATTTTATTTTAAAACTGTTGATAGACTGATATTTCTTGGAAGAAAAATAGAAGATATCAAACACTGGTTATCACTTGTGATAGGAAAAAAAACTATTCAATTCTGTTATTTCTCTTTAGAAATGTAAACCTACAATATATGTCGTAGTTAATGACACTATTTCAAAATTAAGGAAAAATCACTCATGGATGCTGTGCATCATTATCAGATTTATAATTGTTTTCACCCTAAAATAGGGCATTTGTTGAACTTTGGAGTTCTAAACGGAATCCTGTACATTTTTTAAAGTTCTGCCCCATGCTTTCCAATCAAGCTATATATGTTGCACATTATGCTGTCAGCAGTATATAGTATTTTCAGTATTGGGGAGGAGGATTAGTGCTGAAAAAAGCCTGTATGTTTGTTCTGCACTAGCAGCCATTGCTTCTTAAGGACAAATCAGGAATGTCTTAGTGCAGTGATGGTGGCTTGCATGCATACACGTGCCTTAGATGTGCTGTGCTGTGCTGCTTATGAACCATAGCTTTTTATTCAGATTAATTCTAATATCTGAAATGGTAGTTTAATTGGACTTCAGGCATAATGTTTAGCCTTGTCTTCAGAGCCCTTAAGATAGGTTGCTGTGTACAAAATAGAAGCCAAAGCCCATTTCTTTGGCTTCTGGAGCTTCTATGACTTGGCCATGGTGGAATCCATCTCATTCAGGTGCCAAAACGTTATGCTCGGTGCTCCTATGGAGCTTGGACTAGACAGTCTCCATGGCCACTGTGAAGGCAGGTGACGTTTTTCCTCGAATGCCTGTGGTTGTAAGTGGCATCACTTGAAACGGACCCATCTGAGAACTCTGTGGGGCTGTGAATGTATACGCTCGTGACAGCTTTTCATAGCGGACAAGCATCCTAACAGGGAATGCACGGGCTTCTTTCTTCTAACAGCCTGAACTGTAGTGAAAAGCATTTGCTAGCCCTGAAACATGCTGATTGCAGCCTGCTGTGTTCATCTGCTTCTATTTAATAGCCTGTGACAAGCAAGTCTAGAGACATAGCCTGACTGTGGTGCTGTCTAAAATCCAAGAACCACTTAAGCAGAGTGGACCTGCACCACTGTGTGTTTAGCCTTCGTGGGCTCAACAGAAAAAGTTGCCTCTCAGCCTTTAATGTCAGGTTGTATCAGTTTTCTGCTTTTTGAGGCATAGTTACAATTTTTGTCTAAGGTGCACTTGAATTCATGCCTTTGTATTTCAGCTTGTCTTTGCCGTTGTATTTTTTGGCTGTGCCTTCACACACAGTGCCTGCAAGAAGTATTTATGAATATACAGTGCATGCTAAGTGGTCTTCATGGGTTTTCCAGGCACCTGCTAGAATACTGCCTGTTGCTGACCGTCACAACTGTCAGCAGCAACTTGTCTTCCTTTTCTTGCCTTCCATTGTCCAGGTACTGTATTCCCGTTATGGTACATAGCTGTCAACAGGTGCAAGCTCAAATGTGGAGGCATGTGCTAGCATTTAATTTCTAGCACGGAAGGAGGACGTTCTGCACAAGAGATAAATATCTATAGATATACCCGCATCTATATCTCTAGATATAATGATATGGCACTTGCAGTTTTATGCAGGCTGCATAAGCAAACCCATCACTTACGCTTTAGGGCGAAGGTTCGCTCAACTTGTGTCATTTTAATAATTGTGAATGTAGGCAGCTGAGCTTTTGTGTTTGTGCATCACAGAATTTTACTGAAAACAGGATTCCCAAGTGGAAATGTCCAAAGGACTCTCCTCCCATTGCTAATGCATGTCTTGTAGACTAAAATGAAACCGTTTGGCCATCTCAAAACAGTTTATATCCTGTTTCAATCTGGGACTTGGAGATTTCTAGTGTAAGCAGGGCCCAGCATGTTCTGCAGATTTGTGACTACAGTTTCCAACTCCTGTGACAGAATTGCGCTTCTAAATCGAGGCTCTTTAAAAGAGGAGGAAAAAAGAGTTTCCAGCCTTTGTGATTGAAAGAGGACTTCGAAACATGCGAAAAGTGTAAACTAATAGGGAAGTCTTCCTGAGTCTGCACACAGCCTAAACTAGTAGCTTTAAGAGATCTGAATATCTCCTCTTAGTGGGATATTGACTCAGAAACTTCATAGCGAAGTTTAAATATGAACACTGCTAACTATATTAATGCCGATCACTGTAGCAGAAACATCAGTCACTGTTGTATTTCACAGATCTCTATGCTGCTTTCCACATCTCCCAAGTGCCAAAAGCACCAGCTGCCAGAATCTTCAGCTTCACTTGGGCAGCTTTTATAATGCAGTAATGTGCTATCGATATAAAAATATTTTTGCATATGTGCTTTTTATCACAGTTAATAAAATGGAGGCCTACTGCACTTATTTTTTAAAACTACATGAAGCTGCCAGAGAATTTCCAGTTTGCCAACCCTGCGTACTGTGAAATCCAGGATCTTGCTACACAAATGTAAACACCGCCTGCTGTGGAATACCTGAAGCCTTGACTGTAACACCCCTTTCTCTGCAGAACTCGCGGGCCATCTCTGTAGAGTTCTTACTGTGTATGTAAATCAGTTTCCTCTGCTTTCCAGCAAGGAGTATGTAGCATTTTGTGAAAACACGGCCACTGTATAACCTCTAAATTGGAAGTAAAAGATACCTGGTGCTTTACTTAACACTTTAAATTATTTAACTTTTTCTTTTGTCATTGAATGCCCTTTATCCTTTTTTCTATAAATTCCTGACCCAGATATCCAAAGTTTTCTAGAGACTGTCTGTTTAAAGTGATTCATGGGGCAACAGGCTCCCCCCACGTATACTCTTGAATCCCGGCTGACTCCTGTGGTGTGCCATTATTGCAAGGGGGTCCCAGAGTATTTGCGTTACTTTGAACAGAGTTTCTTCAACAGAACGTTTTCTTCCTCTGCTTAGTAATTCTTAGCAGGGCATGATTGAAGTCTCTTGCTGGTATTCTTTCTTAACGATGATGCTCCACGTTACGTACGAGCCTCTTCCGTTTCCAGCTTTCTTTAGGGAGATTCCCGTGTGTGACAAGCTGGATGTTGCCCTTTTTGTACACTCTTCAGCACAGGGTGAGTGCATCTGTTACCTAGAAAGTCTTGAATTCTAAACAGGATGAAACTATTTGGGTGTTTAAAGACCAACCTGTGATTACGATGCATGACCATGTCTGCATTACTTCTCTGATCTAATTAAAGGGGTCTTGTTTCAGTTACTGTCTACATGGTACACCTTCAACTGCTGACTTACGATATGCAATGTTGATTTCAGCCTTGTACTGTAAACATTGTTCTTCACAAAGAGAATGTGCAATAGGAAAAGGGGGTGATGGGTAGCATCATTTTGACGGGGGGAAAAAAAACATATTGTGGGTAACATGCTAGCTTTCTTATAAATATGAAATGCAGTTTATTTCCTTTTCCCGTGGGTTTTCCTACTTGGAAAGGAAAGTTGAAGATATGTGCCTGTTTCTGTGCCTGGTGAATTTCTCAAATGCAAAGGTTATAAGAGATGTGTGTTAGTTGTATTTTAAGTGTTGAACCCATGAATGTTAGGTTGTGATTGTATCGCTCATCTTTCTTGACTTGCCACAGTTACGGCCCGTTGAGATGGAGTTTAAAAGCTACCACCTATTTGTATCTGTATTCCATCACGTGGGATAGGCATTTCACCAACAATGCAGAGTTTCTGTTGTTGTTTTGTTTCGTTCTTAAAACACCGGTGCTGTTTGGTCCAAGACAGAGAAGTGTGTAGGGAGTTGACGAGAGAAGTTGCCTGCACCGCAGAAGAGTGAAAAATGTGACTGCAGTATTGATGCCTTGATGTGATTTAACTATGCAAATATACAAATAGATGAGGGGGAAAAGATTCTTGGGTTGCACACCTAATCTCTTCGGTTTTGCTCTCTAAATGACTGGTATGTGTGTAGGTACATACATATACACACAGACATGCATGCACATATATATGCAAAGTCTTTTCTTTACGTAGAAGTGATGAAACAAAACCCTTTCCTCCAAGTTATACTTGATCAATTGGTGCAAATATAACTTGCTGCTGCTAAGGGAGGATCTTGGCTAAGGGCACACTTTGGATTCACATCTTCCAGGTTTGAAGACCTGTACATAGCAAACAAAGAATTTGTTTAGCCTTTCTGAAGACCTTGGAATGTCATCTGGGACACATGGCCTTCCTCATACTCTGCTAATTCAGATATTCCTGTATTTTAAACAAACATAGTGATGGGCAACTTGTTAATTGCAAATTCTTTCCTTTAATTAGAGAACAAAAGATAATAAAAAGCAGCTGGACCTCTTCCTGGAATTCCTATCCTGTTCAGTCAATACCTCTATGTTCCAGTTGACCTAGAAATCATAGCTACTGCAATAAAAACAATCGGTTTGGGATTTCAGCCTGTCTGAGAGTAGTTTTTAATGCTATGTACAATGTAGGATCTACAGTTTGCATCTGCAAACATGATGTTCTTACAGCAAGTGCTATTTGTCTTTTCTGGAGAAAGGAAATCAAGGATGAGATGTGAAGTGACTTGCCCAGAGTCATAAAAGGAATATCCTGCAGCTGGGACTGAATGAGAGATTCCCGTTCCCTAGTGTTCTCTTCAAATCATTAGGTTTTACTCTTGTAATACGTTTGTCCCTTAAAGGAACCGAAAAAACACGTTTACACACCTTAAAGACCCACATCAGGACAGTAAGGGCTAGAATTAAACATACAAGCTGTCGTGATTGGGGGTTGTACGTGTATGGTAGCCCAGACGTTGCTCACTACTTGGCGGTGCTTTGCATGGCCTGCAGAGTGGAAGGCCGCACAATGTCGATGTGAATACTAGCAGCAAATGTGTGTCCTGCTCTGTTTGTTCAGAGTCACCCAACGAAGTAAGTCTCATTTGATGCTTCTTCTAACTGAGGAGGGAGAATATCATTTTAAAGGGAAGTGGGTTCATCTTTGTTCTACCAGCCTGTAGTGTGACTGACCATTTCTTTCCTGTGGGGCTTTCTCCCTTTTTATTTAAACCAAAATATGGAGGGCTTAATTGTTCTTTCTTGCCTCTTAATTCAGGCCTTTGCTGAGAAGCACCAGATAGGAAGGTTGTGAAAAATTTTAGACTGCTGATTCAGGGACATCCTCTTAAGATTTAGAAGAGTAGAGATACGCAACATGTAAGGGATCTGACTATTCCTATTTCTCTTCTAATTTATGGTGAAGACTGCAGCTTCTGTCTTCCATTTCATGATCTTAGTGTAGATACTAGGCTGTGTTTGGTTAGTTTTTTTCCCTCCAAGTTAGGATTAGTTCCTTAGGGTTCAAATAAGTTCTAAATTTCACAGAGAAGCACCTGAACCAAAATCCTGGATCCAAACATCCCAGACTTGATGTGGAATTCAAATCTGGATCCCAACTCTGTGGCTTACTAACCTGCCCATTCAGGGAAGGGTTTGTTGTCTCTATGTGGTGTTCGTGTTTTTGGTCCTTTGGAACTAAGCTTTTAATTTGGTTGCCAGTTCTGCAAGGACTTTTTAACTTCCTAGCAATGCCGGTGTTCACACGCTCCATTGCTGGCAGTGTGATGCGTAGTGATAAAATTTGACTCTGTCTAAGGGTTACTGAGATAAACCAGCATTATCATTCGTAAAGGTCGTTTTCTTGCATAGTGTTCTGAGCTTTGGATTTGAATATAGCTCACATCTGAAAGGACACATCTTCCAACTATGACCTGCATCACTGGCAGAGAGTTGTATAATCTGTACTTGTGGAATGGGAAGGTACAAGCTTCCATCGTTGCTGATGCGTCATGTGATCCACCTATTCTGTTTTTCTTATAGCTGTTGTTGTTTGGTTTATATTTTTTTTTTT